>OX637392.1:14389684-14989684 GCA_951799425.1 Ilex aquifolium
TCAAGAGCCTTGGTTTGGCATCTTTTTTTGTAAGCAAAAATTTCAGTGCTGCATGGTCAGTAAATACAGTAACAGAAGAACCAACCAGATAAGATCGAAATTTTTCCAATGCAAATACTACAGCAAGTAATTCCTTTTCAGTTGTTGAGTAATTCATTTGGGCATCATTTAAAGTTTTACTTGCATAGTAAATCACATGTGGCTTCTTATCTTTTCTTTGTCCCAAAACAGCACCTACAGCATAGTCACTAGCATCACACATCAATTCAAAGGGTAGAGTCCAGTCAGGAGGTTGCATTATTGGGGCAGAAATTAACATGCCTTTGAGTTTGTCAAAGGATTTTTGGCACGCTTCATTCCAGTCAAAAATGACATCCTGACTCAAAAGATGACACATAGGTTTTGCTATGGTGCTGAAGTCTTTTATGAACCTTCTGTAGAATCCTGCATGACCTAAGAATGATCGAACATCCTTTACAACCCTAGGAGCAGGAAGATTCCTTATCAAATCAATTTTTGCTTTATCAACTTTCATGCCTTCAGACGACACAATGTGACCCAAGACAATGCCTTGATTCACCATGAAATGACATTTCTCCCAGTTAAGCACCAGATTTGCCTCTTTGCATCTCATCAAAACTTTTTCTAGGTTAGCTAGACACAAATCAAATGAGTCACCATATACCGAGAAATCATCCATGAAAATTTCCAAAAAATTTTCGACCATGTCACTGAACAAGCTCAGCATACATCTTTGAAATGTTGCAGGAGCGTTACAAAGTCCGAATGGCATCCTTTTGAATGCAAAGGTGCCAAATGGACATGTGAATGTGGTCTTTTCTTGGTCATTCAGAGCTATCTCAATTTGATTGTATCCGGAATACCCATCCAGGAAACAGTAAAATTCATGGCCTGCTATTCTCTCGAGGACTTGGTCAAGGAAGGGAAGAGGAAAATGGTCTTTTCTAGTCACCAGATTGAGTTTTCGATAGTCAATGCACATTCGCCATCCTGTGACGACTCGTGTTGGCACGAGTTCATTTGCATCATTTTTGACTACTGTGACTCCAGATTTCTTTGGTACAACTTGGGTTGGACTAACCCATTTGCTATCGGAGATAGGAAAAATTATCCCTGCATCCAGGAGTTTGAGCACTTCCAGTCTCACAACCTCTTTCATGTGAGGATTCAATCGTCGCTGCATTTGACGAGAGGGTTTTGAGTCCTCTTCAAGGTATATGGCATGATTACAAATTAACGGGCTTATACCTTTCAAATCAGCGATGGTCCACCCAATGGTGCTTTTGTGACTTTTAAGAACTTCAATTAATTGAGCTTCTTGCAAGTCTGTGATTTTTGAAGAAATTACCACTGGGTAAGATTTATCCTCACCTAAAAATGCATACTTGAGATCAGATGGGAGCGGTTTCAGTTCAGGCTTTGGTGGCCTGTCACTTGAAGATAGTGGTTTTGTACCACTTGATGAAATTTCTTCAAATTTAGGAGCCCATGTCCCCACATTGAAGGTAGGACACTCAATGGAGTTTTGTTCCAGAGAGTCAGATGAGTCAGATTTTGACAAAGTTGATTCACTAAGATCCTCACAGAATGAGTCATTCAGATGTGCTTGTATTAATGACTCAATGAAATTTATTTCTCCTACCTCCTCGTACTCTCTTGGGTGTTTTGCAATGTCAAAGACGTTCATTTCGAGAGTCATATCCCCAAAAGTCAATTTCATAATACCATTCCTGCAATTGATTAGTGCATTGGAGGTTGCTAGAAAAGGTCGACCAAGAATGACAGGAATTGGAGTTTCTGAATGAACTTCTGGATGAGTATCTAGAACAATGAAGTCTACAGGGAAGACAAAATTATCCACTTGAACAAGTACATCTTCAACAATACCCCTAGGAATTTTTACAGATCTATCTGCCAATTGGAGTGTGGTGCAAGTGGGTTTCAGTTCACCTAAACCCAACTGCTGGTAGACAGAGAAAGGAAGCAAGTTGACACTAGCTCCAAGGTCTAACAATGCTTGCTCAATTTTGAAATTTCCAATGACACATGACACAGTGGGGCATCCTGGATCTTCGCACTTTGAAGGAATTTTTTGTTGAAGTAGGGCACTGGCTTGTTCTGTGAAGAAGGCTCTTTTTTGAACATTTTGGCTTCTTTTGACTGTGCACAAGTCTTTTAGAAACTTGGCATAAGCTGGAACCTGTTGGATTGCATCCAGAAGTGGGATGTTGATTTTTACTTGCTTGAAAAGCTCGTAAATTTCAGACTGATTGTTTGCTTTCTGTATGCTCTTGAGTCTATGAGGGAAAGGAGCAGGAATAGAACACGAGGGTTCTTCTTCCCTTGATGGCTCTGGTTCTTGTTCAATCATGGGATCACAGTCATTTTTTTTTTCAAGTTCTGGCTCACTTAATGGGTTGGCTGGAATTGAGACTGGTTTTGGGTCTGGAATCAGCATGTTTCTGATGGACTTGTCAATCTTTTTGCCACTTCTCAATGTGGTGACAGTTTTGGCTTGGTCTTGTGGAGTTTCCATAGTTGATGGATTTCCCACCTGAAATTGGCCTTGTGGAGGCTTTGGTTGGGCAGGAAATTTTCCCTTCTCATGTGTGCTCATGGACTGGGTCAGCTTTTGAATGTGGCCTTTGAGATCCTCAAAAGATTGTGTGGTCTGGGCCTTGAAATCAATAAAAACCTGAGTAGAACTATTGTTATAGCTCATTTGGGTTTGCATGAATTGATTCAATGTATCTTCAAGGTTCCTTTTGTGTGGTGGTTGATATGGAGGATATTGTGGAGGTCCTTGAGGTGGTTGTGGTGGCCCTTGTGGATGAGGATATTGTGGAGGTCCTTGAGGTGGTTGTTGTGGACTTTGTTGCTGATTCATGGGGGTTGGTTGTGTGTTTCTCCAACTGAAATTTGGGTGGTTCCGCCACCCTGGATTGTATGTTTCAGAGTATGGGTTGGAGTAAGGCTTGTTGAAATTGGAAATGGCATTTGTTTGTTCCAACAAAACTTCTTTGAATGCCGGAATGGTCGGGCATTCCCCAGTAGGATGCCCTGTTAGTGCACAAATCCCACACACTTGTTCTGTGGGAGGGACAACATCAACTTGATGGACCTTTTTCATCTCTAAAGCTTCAAGCTTTCGAGACAAAGTGGACATTTTTGCTCTAAGATCATCATCTTCTCTCAAGACATACTTACCCCCTTGGAAAGTAGGTGGTTTGGCTTCTACAGTGGTAGGAGATGCTGAGTCCCACATTTGAGAACTGTCAGATATGGTATCAAAAAAATTGAATGCCTCCTCCGGACTTTTTCCCATGAACTCTCCTTGAGCCATCATTTCGACAAACTGTCGTAACCTAGTGGGCAAGGAGTCATAGAAAAATCCTACCAAAGTCCAATTTTCAAAAGCATGGTGTGGACAAGATTGGAGAAGATCTTTGAATCTCTCCCAGCTTTGATAAAAAGTTTCCCCTTCTTTGACCGAAAAATTCATGATTTGTCTTTTGAGTGTATTAGTGCGGTGCAGAGGAAAGAATTTTCTGAAAAATTCATTCTGTAGAGCCTGCCAATTAGGGATTGAAAGAGATTTTAAAGAATGTAACCATTGTTTGGCTTTATCCCTCAAAGAGAAAGAAAACAATTTCATTTTTGTCAATTCAGAATTGTCTTGAAATGTTCCACACACTTCTTCGAAGTCTTTGATATGCAGATACGGATTTTCTGCATCCAATCCATGAAACACGGGCAATAACTGCACTGTCCCCGGCTTTACAGTAAAGAGGGGAGCATTTTCAGGAAAAATAAAACAAGAGGGGACACTATTCCTTGTGGGATGTAAGTAATCCCGCAATGTTCGAATGTTGGGTACTTCCCCCTCTCTCACATGATCTTCACCCTGCCTGTCAATATTTGCCATATTGAAGTTACAAGAATCGGCTTCTGATTTGGGTGAAGGTGGTTCAAGTTGATTTACAGACCCAGAAGATTCAGCAGGCAAATTTTGAAAGAGGCGATTGGTGTCAGTCATAAAACAAAATTATTCACAATAAGGCAAAAATATAAACAAAAAGAGAGGTTTTTTTTTTTTTTTTTTTTCACTTTTTTCTAAAAAAAACACCTTTTATGATTCCCCGGCAACGGCGCCAAAAACTTGACTTGATCCGAAATGTGTACACCCAAGTGCAGGCGGTCAAGTTGTAGTAATAATCTGGTTTGAGTCCAGAGTCGAATCCTCAGGGAACTATGGTTGGTGTTCTTTGAAGTAAATAGTGAGAAAGACTTGTAACTGGAAATATTATGATTTTGAAGTTGTGGGAAGTTTTGGATAGAATGTAAAATTCTTTCCAATGTGTATTTTTCTAGACAAAATATAAGATGATTAAATGTAACAAACACTCTTTGGTTCGGGAATCAGAATATGTAGTTGATTATCCGGTGCATTATGTTTATGCTTTATAACTCAATTAACTCCCGTGTCAACGGCAAATTAATCGGAAGATAGGAATGAAGTGCAATAATGGTGGACATTGAAATTTTGTCATGAAGAGTTAGTTAGGGTACTTGCCTTGAATCAATGGATCTTTCCATGTAGGAGTCATCCATTTATCATAGAAAGATCCGTTGATTATACAAAGTACATTTACTTTGCTAGGTGCATTCAATCACCCAAAAATCAAGTGGAGTATAGAACATTTAAGCATAAAGGTGATACACAAACATAATGTCCGGATTAATCTTTTACATATCTATCATCCCTTCCCAAAGAGTGAATGAGGACTACTCACCCTTCATAGCTATGGTAAAGCTAGAATGATGAATAGTACTCATCCCCAAAAGGTGTTACAAAGTAAAATACTCTAAAGTAAAATATCTAAACAAGGAGTCGTTCTTCGACAAAGAACAAGTGAATCACGTTCCACCCTTCACGGCTTTGGTAAAGCTCTAGAAAAGTGGAAGAGTTTCACTCCTCTAAGGGGAAGAAGGAAGCTCCAACAATGGAAGTAAAAGAAAACAATACTTAAATTAAAAGAAAGCAATAAATACTTGGTGTTTAATTCACAACCAAGAGATAAAAATACATAAAAGAAAACAATAACTACTTGGTGTTTAATTCACAACCAAGAAATAAAAATACATAAAAGAAAACAATAACTACTTGGTGTTTAATTCACAACCAAGATCTAATAAAAAGAAAACAACAACTTCTTGGTGTTTAATTCACAACCAAGATCTAATAAAAAGAAAACAACAACTTCTTGGTGTTTAATTCACAACCAAGATCTAATAAAAAGAAAACAACAACTTCTTGGTGTTTAATTCACAACCAAGATCTAATAAAAAGAAAACAATAACTCAAGACAGTAAATAAAGCAATAATACTTGGAAGATGATTCAAGAAAAAGATTCAAGACCTTTGGAGTGTTTTCCACTAGGAAGAAATGTTCTTTACAAGAAAAATGAAACAAGAGAAGGATGCCCATTACAAGCCCCCAAGGGGGGTATTTATAGGCATCCAAATTACAAATATCCTAAAAGATATTTATCCTAAAATATATTTAATTACAAATATCCTAAAAGATATTTATCCTAAAAGATATTTAATTACAAATATCCTAAAAGATATTTATCCTAAAAGATATTTAATTACAAATATCCTAAAAGATATTTATCCTAAAAGATATTTAATTACAAATATCAAGAAGATCTTGATTTACACTTTGATCTCCCTTTGTTTTGAGCTTTAATAATTTACACCCTATGCTTTGATAAGTTGCTCTCCATGCTTTGATAATTGGCTCCCGTCGTTTTGACGCATAAAAACCTGAAAAGAACAACATTCAATGCATTATCCTTAATTCACACATTAACCCTAATTAGATTTATTTTGACTAGTTTAACTTTATTTAATTACACAATTGACCTTTTAATTTAATTACATTTTGCATTAATTAGGGTTAATCAGAGACTCAACTGCTTTAGGACAGTGATCACACGCCTCTCGGACTCGCATACCAACTCATTCCAAATCAATTTATTTGGTTTATATAGATTGCATGTTTATATATTTTCTGTATTTATTTAAATCGCATGTTATATTTTTAATGATCTAACCACTGTTTGCATGCTTTATTTCAAATTTTAGATTACAACACTCATAGTTGTTTTGATCACATCATAATTCTAATAATTGTTGCTTTGACCAAAAGTTCAGTAGCCATTTTTCTCAATTCCAATTGTAAATCTATGGGTTAAATCTATATTTTTTTTTACACATGATAGGTGATTTGTCAAGAAAAAAACTGAAAAGATAATATATTGGAGGAATCTTAATCAACTTTAACTTTCAAAAAATAGAGTGAGATATCCTCTAATACATTTTCTCTTCAATCCCCTTTTAGTGGATCATACACTATGCATTCAAGTGGGATCTATTAATTTTAGTAATTTGGGTACGGTTCGAGCCCCACGTTATTTTTAGGAGTGTAACTTGGGTGGATTGAGGGATCAATCTTATCCCAACTCTAGGTATTAAATCTTCAATCTTAACCCCAACCTTACCTTAACCCTAGTTACTCAATTTGAGTATTGACCGAGTTGATTTCGGACAAGCTCGGATTGAAATTAGGTTAACCAATTTGAGTTGGCAATTCGGGCTCAACAAACATTTATCCTAAATTAGATGTGAGCATTTGCACAATGTTGAATTATAACATAGGTCTACATAGTCTACTAAGATGAAACTCATTAAGGGTGTAAGGGTGAACCTTCTTTATATAAGAGAGAGGGGATATGTCATTTAAGTTGTCTATATGATGGGATGACAACTCCTTGTTTTTGTTTTGCCTTTTTTAGTAAACTTATTTTACCATCTATAATCCTTATAAATCATGTTTCACTCTCTCTTTAAATAATAATAATTATATAAAATACTAGTCATTACTCATGCCTAAATGCACTATACAATAAACAAAAAAAATTTTAAACAATTGCCCAAATTCAAAAGGAATAGCCTAAAAATATTCATACCAATTCTTCTTTTAAATGACTCAAAATTTCGTCGATCATATCCTCCATATTAATGGAATTGTGATAAAATATATAAAAACTCCCAAAAATAACACTATATATACAAATGCCTCTAGAAAAAAAAAAAAAAAAACTAACATAACCCATTAAAATTTTCAATCTTTAAGTAAAAATAAAATATTGCTCATTTATAAGACTCACGAATTTATCACATCTACTACCATTCAATCCAATAACATAACATAATTATAAACTCAACCACCATATTTTCAATTCACCCTATCCTCATATAATAAATACCTCAAGGAAAAAAAAAAATACTAACATAACACAATCTTGCTCTCTAAATGACACAATATAATTATCAATGAGTAAGATTTAGTTGATTTTATTAAAAATACAACAATTCAAGTTTTTAAGATAAAATAATAATAAATTAATTTAATTAATAAATAGAATAAAAATCACGGACATCCCCTGAATTTTGATAATATTATACAGACACCTCTTGACATTTTATAAATAACACGGATACCTTATTTATATAAATATAATCCATGAATTTGAATTAAATTCAAGTTAGGTTCAGGTTGAGTACGATTTCATTAATTTGGATTGAATTCGTGAACCCGAATCTTATCCAAATTTAATTCAAGTTAAAACTTTTCAACTCTAACTCTAACTTTAAAAATCTCAACCCTAACGTTATTTTTTTTTTGGGTTGAGTTGGAGTTAAATTCGGGATCACCCACCCAGTTTCACCCCTTGTTATTTATCGCCCGGTTCCTTTTCAATACTCTCTGTCTCTGAATCATTGAAGTGTAGGCAATGGCAGACGACGAAGAGAAACATCTGGAGGAGCAGCTGGAGCTTCAATTACAAGAACAAAGAGATTCACTTGCCGCTCTCAAAGAAGCCCTAGCTTCTGATCCTACCAACCTCGAGCTTCTCACGGTTCATTCTCTCTCTCTCTCTCTCTCTCTCTCTCTCGGACACAGCCCGAATCTTTAAACTACTTTGCTGGAAATCAAGGGTTAAATTGTGCAATTAGATTCTACCCATCATTTATTGTGCTGATTCTGAAGCTTATAATATTAAGCTTCAGATTTAGAACTGATATGAAAGGTGATTAGCCTAGTTATACCACGAGTAGAAGAGCATCGGAAACCTTGATACAGGCTAGAATATTCACGTCTTTGTCCTGAACCTATTTTAGGGTTTTTAAGTAACCACTTAGTCCAGACCAAAAAAAAAAAAAAGTAACCACTTAGTTAATTAGAACTAATGTTGCGTTTGGGAGCATGTAATTTAGTTCCTTTTTGAATCGGAAACTATTGGTTCAAAATTGCAATTCAAAGGCATGAATTTCATGCTTCGGAACACGATGTCAGGATATAACTTTCTAGTTATAATTGCGAAGCATATATGAGATTCACATGATTTGAGCTCATGGAATTCGAGTTTGAAGCTAATTAGGCTGGGACAAGTTAGCTCTAGACTTCCTATGATTGACTGAATCTCGATGTTTCATAATCTGTGCCCTAATTATCAACTTGGTCATCTTTACATAGATTAAAAGAAGGGGGGATCCCTCTTATTGATCAATGGAAAGATCCCCATGTGTGGCATGATAAGGAGTCCTAGAAAAGATCTCTACATACTAGTGAGATATTCCGGTCTGCTTTAAGCTGCCATCCCTGTTAGTTTGTGGTGATTTGATGGCAAAGAAGCTGAGATTCGAAAGGAATTAAGACAGTGATTGATGGGGTTTGCAATTCAGCTCTCACTATGACCACAATTTTTGTGTGTGCTTTTATGTGTTTGTGCATGCATGTGAGGGCGTGTGTGCAAGAGCGAGGGATTTAGTTAGAGGGAAAGTGAGTGTAGCTGCAAGTAAAATCTGTTAGTAATACAAGTTACACTTTACCCCCGAAAAATCTATAACTACGGCATCAAATGTTGGAAGAGTACAATGGTATTGCCTTACCTTTTAGTCATTTCGATGATGGTGTATGACTTGCACTATAGGATAGCTTGGTTATGAATAAGCTCTGAACAAAATTTTGGGTCAAGCATGTGCAAGAATTTACGAATTATATTGATCCAATGGAAAAAAAGAATAAGTTCTTAACAGGATGCAATTTGTTTTTTTCCTTTCCTTTTTCCTCTGTATGTTTTGATTCATATGAAGTCTAGCTTAGTTGCCAGGCTCATGTCAAATGCTGGGATTGTAATGTAAATATTCGCCAAGAAACTGGTCAACAATTATATCAATTATCATGGATTCTTCATGATTGCAGGAATGACCTTGGATCCATAATACTTGATGTGATGTTAGACTATAGGATCTATGACTTTGTAAAGAATAAGTGGCTACCTATTAGATAAACTGGAACTTAGTTACTAAAATTTTGTAGTGTTGGATTACGAGCCATGGAGGTTATAAGCTCTAGTTTTTCCCCCTATAAGAAACGATAATATTATTAATGATAAAAGTTCAAAGAAGGTACAAAAGTAATCAAAGGTAGAAAATTTGTCCAAAACCAAAGACTCATTAACACGAGAAATAAAAATAAAATTACTACTTAGAAAAACAAAAACTACATTTCGCATGTAGCTGTCCAGCTTGAAATAGTGCCAAAAAGAAAATATTGTCAAACTCCTTAGACACTGATGCCCAAACGGATGCCAAAAAATAAATTTGGTCCAATAGCCCTTCAACTTTCTTCCATTTATCGCAAAAAATCATCGCATTATTTCTAATCATATAACCCTAGAAGTAGCAAAACAAGCACAATGTCAAATAATCTTCCACCGTTTAGTTTCCCCACTACCTGTATCATCTGAACATATCATAAAATACATAGTTCTCGGTACCACCCAACACACACCCATGTAGCTAAAGAACTCATTCTATTGTGAGAAAGCTATAGGGCAATATAAAAATAAATGATCTACACTCTTACTATAGTGAGAGTGCTATGGGACTATATAAGACACTATAACCTTTATAGATTACACACCATTGTGATAGAATACAAGCCACGAGTCTCCTTCTTTGAAGCACATCATAAGTGTTTATTATCCATGCACAAATTTGCACTTTTAGAGGCGCTCTAGCTTCCCAAATTATATTCGATGAAAGGAATAAAGGAAGAGAGGGCTTGTCAACTAAAGACTCAGAGAAAGATTTACATGGAAAAAACATAATAGGATAGTTTCTCAATTAAACTTTGTTTTGAGTACAATCATCCACAATCCTTCTTCAATAATAAGTGAGAGCTTAAGTATTTTAAGTCCATTCTTGACTTCAATGTCAAGATCCTTTCTTACGCAAGTTTATGATTTTAATCTTTTTTGTTATAATTGATTGTGGTTCATCACTTAATAGAATGAGCAGATACATTTTTAGTCCTTAATGTGTTGTTAGACAGTCAAACATATTTAAGAGGGTGAATGTGTTTACCAAATAGAGACCTATGAAAAAGAGGTGGTCAAGCTTTTTTTCAACAAGATGGGATTAATGTTAAGAAGTAAATGACAACTAGCATTAAATCTTATAGTCTTGATTGACTTGGGACACATATCCCTACGAGATGAATTAGCAATTGATTTAATTTAGTACTTAGAAATTTATGAGGAAGCCTCTAGGATGAGACTAGGTATTGACCAAAGTTATCTTATCGCCCTCAGATTTTGACACTTGGTGTCCCAATCGTTAGTTTGAAATATATTGGGTAGTGTCGCTCAGGAACATTTGAGGCCTAAAACGACAGATTCGAGTGAGGTTTTTTATATTTCTTAACTAAAATATATCGTTCTCGCTCTTTGAGAACTTGATTATTATTTAATTTTTCTATTGAAATTTTGGTGTCATTATTTTTAAGTAATAATATAATTAATCTACTTAATCTTTCTTATTTAATTGGAGGTAGGATTTTATTAATTTTAATCTTAGAAATCTTATTTTTGAATTAGTAATTGTTAAAGTAATAATCGATTGTAATCAATGCATGCACTTTATAAATAATTTAACATTTATATGTATTTTAGTACCTCAATTGGTCATTATTTTCACTTTTATGGTTTACCACAAAGAAAATCATATCTTAAGAACAATAATACTATTGGATATAAATATAACCTAATATTCTAACTTAATGACGTGACATGCTATATTGTAAAAATAAAAAGTTTTAACAATGATAATTATAGAAGTAGTATTAGGCAATGTCAATTGGTACATATCGTTCTATTTTTTTGATCAAATATGCCTATTTATAAAAGCCTGTGTTTAAGAAAAAAATCTACGACTAGGCACATTTGATCTAAAAAAATTAGATTCTTATAGAATTAAGACTCTAATATGAAATACAATACATAAGAAAAATGGGGCCTTATTTTTTCACGGGTTTTAAAGCCATGGCTTTGATTGCCTTATGCTCTAGCCGACCTTGATATTGGGAAAGGTTAGGAAAAATATTGTTCTAGTTTCTTACTTTTACAAGACGAATAGTTGTGGTAATAAAAGTTGTGTCATCAAATGCTACCATATTTCGTGGAAAGAGTTTGTGATGTCTTTAAACATGCCTCGTTGGTAGGAAGGGAAAATATTATAAGTGTTAAGTTTTCATCCTCTCACTCTACCATTTCCATCATATTTTTCACTTTTCATTCTCTTGCTGTATTACGCTCAATTGTCCTTAATTTGTAAGATTTGATGTGATTTGAACACTAAAGCAAAACTACCTCTAAGAATTCTTCTTTTTTTTCCTTCTTCCCCCCCTCTCTCTCACACACACACACATTCTCTCTCTGTCTCTCTCACTCTCTCTCTCACACACACACACACATGAATCTCTGATTCTTAATTCCTCGTCATGAATTATCTTCTGTATAATTTGGGTGACTATGGTCCACTCTAGTTACATGGGCTTTAAGTTTTCTTGTTAACGGAGTGGATCACTGTGTCAAAACTTTATTTCTATTTAAAGTTAAATCAACCAATGATATTCTTTCTTTACAAGGATATATGGAATTTAAGAACTAGCCAAATGACCTCATACCATCGATGAATTTATTAGTTGATGTATAGGTAAGTGATAGATGTATTATAGCATAAGCATGACAATCCAAGTATTATAAGGAAGTAGACTTTGTAGGTAGTCTATTTAGTGAAGCAAACAATTAAAGCTCACTCTCCCTCCCTCCCTTCGAGTGGTGTAGTTGACAATTGAAGAAGTGAACTGTGAAGGCAAAATGTTTTGCATTGTTTCTCCTGATGGAATGTATATACAAATGAAAGCTATATTCATCACCTGCTCCAATTTTTGAATGGAGGAATTGACTATTCTGGGATTACGGAACTTGGATGGATGATTGCTACTAGACTTTTAGGCCTCTGTAGAAATAGATAGCTTCACTAAGATTAAATATTACTTTATTGTTCTTCGAAGAGAACTTTTTGCTGGTTCTGTAGGAACTCATTTATGGCTTTAACATGAGCAAAGGTGTTAGCACTTAGCACTAGGCTGGTTTGACTACCTCCACAATATAAAGAGAGCTTATACACACGTCGAATAATTAGGCTCACGCATGGTTGGTTTGTATGCCTGAGGGGCCACTCCACCTATTACTAATTGGTTTTGAGTTAGATGCTCTAACATGGTATCAGAGTTGGGTCATGGTTGGTTTGTGGGCCTCACGTGCTAGTATGTATGTGAGCCCCACGTGCAAGCTCAGGTCCCATGTGAATGAGGGTGTAAAGAGAGCTTGTATCTCACATCTAATAATCAGGATCACCCACGATTGGTTTATATATTTGAGGGGTCACTCCACCCATTGACAATTACTTTTGGGTTGGATGCTTTAACACACCTTTTAACAAGTTGATGCTAGGATCTATTGTAGGTTCATATTGCTGGACCATGTTTTGGTAGTCAGCTTATTGTAACCTAAACGACACTTATGCTTTTGAATTCATTAATAAGTGAATTGGGTACCAAAAACTCATGTAGCAATTTTCTGTTAAACATGACGACAAATATGCATGTTGGGAGCTGATTCTGCCCCTGACCGTATCATGGCTGTGACCTTGCTAGACTTCTATAAGTGAAGCCTTGGGGAATTTGTAACAGGTGAATTTAGTAGAGAACTTTTCATCGTGGGCAAACCATGTCTTGAGCAATGTGTACTTGAAAGTGTAGGGAAATTTATCTGAATACTGTATGATGATTAAAGGGCAAGTTGTCCACCACTTCAAGCGACTATCATATTCTTGACCTGAGGTTTGGGTTTTTTTTGTTGTAGTTTGCCATCTAATGCTATGAAATGTGTTCCTGGAGGGGGGGTTGCAGGGTCATGTAACACAGTTTGTTTGTTGCACAACTATTAGAAACGATCACTTTATATTTTAGTCTCCTTGTGGAATATTGTTATTTCTTATCTGTCGTTTGGCGCATGTTTTTCTTCCCATTATGCTCCTGATTTTAACTCCTGAACTCTTTTTGGTTCCCTGCAATCTCGTGATAACATTTTCTTCCTTCTTGAGTTATCCTTTCTCGGATTATGTTGGTTCTTAAAAGTACAGCAGAAGAAAATAAGAGTTAAGAGTCTCTCCGAGAACTGAAGATAGTTGCTGCTTTCAAATACTGTAGATTAAAGCATTTATTTTATTTCTTATTTTACGGTTTCATGCATCATGGAATAGTTGATACTTCATCTGGCACTATCTTGGCTGAATAAGGATCTGTATTGTTCTGTTTATGCAGTTGTCAATTGTGTGTTGCCTTATCCATGTAATTTTTAGTTTAGGACAATGCTGTTTTGCAAAAAAAAATATAATTATACTATTATTAGTTGACACTTCTTGTGACCTTGTTTGAACAATGGTTATGGAATTTAACTTTAAAAATTCTGGAGTTCTCTTCAGATATATATTTTTTTAATTTTATGAATAAATGATTGAGAAAAAAAGAAAGAATGATTGGGAAACTCTATTTTACACAATTGTGGTGTATACTTTAGCACTTCATCCTCCAACTGGTCAAATGTTACCACATGGTTCTAGACGAATGTGCAGCGGTTGACTCTGTTAATGATGCTGACAACATGATGTTAATACCTCAGATGTATATGGTCAAATGTGAAACCTATTTGATCTCTGCACAGCTTTCTCATTCTACACTTCTCTTTCTCTTTTAATTTTGAATATGACTTGAAGAGGTGGGTCTTGTTCGTTTGCTTTACATCCTTTCTCTTTCTTCTTCAACATCTCCTCCCCTTTATTTCTCCTCTGCTTTTCCACTTTCTCTCTCCTTTTTTCTTCGACAATCATTGGATGTGAGTTCAATAGTCACCAGAGACCCATATGCACAGCCCACCATGGGAGAGTGTGATTGATTACGCATATCCATAATCAGTGTATGCGGGCCCCATTACAAATAATTGATGTCTCAATTGAATTGGAAATATCTGTATGGATATGCAGAGGCAGTATATTTTGAGCAACAGCCGGTGCTCATAGAGCCATGAGGGGGTTATGCAGTTATATTTGAGCCACAGAGGGTCAAGGGGTATAGCAGATGATGCTAAGATAGAATTTGCCCTAAATTATTTTACTCATTACTAGATTGAAAAAAATTTCCTGCATTACAGATGCGATTGGATTACTTATAAAAAATGACATTGTGGTGGTCATTATTTCCTCTGTAACTCTCCTTGAAGCTACTAAAAGTTGTTTGTTGTTGTATCAGGTTCGTGATGAGCTTGTTCAGGCTATCAAAGATGTAGAGGAAGGGCTCCTTCAACTGAAACGTGCGAGGTTATTGAGAGAGGCTGACTTTACTCTACAGGGTTCCCAACGTTCTGCTGAGGATGTCCGGGTAGAGCCTCTTGATCCAACAGATTTTGAAGCTGAACCCCTGGTGGGGGATCAAAGTTATTCCATTGGATCAAAATGTAGGTTCCGCCACACCAATGGACGATGGTATAATGGCCTCATTGTTGGACTAGAAGATTCTGATTCCGCAAAAATTTCATTCCTCACTCCGAAATCTGAAAACATGCTGGTGGGTACAATGTTCTGTTCAATTGTTTTTCATGCAAATTGATTGTTGATTAGCCTCTTTTTTTTTTGCCAAGTATGCCTTGGTTTTAGGCCTATCTGTCTAAAGAGAAATTTGGTATTGATGTCTTATTACAACATCAAATATTTTGAGAGTTTATAGTTGTGCATATAATATCATATTTAATGCCAGACGATGGGTGACAGTTGTCAAATTCTGAGATGGAAGGAGGTGTTGTCAGATAATCTAGAGTAGCTATTAATACAAATCCCGAAGGAATGAAATTTTCTTTTAGAACTTGTATATCCAAAGATTCAAAATTTAATACCTTCTTTCTCCGCCTTACTTTTGTTTTGGCAGTATTTTATAAAATTATTCTGCTTTTTCTGTTTTCATTTGTTGTATTTTTCTCGTCAATAGTAACACATTTCTTCCAAGCAGTTAGTTAGGTTGGTTATTGTTTAACAGCTCACTTATTTTGCTTTACTATCTGACGAGTTGAACTAAGCTTGACTCAGAGTGAAGGGAAATACTTTTTTTGGTTAATCAAAACTGGTCATGACCTACTTTCCAACTTTATTGGGGTAGGGGCAACCAGCTGGAACTAATCTATTTCTACCATTTGACGGACTGAGAGAAAAAAGTGGGCTAAAGGCCAAGAGGAGGGAGGAAGCAGAAGCTAATAACCGCTTACCGCTTTATCATCCTGATTAGATTTGTGGGCTTAAGGGTAGTCTGTGATTTTAATCTCATTTAATTGACCTATTATAATCATATCATTTTCGACCTAAACCAATGTTGAATCCATTTTTGTGGTGAGGTTGTGGGTTCTTGACTCTTTAGGTGACACACATTGACTTGAATTTGGAGGTATCTGCTTTGTGCCAATAATTTGAATGGTTAGGCTCAAATGTTTTTTGATCAGCAATGGTTAGGCCTATATCCAGTCCCCCTTTCCCTACTGGGGACAAAGTCCCAAACTGGGTAATGAACTCCACTTTCTTCTACATGCTGATTTGACATATTTACTGGTTTTACAGTTTTGACATGGGTGCTTCAATTATATATTTATGTATGCACAAATATACATGTCAACATTGCACTGGTGAAAATAGTTACCAATCTAGTAAATTGGTGTATGCATCTTGTTTGTACTTAAATTTCTTAAATAGCTTGCCAATGAGTGACATTCTTTGTATTGGTGGTCAAAGAACAAACTCTGCATTCTTTGGCTTCACATACACACAAGTCTTGGCGTCAGTCTTATTTTCTTTGGTTGGATTATGATTGTCACATGGAATACACTGAGTTTTGTTACATCAGCTTACTAATGCTAGACCACCCAAGTGCAGATGTGCAAGTTCTTTCTGCAGCAACGATGTCGATTTGGCACTAACTGCCGCTTATCACATGGTATGTTGCAATGCATCTGCTAATAGGACTGACAGACCTTCGAAATGGTTTCACAAAGCTTTCACTGCCCAAATTTTTGTATTATTGTTTTTTAAGTGATACATAGAATGGGGATCAATGTGAATATGTTGCCTTTCAATAATTTGGAAAGCAGCTTCCTGCAAATTAGAAAAGAAATACTCCCCTTTTTTTTGCACAATGAAAAAAATTTGTTTGGTGAAACCTTTTGCTCCCAAATATTTAAAGATAAAGAACTTTAAGCAATTCTAAGACTTCCCTTCTCTTGCCAGCTTTATCTTGTCCAACAATTGCATTTTTGGCATTATGCTCACATATTGCAACACTAGAGTGTTCAGCACATTTGATGGGTGTACATCATTGTCATGTGGATGAGGGAGGTGCCAAGTAACTTATTTTCCTTTTCTTGTTGATATGTCTTTTCTTTAGGCTTTGAAGGGTAATAGGAACTATTATTGTCTTAGAGACGAAGAGAGACCAACCACCCACTCTCCTGCAATAAACAGTAATAGAATAGGCCAGCTGCTAATTCTTAATGCTGCACACAAAAAATATTGTTCTTCTGTTTTATCTTATTTTTCACCTGCTTGTATGGTTTTATCAAGCATATTTGAACAGAACTGAAATGTAGCAATTCTTGGCCCAGGGGTTGATGTTCCCCTATCTTCCTTGAAGAAGTATATACCCACGGTATGGGAGCAGTCGCTGGTTGGGTCCAGTATATGGGCAGTCTCAGACAACAAAGTCGGCCTTTGGAGGGAAGCTGAACTTGAATCATGGAATGAGAAACTCAGGGTGGGGCAAGTTGTTTTCCAAGACGATGGACGCTCCGAAAAGCTTGGGACCGAAGCAATTTCATTGTCTGAATTTGCAGAAATGAGTGACGAAGATGAAAGTGACACGAGCTCAGAACAATCTGATTCTAGTATCTATCAGGAAGATGATTCACAAGGTTTAGGATTTCTTGAGAGCACTAACCAGCAGAGGGGCATCCAGACTGAAACTGTCATTTTTGCGAAGTGGGAGAATCACACCAGGGGTGTAGCTTCCAAGATGATGGCTAATATGGGTTACCAGGAAGGTATGGGTCTAGGTTCATCTGGGCAGGGAATACTGGACCCAATATCCGTGAGAGTCCTTCCACCAAAGCAATCTCTTGATCATGCACTCAAATCTCGGGAAAATGAAGAGAATTGTGGGAAGAAACGTAGCAGGGGTGGGAAGAGAAAACGCGACAAGAAGTTTGCAGAATTAGCTAGAGCTGCTAAAGAGGAAGATGAATCAAGGCCGGATGTCTTTACTCTCATCAATACCCAGCTTGCAACGCACGGTGAAGCTATGAATGGTGGGTTGGCAAAGAAGCGGGAGAATAAAGGTGTTGGAGAAGGGAAGAAAGTGGACAGGCGGACTCTGGTTGCATATGATGATGAAATGAAGGAGTTGAGGATGCGAATCGAGAAGCTAGAAGAAATGGTGAACCGAAACAAAAACGAAAAGGTTGTTTATGAGGCTGCTACGAGGAAGTTGAATGAGACTCGCAAAGCTTTGGCAGATGCAGAGGCAGCTCATGCATCTGCTTCAAATGCAGTTGTGAGCAAGGAAAAAGAGAAGAGATGGCTTAAATTTTGAGTGTCAAATTGATATCATATATGATTGCATACTGATAAATTATCAATTAATGTGGGTTTTTTTTTTTTTTTTTTCTGTTTGCACTTGCAGACCCTCCATTCAGGTTGGTCTTTCAATCTCCACCTCCCCGTTTCAGTAGTGGCAGAAGCGATGATCTACTTACTTATATTTCTATATATATATATATATATATATACATGCCAAATATGGCCATTGGTATTATGTCAACCCTCTCTCTCTCTCTCTCTCTCTCTCTCTCTCTCATATCCTTCAACCACTGAATTCAGGGCAAAGGAGGAAACCACATCCTCACTCCAAGATACCTGGAAGACCACTTGTTTCTGACTCTAAAGAAGAGATAATTTATCACCACCTCTACATAACAGTAATAAACTCAAATAACAAATTTATAGCTTTCAACAAGCTTTACCACCTGAGCTAAGCAAGCAACAAGGAGCAAAATAGCTAACTGCTCTTGAAAAGCTCAAATTGATGCAAAAAGCTTTGGCCTCCTTTTCTTTTCTTCTATCAAGGAAGAAGTAGGTTTTTGACAAGCCTAAATTTTGACCAGGCTTAAGTCCAGTTCATGTATTGAACCCAAAATTATCAAAAGATAAGTCAGACTTAGCTCATGACTTCAATCCAATTCAAAGCTCAAGAGTCGAAGAAGAGTCAACACACATGGGAGAACAATCGTCGGGATAGCCATTACTTCAGGATAGTGTCCATCCGAAATTGTAGTTATCCTCTCCGATAAATTAGTAGTTTGACCTTCACGTCATCGCCTCAACTGGGGCTATGCGCCTATAAATTGTAAACTCTTTTACACATGGGGGCAGATTTCACACACCTCTTATTGAGCGTACTCTTGTACTCTTTCATTAAAAGAGTTCTCTGGCCACCGTTGTCACCTTCAGTGGTTAGGTAGAGGTGTCAAACGTGTAAGGTTAAATGGTTACGTGTCGAGTTAAACGGGTGACGGGTGAAAAATATATAAATCCGTACACGACACGTTTAATAAACGGGTGAAAAATCTCAACACGAACACAACTCGTTTAATAAACGGGTAACACAATACAACTCGTTTAACCCATTTAATTTTAAAATAATTATATCAACAAATATTAATACTCCACTTTTTTTTTACTTCCAATTGTACTTACCTCAAAAAAGGAGAATTTTTAGCCAAATCTCATAAAAAATTAGATTTGAAGGCTTAAAAAAAAAGGCAAGATGCTATTGCCTTTTTTTAGGCAACTCAACTCTCCCCCTCTCCTCTCATTTTTCAATGTGGGACAAAAACAAAAGACATTGATTTGCCTTTGTCTTTGAAGTACTCTCCATCTCCCATCCTTTGTCTTTGAACTACTATTTTACTTTTTTTTTTGTATTGATTTCTTTACTTCTTTTTTCTTGCTAATTTTTTCAAAATAATTATTAATTTATTATTATATTAATTTTATTTAAACGGGGCAACGTATGATAAACGGTTTGACAGGTCTCACCCGAACACAACCCGTTTATTAAACGTATTTGGCGTGTCAACCCGTTTATCACCCAAACCCGTTAAGATCTCATACAAACCCGTTTAATTCGTGTCGATTTGTGTCGGTTAATCGTGTCGTATCGGATTTTGACAGCCCTATGGTTAGGTCACCCAGGCCCAACCACACAATCTTTGTCTCTTATTATTAATTGTTTTACACTACACACTCAACTGATTTGATTGTACATAATCAACTTTGTGCATCATCAGTTTTGATTCAAGATCATGTTCTTATTGTTCTAGTGCCATGTTTACCAAGCAGCTAATTGAAAACCAATTGCTCACATAATTTCCACCATATATTTATATATAATTCGGGTTGAATGGTAATCGAATTTGATATTGATATATAAAAAATATAAAATCATAATAATAAAATATAATAAATTAGAATTTAACTAATAGAATTTGGCTAATCCATAGAAAATATGGATCTTGATGTGTGATTGGATTACTTTGTCAGTTGTGTGGAATTTGGATCTTGATATGTGAAAGCAGGTACTATTAGATTTGCTCTAATAGTCTAATTAGCCTTTCATATGGTACTCACGCGTGTAAATTACACGTTTGAAGTAAACCAATGAACCAGTATTTCTAACTTTATCTCCTCATAATTATGGATTAATTGTATTGGAGATCCTCAAAATATAGAATTTATTTTATTTTGATCCATAATATTTCAATTATATCATTTTGGTCCATGAAGTATTAAATATATTTCTATGTAGTCCCTCAAGTAGACAATATTCAGATTACTAACAGTTTTTGGTTATAAACTTGTCACGTGATGCCTAAATATGAGCAAAAAATAATTGGGGTAACTCTTGACAAAAAATGTATAATATGAGTAATTCTTGATCAAAATTTAGATAGTTCGTGATCAAAACTGTGTAATTTGGGTAACTCCTTGACCAAAATTTGGATAGAAATTTGGTCAAGAGTTATCTAAATTATTTTGTTGCCCATATTTAAGTATTATATGACAAGTTTATAATAAAAAAATGTTAATAATTTGGACGTTGTTTGCTTGAGAGACCACATAAAAATATATTTAATAATTCAAAGGTTAAAATGATGCAATTGAAATATTAAGGACCAAAATAAGATAAATTTCATACTTTGGAGATATTCAGTACAATTAAACTTCTAATTATACTAAACTCCTTTTTTTTTTTTTAAATTTCAGTTGGATTAATTACACTTTTCTCCCTAACTGTGTCTTTCATCTCACTTTATCCCATAAACTACTAAATTTCTCATATCATCCCTCAACTATTTAAATTAATTTCACATCGTGCACATCGCAAATGTCCTTTATCTTTGGACAAAAGTCAGGACAGAGTCAAATAAAATTACATAGTTTTAAAAAATAAAGTAATGGAGCCCACTTTCAATCAATGGTTGCATTGAATTAAATTTTCAAATCAAGTTATCAAATTAAATCTAAATAATATTTTTAAAAAATTAGTTATTGAGACATTATAAGATTAATAATCATAATTGAATGAATAAAATGACATAAACCTCACATTCGAGAGGCAAAGTGGAATCAAATTTTTTTTCTTTTGTTACAAAGTGTATAAACTTGTGCCGACTATTTTTTCAACCTCTGTAATTAGAACGAGTTTTACCCCCCCCCCCCCCCCCCCAAAAAAAAAACAAGAAACTTTGTTTGGCTCAGCCGCCGACCAAAGTTGACTCTAGTCTAGCCTTCTCTCTCCCCAACAAAAGTTTCTCCACAGATACACTGTTTCACTTCACACAAACACAAACTTCTCCACACCAAAAATCTGAACTCTAATTCTCATCGATTATTTCCGGTAAGGTCACCGTAGAGTGCGACGACGGACTTTGGCTGGTGGGTGTGTATTTTTCCATTTCATTTCTTTATTTGTTTCACTTTTGGGTCTGTTTTTGTTCTGGTTTTCTAATGGTAGATGATCTTATTGAATTGTCAAATGAGAGAGACACACACACTGAGATCAACCTCATGTGAACATCACCGTTACTTGTTATTCTTACTGAGATCAAAGTGCCAACCTGAGGGAGGTTAATCTACTATTAAGTTATTACTTATCTTATGTATAGCCTGTTGAACTTGCAGTGTGTGTGTGTGTTCTTTATCTCTACCAACATTATCTAGATGTTATTCTAATGATGACTACGGTGGTGAAGGAGATATTGACTGTTAACAAGGATGTTTTTTAGTACAGTATCAAAATTTTATTTTTGATACCCTAGTTTTTCCCAATATTGTACTTGTGCAACTGGCCTTGGTATTGGTTTTGGAGAGTCTAAGAGCTAAATATTTAGATTTTTTTGTCAAATATTCAGTTATTCAACTTCTAGCCTATGTCTTTGATGCTTTTTTTTTTTTTTTCGATTGAAATATCTTTGATGATTGATAGTCTAGAAATTTCTCTTCTTGAAAAGATCTCTATATGAACAAGCAATTCACATTTTTCTCTACTTCATGGAAAACTAAGGGATGTCAATATAATTTGTTATTTTTTCCAAAAACAACTTGGCTCAAAGGTAATCTTTCACATCTTGAGTGCAACACTTGGAGTGTATATTCATGAAAGTAGATTCGTAATCTCCCAAAATTAAAGGTAGAGCAGCGCTGTACACGGTTTTCTCCTTGTTGGGTGCATTCCTGTTTCTTCCCTTTCCTTATTGCCTATTGGTGAAAGATAAAATGATCAGCCTTGTGATGTTTCCTACTTATATATCAAATTTTACACTGACAGTCTTTCAATTATAGAATTTCAAACTTGATTTATCTGTGTGTTGATTTACATAGACTTTGACATACTTATCCCATTAACTCTTGTCATTTCTAAGCTATTTCATTCCAACACTTCTTAGAGCTGTCAAATAGTTAATGGGGTGTGATAACTATTGACATTTCCTCAATCTTGTATTGACATGAGGGCACAGAGAACTTTGCAAATGGAGGGTTTGACGATGCCAATGGATAATGTAGAGTTGTTGATGAGTAGTTTTTGCTCATTTTCGTTTCCATGTTGTGATGCTAAAAGGGAGATTGTTGTTTTGTTGCCAGTGAATTTTGCTGCCCATTAAACCAGAAGAATGGAACATAGTGGCTCAATGGAAGAAAGTGGAAGACATGGTCATGTAATTGATACAGAAAATATCCACATTCCACTGGTAACATCCATGAAGGGAAGGTTAGAAAGGTTGCCTCCTCTGTCCTCTGAGTGTTGCATCTACAGGGTTTGCCCGACACTTCGGAAAATTAATGAAGCAGCCTACACTCCTCTGAGGGTCTCAATCGGTCCACTTCACCATGGAAAAGTGGGGTTAGAAGCTATGGAAGAACATAAATGGAGGTACTTAAAGAACTTTATCCAACGAACCCAAAGGCGGCTGGAGGATTTAGTTGAAGTAATGAAAGAGAAGGAAGAAAGAATACGGCAGTGTTATGCAGAAACCATCGACCTTGCAAGTGACAAATTTGTAGAAATGATTCTTGTTGATGCTGCTTTCATCATTGAAGTCTTGTGGTGTTATAGATTCCCTCATCTTATCGATGAGAATGATCCTCTGTTTAAGAAACCATGGATGATTTTGGATATAGATCGTGATTTAAGGCTGCTTGAAAATCAGCTTCCATTTTTTATTCTCGAGGATCTTTTCAACATAGCAAATTTACAGGCATTCTGGAGCGAAGTCGAGGGCCCAGCTTTCAATGATTTGACCCGTGAATACTTTGTGAAATCATTGAATCTAGAACAAAATCCAAGGAAAACCAACCCTCTAGCAGTGAAGCATTTTGTTGATTTCTTAAGAAGTTGTCTCATACCATCCGAAGAACCAAATCACCCAAAAAGGAAAGGTAAAGTTCAATTCATACCTTGTGCAACAAAGCTCCACGAGGCTGGAGTAAAGTTTAAGAAGGGAGCAAGCAAGAACTTGTTTGACATAAAATTTGCAGGTGGTGTTTTGGAAATCCCATGTTTGGAAATAACTGATGGAACAGAATGTTTGCTACGAAATCTTCTTGCCTTCGAGCAGTGCCATTATGAGGTTCGTTACATGGGTGATTATATCACAGTCTTGGATAGCCTCATAGACAGTCCCAAGGATGTTGATTTACTTGTTCGGAGCAAAATTATTGAAAATTGGCTTGGGGAAAGCGAAGCGGTGTCAAATCTGTTCAACAAACTTGGTAAACAAATCACCTTAAACCGCGATATGTTCTATTTCGCTAGACTCCATAAAGAACTGAATGACTACTGCAAGGCTCCTTGGCATGAATGGAGGGCGACATTGAAACATGACTATTTTAGGACTCCATGGGCTGTACTATCTATCGGCGTAGCTGTTGTTCTTCTCCTGCTCACACTCATACAAACGGTGTGCTCTATCATTTCTGTGCTTCGATGATTGAGAGATGGTTACCTTACCTATATTTATTTGAATACCATTCTTGGCAATGTGGAGGTACTTTTCAATCAATAAAGCATTCCTTCATTTGTCAAGGAACTTATGGCATAGATTGTGAATGTGGTGTCCTATACTTGGGAGAATTTATTATAAGCAAATGCAAGCATGTATAATTGATAAGAGTAGATAATTTTTCATAATAGGGTTGTGTGTGCATGTTAAGTTGTAGATACGGGGCATTTTTATCACAAGGTGAATGAATGCAAATGTGGACATATATATAGGGCTAAACCAGTCCCACATTAATGCCACACCAGCCAAGTCCACGTGATACACCAGGTGGACCCAAATTCAAAGAAATAAAAAAATAAATGTTATGAGAGGTTCCCCCCCCCAAAAAAAAAAAAGAAAAAAGAAGAAGAAAACAAACGCACATACATAGGGTCAGGGAAAGGAGGAATAGAGAGTTTGGGGGGGGAGGGCGGAGGGGGGGTGTTTATTCAAGGTGGTGGGGTGGGAGGTTTACTATTTAGCTTTTGGGGGAATGTTTGGTTGGTGGAGAGACGGTTAAAATTACCAAACGGTTGGTTTAGTGGATAAGAACTCAAATTTGTTTACTTATTATTTGAATTCAAGTTTCCACAGTTATAGTAGCTCGGTTGGGCTAAACTTACGTCTTAGAGTCTAGAACAAATGGTGAGACCTTAGCTTTGATCCCGATATAGGTGCAGTGGGGTCTCCCGTAAATAACTGTGTGATGTTGAGGGACAATGTTTTTTTTGGTAAATATGTAAACTGACCTATCTCCATATCAATTTATTTCCACTGTACCCCAAAAAAAAAAAAAAAAAAAGAGATGGTTAGAGGGCCGGTGGGCATGATGGATTCAGCTAGTGGTTGGGAGGTGCAATGGGTGATGTTCGGCTGCAAGCAGAGAAGAGAGAAATTAAGAGACTGAATATTGAAAACAATTTGAAAGGTTGAAGGCGATGGTTTGGTCCAGATATAAATGCTTATTTTTCTAGAAGTGATTTCGGTAGTCAACCAATTTACTATTGTATTTCACATGATTATCCTATTTCGACTAAGTGACCGTTAATGTTTCTTTCTCTATCCCATCTTACACCCTCCCTACAAGAAACAAAATCATAATAATCCCTAATGCAATTTTCACAAAGAAATGGGAAGTGAGATACTATTCTGACTATTTTTTTTTAATTTTTTTTTCCGAATTTGGGTATTTTGAGATTAGGCTATGGATGGGTATAGTGTTGGTTTTTTCCATCAGTCTCTGAATTGAATTTGGGACGTCATGGAGGCAACCAAGATAAAGCAACCTCACACCTTAAACAGTGGTTGTCAAAGCTCTGAGTCTTTGATAACAAGTCAAAATAGAAAGAAAGAATCTAATATTCAGATAGAGTGAGTAAATAACAAGAGAAATTTGAGAAAAAAAGTATACTAGAGATGTCCTGAAACCAAACATTATCATTTCAGACTGCAATCTGGCAAAAATTCTATAATGTTTTATCCCATTGAGGAGACTTGCAATAGGAATAACATTACAACTGAACCCACTAATACAAAAAAATAAGAATAATAAGCATAGACAACCGGAAATAGTACAAGTATTTCAGAATCCCGCTCAAATTTCCAACTTGTAGCTTAGTTCCGGTTAACTACATTCATCAATATGTCAAAAAGGAAAAATATATTGAAAATCAATCAGTCAAAAGCTTTATCTTCATAACATGAATCAAGTATTAGAACTGTTATTATTCGTCATCCTCATCATTGGCATAACAATCATCGTATCCATAATAATTATAATCATCATTGTCTCTAGCTGTATCATGACTTTCAAGATAGTCGGCTCCATCCTCATGCTCATTGTAGTTACTTTTTTCAGATTCATCCTTTTTGAAGTTGAATTCAACCAACTGTGAATCACCATCATTGACAGAATCAGAAACCATCCTTTCATTCCTCTTTCCTTCAGGTCCTTGTTCCTGTGAAGACATTGAATGAACCCATTCAGCTATGAGACATGGAAACTGACCTTAGTTGCAGCTTACATGTGATACTTCAAATCTTCATCCACGCATAAATATGAAGAAGCCATAGCAGTAGCTTTTATTTTGGAGCAATGAAAATTTAAAAGAATCCCCAGAAGAAATCTTACTAATTACATGTTCCACCAATCAAAACAAATTAGAAATATTTTTGAAATATGCACATTATTTAAAGAATCATTAATAAGGTAGCTCAAAACAAATTAGTAAATTTTTTTTTTCCAGATATGGGCATGTCTTCAGATACATAAAGATGATAAGTGTCAAGTTTCTTATCCCAACAGTCACAGGCAGTCAACTTTCCCAGAAATGGGTAAAACGGGATCGATGTTTCTGCTAACATGTTACCTTGAGGTATTTTGCTTTATAATGATAGGAGACAGGTTATCAACAAACCCTGAATGAAATAATGCACTACAAGTCCCCCGCCTTTTGTTTTTCTTTTTCATTCCCAGTCTCCAATTGCTTGTTAGTTATTCTTAAAGGCTTTCTCAGACTGCCAAGTGGAAGCATCTTTTTAGGATACTAACAATGTACCACGTACGTGCAACATGAAAGCTTTTGAAAAAAAAATTGATATAATCTATAATATTAAAATAAATTATATTAAAAAATTAAATTAAATTAAATATCAACTCATATTGGCCAAATTTATATTGTGTTCATATTATGTTGAGTAAAAAAAAATTATAAAAGTTAACTCGTTGAAAAAGATTATATTTAGATCATTGTTTGTATCCCCTTCATAACTATAAACATTTCATGTACTCATTTTTTATGATTATTTTTTATCGAAAAATTTGAAGGGTTATAATGTTTTTTTTAATGATGGTGCCTTTTCCTTTTATTGTTTTTGTTTTGTACTGGAGTAATTTCCCACACTGAACTAATAAGATTGTAACTGATGCTAAATAGTGGATCTATCAGTGTAAGCAATCTGCTCAATACCCTATAAAATTGTTATTTCCAAATTAGTTGTACCACCAAACAGATAGCAAGAGTAAAAAGTCTTTGAAGAGACAGTAGAGAAGAAAAATGCTTTTTATAGATGAGGAAAACACTTAAAAATCTAAAAGAAAAACAAAAGATGATGGGGAAAAAATACATATGTTGGCTTTTGGGCATTTTAGGATAATAGTGTATCATTGGAGTTGTTAAATAGATTCAATATTTTATTGGATGAAGAAAATAAGTATCTCTATGTATCTTGTTAAGGGTGATATGGTCATTCAAAAAAATTAATAGATATTGTGATTTACGGGAGATATTGGAGGTAATTTGATTTTTTTTTTTTTAACTCAGAAGGATATAATGATAATCTAGATATTTAAATATAGAAGATATATTAGCCTTATTATTTTTTATATAAGCTAAATAGCAAATGAAAAGTTTGTATGTTAGTTACTTTTTGAAGGAGCACCTTTTTTGGTGTCTATTCTTTTTATTGCTTTTCGTTTTCACTTTCGTTTTGTGCCTTAGAAATTGCCCAATTGAATTAGCTAGATTGTTGTGATAAAAAAAAACAAAAATAGTTAGACAATAACTGATGTAAAAATGTGGATAAATCATTGTAAGCATTTTTTTCATTATATCATGAAACTCATATTTATTCATAATTAATACCAAATAGATAGCATGAGTGAAAGATATATGAACAAAGAGAAATAAGACATTTTCTGTTGAAGAGAAAGACACTTGAATATATGCAAAGAAAAATAAAAAGATGAAAGGGTTGGATTTTTAGATGAAGACGGGAAGATACATGTGTCTGCTTTTGCACATTTGAAGATAATGTTGGATTAATGGAGTTCTTGAAGAGTTTTTTAAATATTTTACGGGGAAAAGAATAATAGTCATTACATATGATGTTAATGATAATATGATCATACACAAAATTTTGACACATAGCAATGGTCATGCATACAGTAAACATTGATATCATTCATTAGGTTAATATAGCATATGAGATAAGTCAAAGCCAGAAAAGCAGGAGTAAGGCAGGATGCAAAAGACACATGTACTAAAAGTTACACTCATTTATTTCAAAATAAGCTGATAATAACCATAATCAATGTTAAGGTGGAACTATCTTACTCACCAAAAAAATTTTACTTTACCAAAAAAAGATAATTTCTTGATAATCCCACACCAAATAGCAGTCCTAGTAGTCTACTACAACAAAATAACCAACAACTCTTCTTACATATACTTTCATACATGCACATATATACATGGTACCCGTATAGAGAGTGTTGTAGTCTACAACAAATATAACCAACGATTCTTCTAGATGGTTAAGTATTGTTAGATAGAAAATTTAAGTGGTTAAATATGGTTAAAAAGAATTATAGCTGGCTGTAAGTGGTCATTTAGAAATATATCAAGGGAAAAAGTGAGATTTTATTAGAAGACAGGTAAATATAATGGAAGAGAAAGTTATAGGTGGTTACTATGGATAATCCATGACTATTATAGTCATTTTATGGGAGGACACCACAACCCACCTCTCCCTTAATATTATAGATAACTAAATACAGAAGAATATATTAGTCTTTATAGTTTTTACAAGGGTAAAATAGTTAATAGAAAGCTTTTCATGTCAAGGTACTTTAGAGATTCACAGGAGATGTGAAGGGTAATTTTGATATTTAAATACAAAAGGATATATTAGCTCTTATAATTTTTTAAAAGGGTAAAATAGTGAATCAAAAGTTTCTTATGTTAAAGTATTTTTATAAGTATTACTATTACTATAGATGATTGATTGACTAAGCACACCAAAGACTTTGCATCCCCCTGCTCCATCAGTAGACTAGCAGATTCTAGTCTACATCAAGCAGCAATATAATATTAAATAATACTTTAAGAAATCCAGTTCTATTTGGCATCTTGGCTTGAAATTGAAAAAAATTTCCAACTTAATAATTTCAATAATTTCCTATGTATTGGACCTCTAATTAAACTCAACTTTTGATTTTTGAAGCTGTGTAAGCCGATGATATGTATAAGCATTGCTTATGTATGAGCATTGCAGAATTAGTAAGTTAAAAGTAGGTGAGGCTTTAACATCATGGTTGAAGGAAATACTAGTAATATCTGCTTATTCAATAAAACATTTCACAAATGATGGAGTTCGTTGTTACAGCTTGATATAGGATCGGAATTTCAATCAGATCCCTAGAATAGGAATTACCTAAATATGCATAACGATACAGATAAAATACTCAACGTTATTGCCATTCATCATCTTATTCAATAGACAGTAATCGGCACTCGCAATCTTTTTTTTGTGGCATGCCAAAGAGAGCAATGCACTAGGCAATGGAGATTCAGGAAATAAAAAGAAGTGAAATAAAAAAAACATACCAGCTCATCTGTTAATTTCTTCAGGGCATCATAGTCAATTCTTGAACTTGTCCTCTTCAAAAAATAAAAATTCTTATCACAAACAGAACGAAGATTAAAGAAAGTTCCCAGGCAGAATGAACATTTGTCATTGAACATTGTTGGCAAACTAGGATGCCAAAACCTCAAATAATAGACCTAGCAAGGCAAAATATGATTTGCCTAGCCAAATCCACAAAGTTTTTTTTTTTAAAAAAAAATGGTTGGATTGGCAGAGTTTAATATGGGAAACATACTCTCAGTATTGGTAACCATTTAACTTCAAAAATAAGAATGCAGCATAAACAATTTGAAGAAAATCAGGAAAGTTGTGTCATCATCTAAACCTTCTGAGTCTCCATTTGTCTGTTGGTTTTGGCAGCTTTTTTGGCAAAATTATCTTTCTTGGCTTCTCTTGCTCTTTTTCGTTGCCGTCCCCGCATCTTATCCTGCAAACATAAAAAAGGTGAATGAAAGTCAATTCTGTAAGAAAAATACAAGTTCACGTGGTTGAGAGGACAAAACCCCAGGCTCAAAGCCGAATCCACTATAGTAGTTATACAATGTAATGAAGAGAAGATTCTCAAAAAACCAGCTATCTCAAAGTAACAATGTTTCAAACAAGTGTTGCTTATATTTGTTAAAAACAAATAAGGCAGTAAGCACAAATATGGACATGAATGTTGTATCCGACATGATATGAACATGGGGATACAACAAAGTTAAAAAATATAAAACACGGTTACAAAAAAGATACAACTAATTAAAATAATATATATTTGATAATAATAAAATTATAATATGTTAAAAACAAAACATATATTATAACAATATTAACGATAAGACCAAACAAATATTAATTTCTTGATTAAAATTGAAATAGATCAAAATAAACATTCACTATTTTCATCAAACATCATTACATCTATTAACATTCATGGTCCATAAGTTACAGAATAAAAAACAAAATACCAAAATAAAAAAATCATACACCCCTCTTAATGATTAATAGTCGTGAGATCAAAAAACATTCTAGCCGTATCTTAGTCGTGTCTTGGTCGTGTCTAACAGCATTCACTGTGGACACTTCTAACTGTGTCGGACACATGTTCGACACTCCCACGACACCCAGCAAACATCCGTGCTTCCTATCCTATAATATTTAGTGTCAATTGGAGGGTTTTGGAGCCACAAGGATCTTCATCAGGTTACAAAATCGAGGGAACAGAACCAGAATAGATATTAAGATGCATAAAATAAGTCAGCCAACAGACCTTAATAATAACATAATTTTTTCTAGTTTGACAAATATCATAGTAATCAGAAGGCTCTACATGGACCTTTTTACATAGAAATTTGAGACAACAATAATTAATCTCAATGCCATGACTGCATCATATACCAATTACGTATAGGGGAAAACAACCCGTTTCATGTGATTATACACCTTTCGAATATCTAACTTATAAAGTAGCCCTATTCAGGTTTACGGTTGGTTCGCCATCAAAAGAACTAACCCTGAATAACATTTTGGTCAGCAGGAATATAAGTTATCTAGAAATCTATCAACAAACCTCATGAATTTGTCTCCGTACATTGTGACATGGAAACTCCCTCTTCCACCAACCTCCAAAGACACAAAGCAAGGACTTTGTTTATGAGCTTACACACACTCCTCAGTAAAATAATACGTCAAAGTCATTAAATCTGCCCCCTTATTTATTTGGCATAAAATTTACAAAGGAATCATTGAGACTCTAAAAGTCTCCTTGTTGTATAATTGGAGACTTGCCAATAACACCATTATGCTCCACAACCCAAAGTTTCAGTCATCATCTCATGCAATCCTGATGCCTTGTGCCAAAGTAATCCTTCAAAGCCTTGACCTCTCCTTTCCTGAGAGGGCCTTTTAACCACCTGTATCATCCCCAAATTCCAAGCCATCCCAATCACCCAATCTTGACCTCTGCCTTTGAGTTCTGAGTCCATTCTATGACAAAAGCCATAATGCCCTTCTAAATATCCTTCTTTGCAAACTAACCCCCTTCACACCAAAATTCTCCCAGGACGGTCGGCCTACTATGAGCACTAGCCATTCCAGACAAAGAACTTTGTATTTCTATTTCTCTAAATCGATATTTTGTATTTCTACTTCTCTAAAGTGATATTACCCATCACTTTTTCTTCCAGCAACATGTTTAATCCCTAATGGTTCGGCAATCCGAATCATTGAATCCCAAACTCCAGAACTCCTTCAGGTACCGTGATCCGAAAGTGTGGATAGGGTTACAATGGCAAAGGTTAGATGATGTGTTATGTTAGGGGAAGCTATCTATTTAACAGTTTACACAGTCGAAGAACGTTTGTCAACTTCTAAAAGGAAAGGGGTTAAGAGTTAGATTAATTGTCAAGATGATGCAAGCCAGAAGTGAAAAGATTAATCTGCTGTAGTGGCTGTCCAAAGTGCTAAGAGTAAGAGTAATTGTCAACATGCAAGCCAGAAATCAAAACACAATGTCTGCTGTAGTATCTGAACAGCTGCCAACTATGATTTCAGACTGTTAAAGGCCTAACGGTTGAGGAAGATTCCAGTATAGAATTAGGAATTGGGATGGAAAACTATAAACCAAACAGGGGCCAGTTCTAATTCAAGCCATTAAATTCTGATCAAAAGATCACCTTCAAACAAACTTCTTTGCATGTCAGGTAGTTTCTCCAATAGAAATCTGGATTCTCCTCCCTTCAAAGTTCAAACACCCTAATGACAAATTTGATATTACCTTCCTTTCCCTGCACATAATCAACCCCCTCTCCCCCCAAACAATGCATTTTTGTGCAGTGCCTTCCTCAACTCCTAACGGTGAAGCGAAAACATCATATTGAACATTACTTTTGGCCTATATTCTTTGAGAAATGCAGTACAGGGAAAGCGAATCTCCAGAACACTTCAATGGAAGGACTCATTGCTAAAAGACTGCAGTCGAAATCACTACCTCAGTGAATGAAAAGTCGACACATGCACTCTCAAGATCAAAAGGCAGTGGAAATATACGTGGAGTATGATCAATTTGTATCTGCCATACAAAGGAGGTAAGAGCAAACATCTCCCTCCATTTACTGCTAATGACCCTTGCACACCACATGCGAATCTACATATTCATAATAGAATAAATGGATCCCAAACAGAAGAAGAAATACGAAAGAAAAAAAGTCGAATAGCTGTGATCAATTAGCTAGTGTCTCAATTCTCTTCAACCTAATAGAAGATAAGAAACTATGAAACAAAGATTTCCCCGTAGTAGTCATTCACACACTAATTTATAATATGCATTGCCGCTATACTAGAGAGAGATTATACACGTTATGTGAAATTACTCGATTATAATGTGTGTAAAGATTATAGTATCAGGGAACAAGAAAAAAAAGAAAATACAGTACTTCCACATGTTCTTTATTCATTGCTTCCCATAAGATCTTCTTGAATTGCATCTCTTCCTTGTTGTGAAGATACACATTAATCTGTACAGCAACCAAGTCATATATTTGCTACAAAAATAATATTTACAAATGTAAATCGAGGCAGAATTGCTTAAATGAAGCTCGATCTCCAGACATGAAACTGCAAGCATTAGCACAAAGAACATTAAAATATGCATTTATGTACATGACTGAAGAATCAAGTTTTTCAGCATCGGAAGGTAGATGAGCTTCAAGCTTTAGTTTAAATACTTAGATTTATGGAAATGAGTTCATGATGAACGACTTTGTAAAAGTTAACCGAAAGTTAAAAAAATTGTAATCCAGGAGGGAATTCTGTCCGTTTTGGTTTCTGGAGGCTTTGGGAAGAGATGGTGACATGAATAACTTGAAACTCTAAATTGAAAATGGATGTGACAAATTTTTAGAGGACTCAAATAGAAATGGGAAACATTAAACAAAAGTAAGCTCCTTCACTCACAAACTGAAATTTATTTTTGAGGAACATCCAGAACAAACTTGAGAAATTAAACATTTTAAGGGAATTCAGGAACATTGACCTTCAGTTTTCTTCCGCCCCCAAATTAAAAGAGAGGGAAACGAAAAGAAAAATATCCAAAAGCATGTGGTTCATTTCATATCTCAAAAGACAAGCTTAGCGGAACTTGAAAGAAATTCATATAAAATGCCAATGACAACGGACACCTCAGAATCATCAATGTCAGAAAGGCTTTCTGACTCATTGACAGCTGTAGTTCTTCTTCTCCAACACTTACGCCAATGTAGCCGATCACGAGTATCTACGTCGACAACTTGATGACCAGCAAAAGCCTCTGAAACATCAAAAAATGATGTTGAATACAGCTTCCAAAGTTGGTGCCTTACTAATACACGACTAGAACTTTATGCATGATATTTTCTATTACCTTTATAAGTATGCACAGTAGGATTTCTATCAGATTCTCTTACATGCAGGAGTCCACTTGGGATATCACTTAAGCCTACTTTTGAAGAACGGCCAGCATCTTCTTCTATCTAGAAAACAAACAAAAGACGGAGACTATAAGATATAAAGAACTAAGTCTCTCTTTTGTATATCATCATTTTCACAACTGAATTTCGATTCTAACTCAAAAAAAAATGTTTATTAAACAAGAGATTGTATATCATAGTTAACACATACAAGAGAAGACATTCTCTTAGCCACATGTTGATATCCCATCATAAAAAATTAACAAAAAAAGAGTTACAAAAACTCTTTAGAAGATGCTGCACATAACACTAGCTAACAACACAACCCCTAGGGGTGTCCATCGGCCGGGTTATCCACGGGTCCCGTTATTTGGCCCCCAAAAAAATAAGCCCGATAGTTGGCCCGCCCGAACCCGAGTCCAATATTCTTAAAAAGAGGATTTGAGTTTGCCCCAAAACCCATTGCCTGGCCCAATAGCCCGCCCGAAAAAACCCATTAAAAGCTGGCCCAAGTGCTGCCCAAGAGCCCGCCTGCCAATCCCAGCCCGCTCACACTTCCTTTGAAAAAAAGTTATACTTTTAGACCATCAAATTTAAAACTTTGAAATAAATCTCCCAATGTCGGAATTTGAAGTTTTAAAAATTTAGATACTATAAATAATGTATTATTTTCTTTTCCATGTATTAAGCATATAAGTTTTAAAGGGTAGAGTAATGCAAATGATAGATAAGTGAGTATGCGTCAACCTAGTTGGGATGTATTCATTCTATTGGATGTAGTTCATTCCCTAATCAAAAATAAAATTATTCATTATTTTATTTTTATCCATTTTGACTCTACTTTTGATTCAAAAACATAATTTACACAAATATTAAGTTATAAAAATATTCATTATTTTTAAATAAAGTTGTATATAAAAAAGCCCGCGAGTAGGCCCGCCCAATAGATTCGAGATTGGGCTGCGGGTAGCCTATCCCAACCCGAAGCCCGGTCTGGCCCATCCGATAACTCACTTAGATAAAGGCTTGGGTCTACATTACCCAGGTCCAGCTCGAAAAAAAATTTGTGATCCTAACTCGGCCCAACCCATAAACACCCGTAACAACCCCAAGCATTAAAGATCTACTCCCCTTCACAAAGGCCCCATAAATTTTCACAAATAAGGAAGCACAATCACTTGGGAATACCCATTCTCAACTTACCTCCCGGAATGCTTTATACAACAACTTAAGAGTAACAGGGCAATGATTAATAATTTTGCCACTACACCTACACATGACACCAATGAGGAGAGAGACAAGAATTAAGTCTTCTCCTCTACAACAAGTCTCGCAAGTATTGATTTAACCATGAAGGGTAAAATACATTTTTGTCCCCAAACTATATGTTTTGTGTCAGTTTGTTCCCCAATCTTTTAATTGTGTCAATTTCGTTCCTCAATTTTTTAATTTGTGTCACTTCGGTTTAATCGAAACGGCAATTGAAATTTACCAACGGAGATTGTTACATGATCACACATGAGGTGCATTCTTTAAAAACCTTAGAGACTAAAGTGACACAAACTATAAACTTGAAGGACCAAAATGATACAAGTTACAAATTTGAGGGACCAAAGTGACCTTCAAGCATGGTCACGTGAACATCTCTGTTAGTCAATTCAAATTGCCCTTTTTTATTGGACCAAAGTGACATAAATTGAGAAGTTGAGGGACTAAGTTGACACAATTTAAAGATTGAGGACCAAATTGTCGCAAAATGCATACTTTTTGATTGGAAACAAAACTTTCATTCATTGAAAGAGAAAAAAAATACATCAATGGTGGATAAGAAATCCACCGAGAAAACAAAACAAAGCAAAGAAAATCAAAACAAAACAAACAAAATAAAAAGCTAGCCACTACAAACAGCTTTCCAATTGTATTGGATTGCTGATAATGTAGTTCCATAAAACTATTTTCCTATACTTCTAGTTCTTCTCCTATATTGGACTTTTCATTCATATATGTAATCGCATTAAATTCCCCCTAGACCACATTTAGAATATTTGAAACCATATAACTCGCTAACTCTTCAAAAATGATGCATTTCCCCAACTAAATAGATCCAAAAATTCCTCACAACAACCTATCCATCCCATCTTTCATTTTAAATGCATAGAAATCAAGACTGGCCTAGCACCGACTACAAAGATGACACCCCTTTACATCCCATAAAATGATAATATCACTAGACCTGCCATAAGAAGGTAAAAACACACATGCCTTAAAGTTAACACCCCTTATGCTAACAACCAATGTTACCTAGATTGTGAGTCACTCTAGTACCTGGTATGGGTACGCGGTGCGGTGGGGTTTTCTTCTTCAGTACGCTATTTTAGATCGTGGTTCACTTTGGTACCTTTATTCTGCTTGCTTCACCATTGTACAAAATTATATATATTTACATACAAAGTCCGAACTATAGTAAATTAAAATATTAGATTAGAAATCGCCAAATAAATAAATAAATAACAACAGGGTAATTAAGTAGCTTCCAACTTGCAAAGAAAACAAAAAAAATTATCTTACAACTAACAAGTCCAAAATAAAAATGACTTACTAGTAATGCAAAATAATTTCAAAGTAGTGTGCTTAGTTTTCATCTCTTTTTTTTTTTGGCAGTGTTTCCACCTCTTGCAAAGTTAAAAATTTGAGTTTGATGCAGCCCAATGCGACGAAGAGGTGGCTTGCTAAAATTGGAAGGTGGTCTCCCTGACTTTCCTCTATAGGAAATACATAATCATCCACCAAATAATTCCATCATATATCCTCTAATCTCACAATGGAATCATCAATATATGTGTGATTTGGAGTAATACCCTATTTTTAAAAAGGTCTATCCCTATAGCTTTCAGTGAAACATGATTGAAGACGAATATTGGAATGGATAAAAACTACCTTTGCAACTCTTGTAGAATTCAACCTTTTTCTCTTGACATTGAGAATGAATGAATATGTGCTCCAATTTCTTTTAGCTATGAACTTGTTATTGGTTGAGATAATATATGTTTTATAAAGAAATGATAAATAAGTTAGCAATAATAAACAAAAATAATAATACAAACTATTTAAATTAAAGTAGTACATTTTTAGTCACATCCGCTAAATCTAGAGTTTCTGAACCAATATGTTGACCACCAATCAATAACATTCACGGTCACAACATCTGTTTGAGTAGCTGCCATAGCATAAAGACCTTTTTGTAGTGAAAAATTGCATATTATTCTCACACTAGTTTTGCTTATTGTATATTCTCTGCTATTTTTCCAAATGCTTGCATAATACCCATGAACACTACTTTGTCTTGATTTGGGTTTTTCCTAATATTGCCTTCAAGTGCTAACTTAGCAAGATATTAAGTATCAAAAAACTGTCATGTTAGTGCAAACCCAAGACAATGAGTAGAAATATCCATCTTCTCCCACCATGCAAGCACAATTTTTCAATCTAGAAAAATTTATCATCATGTTTTTTACCTCTTGTGATATTTTTTATCTCGCCAAGCTTATTGTCCGTTTTTTCATAACTTTTACCCATCTTTTGACCATCACCATCACAAAATTTAATTAGAAAATATATCGATCTTGTGACACTTAAAATATCCTCCACATCTAACTAAAAATTCTTTTCACAGTCTCGCTAACCATAGCACCTCGCCTCTTTGTGTGTTCATCTTCAGTTTTCAACCATTATTTCCATGTTTTAAGAACAATAGTAGTAACAGGAGACTCTCTACAGTTAACAAGTCACTTCAACAAGATAAAATGTGACATAAACTTACTTTTGCCACTTTTTAACAACTCCAATTTTGATTAAGCCCGAAATATAATCAAGGCGTTGGTAAAATCTTTAAAAAATGAGGTTCAAAGTGATTGTGTACCTTCTCTATCTTTTTCCCGCAAGTTTACAATTTGCTGCATTGTTTGCCACTACCTGAAGGACATTTGATGATCCCACCTTTTCAATTGCTTTAAGTAAATATTGCTGAAATCAAAATTTTCAATGCTTCTTTTACACTCATCTAATAAAGTAGTTCTTGCTTTTTCATATGAAGGAGCTTTGCAACCTTTAGGTCCCCTTGAAAAAGATTTGATTTCGATAAAGACACATGGTTTTCTCATGGGGTATCTATTATATCAGACACATGGACAAATGTCAAGCATCAGCCACTAATTAATATAATTGCTACAAACAGTCATGGAGCTATGCTTTTTATACTGAAAATTTTTCAGGGACAAAGAAAACAGGTCAAGTCATTGAAGAGGTGGTATCATCAAATGTCCTCCAAGTAGTGACATAAAAACATAAAATGCAACAAATAGTAGTAAAGATTGCTGCAAATAGACACTGCAACAAGTAAACTTTTGGAAAAAGAAGTTGAGAAGATACACCCATATATATTTTGATCTCCTTGTGTTGTCCATACTTTGAACATCATTTTTAAAGATTTCGCAAAAGAATTTGAATGGCTCAAAATACTTATAGAATGGGAAAGACAATAGCTAAATACTTCATCAATCATACACATGCCTTGGCTATGTATAGGACTTTAATCAAAATTGGAGCTATTAAAAGTGGCAAAAACTAGCTTGCATCACATTATACCATGTTGAAATGACTTGTGAACTATAGAAAGCCTCATGTAACTACTACTGTTCAAAAAAAAAAAAGGTGAAGAGGAACACACAAGGAAGCTTGATGTTATGGTTAGTGAGAGACTGTGAATTACGAAAAATTTTGGGAGAATGTAGAGAGTATTTTAAGTGTCACAAGATCGATGTATTTTCTAATTAAATTTTGTGATGGTGATGATCAAAAGATGGGTGAAATTTATGAAAAGACGGATAACATACTTCGTGAGATAAAAGGTATCATTCGCAGACTGAAAAAATTGTACTTGATAGGTGGAAGAAGATGAATATTCATCTGCATTGTCTTGGGTTTGCACTAACACCACGGTTTTATGCTACTCAATATCTCGCTAAGCTAGCATCAAGAGACACTATTAGGAAAAGCCCATATCAAAACAAACAAGTGATCATGGGTGTTATACAAGCATTTGGAAAGATAGCAAAGAATTTACAAGAAGAAAAACTATTGCGAGATCAGTATGCAATTTTTCACTCACGAAAGGATCTTTATGCTATAGTGGCTCTTCAAACAGATGTTGTGACCATGAATAATATTAATTGGTGGTTAACATATAGTTCAAAAACTCCAAATTTAGTAGATGTCGCTAAAAAAGTACTACTTTAATTTAATTAATATTTATTATTATTGATGCTTATTATTACTAACTTATTTATAATTTCTTTATAACGTAGATATTATCTCAACTAATAATAAGTTCATTAGTTGAAAGAAATGGAAGCACATATTCATTCATTCAAAGTGTTAGGAGAAATAGGTTGGATTATATAAGAGCTAATAAACTAGTTTTCATTTATTACAATATTCGTCTTCAATCACGTTTCTCTGAGAGCTACAGACATGGGCCTTTTAAAAAATGAGATATTACTACAGACCACACATATTTGATGATTCCATTGTGAGATTAGAGCAAATGCAATGTAATTCTTTGGAGGGTGACTATGTATTTCCTACTGATGATAATAGGAAAATTAGGGAGCACGATCCTTGCATGCTTCTATGCTCACTTCTACTGTCGGACCACCTTCCATTTCTAATAAGCCACCTCTTCATCGCAGCAGGCTACATCAAACTCAAATTTTCAACTTTGTAAGAGGAGAAAACATCGGAAAAAATAAAATAAAAAGAGATGAAAACTCAACACACTACCTTGAAATTATTTTGCATTACTATTAAGTCATTTTTATTTTGGACTTGTTAGTTGTATGGGAGTTTCTTTATTTTCACTTCAAGTTGGAGCTACTTAATTACTCTATAGTTCTTTTCTTACTTAATTTAATATAGTTCGGACTTTGTGTGTACGTATATGTAAATATATATAATTTTGTACAATAGTGAAGCGAATCAAATAAGGGTCCCAAAGCGAATCATGATCCAAAATAGCGTACCGAAGAAGTATACTATACCCACCACATCACGTACCGAATAAAGTAGCTTTCCACTGTTCCACATACCCTTACCCATACCACATACCTGATCAACTTGCGATCTACGTGTCCAGGGCACACGAGCTTGGTGCTACCTGCAACTCTCGATCTATTGTGTCACTCGCCAGCAAAGGAAAGCATCCTACTCAACACCATAACCCTATCACCAACGATGTTGATAATAGTCCTAGATTAGGCTAAGCCACCTTAATTTTTGCCTCAAACAAATTCGACATATTTTTTTTCTTTCTTTTTTCTCTTTTTTTTTTGTGAAAACAAATTCAACATAATTAGAGCTCCACAATCAACCTCCATTTAACCAGCACTACAACTCCCAATATTTTGAGAGACATCTTCCTTCCACAAATGGAAAGGAAGTCCTTCAATGGTGATCCATCTCCCAAAAGAAGAAATCTTTTTCTTTAGAGTTTTGCTTCAGGGGACCACCTCCATAACCTCACCATAAATGGGTCTTCCAGGAAGCATCTTTCATGTTTGCAAATTTCGTCAGTCATCTCACCATTAGAACATAAAAATATGGCTCCTATCAGCTTGAAAGGGCAACAGCCTCACTTGGAATTTGCACATTTTTGCCATTGACTTCTGAACATCAGCCTGACTCTCATCCAATTTCTCGCTCTCACGGAAATCATCTTCCAGTAATCAAAGCATTCCCTATTACTAGTCCTTGATGCCCTGCATATTTCCGCAGAACTGCTCTATTTTGTCTTCAACAAACCCCTGTTCATTGATTCATGAGTTTCACTGGACAAATTAATTATGACTTATAACCCTTAGTCCATAACTTCTCTAACTGTCATAACTGGCATCGTTATCAGATCTGCTAACTAACTCCACCACAACTACCATCACCCTTTGGAACAATCAGGCAGAAATCTACCATTTGACTGGATTTTCGATATCCTTAAAGATGGGCCTCTCGGATTGTGGATCAAATTGATCCACCCTATATAAGAATTACCTCTGTACTTTCTAAAGAATGCACCCTCAGCCATTTTAGCAGTTTCCTTCAAAGAATAACCAAGCCATTGAGCACATCCTTCATCCACTACAACTTGAAAACTACCCCGCCAATTCTCTCAATGTCCTCATATCATCCATGAAGTTTCACGTCCACATCCACCAAGAAGATCTTATGCTCATTCCTCATGGTTTGGTCTCATCAACTTATAAGTGACACCATAGTGATTAAGCGAAGAAAGGAAGAGAAGAAAAAGAAGGAAATCTCTATCCTCGTATGCCACTGCTGTCAATTTTTTCTCTATATTTCAAAGAAATGATCATCTTCTGTTCAGTACAGTAAACTAGACAGTGAAGTACTCTAATGGTTAAATCGCCTATATGTGAAATGAAGAAAAACTTGTTTGGAAAAATGGCAGCAAGAGATAGATGAGAACGTCATCAAAATGTATTTGAAATTCTAAGCAAGATACAGCAAGCCTCCATGTGCTTCTCCAGTTGAATTCTAGCTGACAAAAGACATCATCAGTGTTGAAAGAAACAACAAATTTACTAGACGCTCAAATGTATGGCCTTGCAGTCACAATCACAGACCCAATAAGAACTTCTACATTTCGGATCTTTTTCCATATAAGAAACAGAACTTTTCATTGTAAATAGTTAAAAAAAACAACACTGGACAAGAAATCCACCCAAAATTACAATAAACAAAGAAAAAGAGAAATATCAAAGATAACAAAACATAATAAAGAGATATTTTTTAGCTACATGTTGCAATCTTACACTGATGAATTAAGAAAAAAAAAGGGAAGTCCTAAAACTCTTAAGAAAACGCTACCCATAATGAGGTTAAGAACTTTGCTCTATCCCATAAAAACTCCTCTACTCATAATACCATAAGTCCAGGAGAGGGGTGGATCTAGGGTTCAATTCATTTTCGCAACCATCAAAAAAGAGAAATTACTATACATTCTTTTAGCCAAACAAACGTAGAATCCATGAAAGAACAGTCTCCAAGTATCCATCGAGGGCTTGAAAGTTGAATTCTTTAAATTGATTCATCTGTTAAGTGTGTTCAATATCCCCCAGTTAGCTGAGATCCACTTAAGGCATCTGTTCAGTCAGAGAGACCTGACTTTTCAGCGAGTTCTGAATTCACTTTATGCAGCGAATAAGAATTTCAAGGAAAATAAGGGATTTTTGAGTTTTGGAAAATGGTTTCTTTTCATGATCGGATTCTCTGAAACCTTGTACAACAGAACAATACAGAATATATAATAACTGATGTAACAAAAAGATTAAAAAATCCTATTTGGTCTGGTTATCACACTTCTTCCAAAGTCACTATTATGTAAATAACTACAAATTGGAGCAAAGTCTTTCAGAAAAACTAAATTTTGTGAGCCTTACACATTGGCACACCGTAGACCATCGAGCTAATGACTGACACGTGATATTTTGGAGTTCTAATATTCCACACCAGCTTTATTTCATGGTGCAGGCGCTTTTTCCATAAACCTGCACTACTGTCTCCCATGTGCAAGCTTCCAAATTTTAATAGGACATAAGCAGTAGGTCTTAATTTATGTTTCTCATTACATCGATGTTTTCCTAATTCTTTTGACATTTTCCCTTTTTTTCCTTGATGCTTTCATTTCTAGATTAATAGAAACCAGTGTCACATGGACAAGGAAATAAAGTGCAGAGTGGAAATGTCCAATATGGAATGCCACATATGGGGAGGTCAATGAGTTGATCATGGATCTGGTTTATCCTAGGACTCTTATCAGTAGAACTTAGTCTTGCTGGTAGTGATAGTAGTTGATACTTAAACAGTTAATAAAGAGAAAGGAAGTAGAAAATGTCGCCTTCGAAAATTCAAGAAACTGATTAGGGCATTATTGGGACAGCTGCCAAGGTCACAAGAATGCTGATGTCGAACATACGGAATGGATTCACCTGACTAATGATCTTTGAAAATCAAACTAAACACGCCTAGTTTGGTTAGAATCTCGAGATGTCCTTACTGAATTGCACATATAGTATGTTCCCAGTAAACGCAAGTGAGAAGGGAAAAGGAACACAATTAATTATTTCTATTCCCTTATGAGCCTTTTGAAATATAATTCTACAGTAGATTGTCTTTACATGAGTGGAGTAATCATTTCAAACAAATAATTCTACGAAAAAGATAAAAGAACTAAAAACAAGGTGTAAGAAGACATCACTAATACTGCAACTTGAGTTCAAGTATTTAGCCCGCAATGGAACGTATAAGTACATTGCATTTACAATAAGTAATCAGAAGTAAATTAAATTAACAAAAGCACAAAAAGGGAAAGAGGCACACACAAGAACACTAAAAGTAGACAAGAGATAACCACCATCTACTATATAGGAGCAATAATTCGAGCATTCATTCGAAAAGCAGGGTCAAAATTTTAATAGATCAATTTGAAACTAACGAAACTATCTTGAAATTAACAGTGTAATTGGATTGGAATCTAACTGCTCACCTTTACGTAATCTGTATTTCTGATTTACCTCTTGTTACAATAGGAACATCTTTTTAGCCTGGATGACAGTTGCATCTTTTTAGCATGAATGACAGTTGCGATTCTCGGTTTCATCTAGAGATAGTATTTTGCAAAGAAAAAAATAAAGATGTTAACGACAAGTGTAAGAAAATTTCTCTCCCTTTTATTATCCACTATATGCAACTTCATAACTCAAACCTGTAATGGTTCAATTCTTCTTCCTCACTAAAGCATTAATAATTTAAAAAGGGAAAGACAAACCTTATTCGACATAAATTTCTTTCCGAATCACTGTTGTTACCATCTCTAAAAAATTGCAAAAAGTTTTTAAAAAACACACAGTGGAATAGTAAAAGTCATCCAACCTTAATCAACTGTTGGAGAGAACTAAACCCAAGATTGAAAGTGAGGTTGAGAAGAGGAAATTGTGATTTGTGACGAAAATGGAGAAAGGGAGAGACACAAGTGGCTACAATTAAATACCTCTAGTCTCAAACAATCATTTTTTCCTCAAGTATTACCAGGAAATTTGAATGGTGGTAATGAGTGGCTTTGTAATGGCAGGTATGCGTGGGTGGATGAGTGTGTGTGTTGGGTTGGATTGTTGCATGTGTATTTACATAAATGGACCAGTAAGATAGCTCTATTGTCACATAGGGTTACGAATCAAGTCAAGGAAATGATGTCTCAGCATATGGGGTAAGAGAACGCATATCTGATCCTTTTCGTTCCCCTGTAGTGACAAGAGCTTTGCATACTGCTACCTCTATATGTACACATTGACTTTATACAATATGTTCAATCTTTACCCTCACCGAGGGTGTTGGGAGAAGGGAAGAGAGGCAGTTGCAATCCAATCATGCATGATGATATTGACGTCACTAACAGAAATGAGATTGCGATCAAATTTGAGATAAAAAAGGCAATCAACTGGTTGAATACAATTTGCACCACGTGAAACAAAGGATTTGACCTAGGCAATTTTGGATAAAATTGAAAATTTGACACCAAATTGAGTATTGAACAATGATTGCGAAGACTCTGTTAATAAGCTAAGTGTTGAAGTATACAAGTATTTATGTTACTCCCTCTTTAATAAATTAGATTTTTAGAATAGTTGATAGTTTAACATGATATTAGAGCATGACATCTATAGTGTTGAAATTTCCCCGCCACACTAATAATTAAAAAACTTCATGCGCTTGGCCCAAAATATAACACATGTGAGGGGACCTTTTTGTATATAAGTATTTATGTTTCACCTTTTCTAATAGTTTAAACTTTATAATAGTTGGTGTTTAACAATAAGATTTGAGGGTAAAAAATTTATATTCACATGTAAATAGATGTTGCGTTCTAGCACCCTCATAAAAGTCCGCCTTACAGAAAATTTAAGCCGATTTTTAAAGACTGTCTTGTAGGAATATCTGCGCACCTAGGCCCAAGGTGCAACCAGGCCCACCATCAGCACTTCAAGAGGTCCTTGGCGAGACGTCTTCTCCAAAGCTCATCTAAAGCGCAAAAAGCGTGCGACAAGGGCTTAAGTGCAATGCATAAAAAACAAGTGTCTTTTTGTGATCTATTTTAGACCACAAACCTGCTGAATGGATGACTTTTACAACGTGCTACCACACTCGATTTTGGCTCTTGATATACAAATGCTTAACCCTAACCCTTTTGTTTGTTGAACGCACTGCATTGCTTCTTTTCTTCATGTTCTAGGTTCTTCTTCTATGTTTCTCTTTGTTCTTCTTCTTCTAGGCTACGACTGAGTCCATCTTTTTTTTTTTGATCTTTTTCTTCAAGAACTTGTTATTTTTTCATAATCTCTTTTCTTCCATGTGTTTGTTCATTGTACCATATGGGCGTATGGTTTAAAAGGAATGAGGTGCCATTTGTCTCTTTTGCTCTTTTCATGTTGTATTGTTTACAACCCATCTGCTTATTTGTTTCTTCCATAATTTTTTTTGTTAGTAATTGTCAAAGTGATGTAAACATTTCAACAAGATACTTTAATTTTCTCTAAATTAAGTTCAATATTCTGCTTGAACTAGTTGATTCAACTATTCTATTTAAATTTCTTTAAAATTTAGCAATTTTCTCCAAATTAGTTGCTCAATTGGATTCGAAAAGTTCGAACTCGGGTGTTTTTAATTTTTGAAATTGTTATATTCTAATTTTTCTCTAAAATCCTTAGCCTTCTTTGGTTGTGACTTGTAGTTTTTATGGCTTGCTTGAAAAATTTGTAATATAAGAAAAAAATATTCACTCGTAATATATACAACATGCGCCTTGCTTCGATAATGCCACGCTTCACTTTGCACCTTGCGCCTATACACTAGGAGACCTTAGCACTTTGGTGCACCTTAAATTACACCGGTTTGGTCAAATTTCATAACCAAAAAGCACAAACAAAATTTCAAATTAGACTCACAAAATAGGATCGAGTATTGTCCCTGCACCATTGTCCTCAATTCTATGTGGTCCAAATCATCCCAAATTTCCATTTGGTCCTGATGTTGCAACCCTTCTTTAATATTGCTCAAGTTCCCTTAAATTTCAATGTAATCCTGCTATAATATTCCCTTGACAATTTGGATTTTGGACAAAAAAATATGCACTGCAAATGACCATTTTGAAGGAGCATTATGAGATTGCTGTCAAACAACACCCTTCTTTATTACTTATTTTCTCAAAAGAAAGCCACAAACACATTTCTTGTCTGTGATTCTCACTCACACCACCTAACCATCCAGCACCATCACAACCACTTTCAATTACCACTTCTCAAAACAATCACCACCATTGCATCCAATGTGCAAACCACCCATCTCCTTTGCCAAAGGGTACCACCCTCACCAACAACACTAACTCATTGCACAACCACAACAAGTATCTTTCTCTCTTTACATGACTATTCACAAGCCAAAACATAACCACCTCCATCCATTAAAGGGACCCCCACTCCCTATTAGATGTAAAACCCCCCTAGGGATCTCTCCCCCTCCCCATCCCCTAGCCACAACCACTACAACTAATGGATTTATAGCAACCGAACTAGGGTAATAACTTTTTCTCCCTTCTTCCTTTAGATCGTTTGTTTACTCGTTCAAGTTTAAACTCTCGGCATTGGATGGACACATCATCTAGACGTAAAGCATAAGTGGTCACTCTTTTTTCTTCTTCACCTTCAAACTAGTAAGGAATAAAACAAATGTCATATTCAATAAAATGGTTCATAGTAAAAACTCCAACTAGTTGTACAGTCAAGTTACAGTTGAACACTCAAGTTATAATCCATCTTCCTTAGATGCAATATAAATTTTTTGAGATATGGCTAATGGTTCGATACTGATAATGGCTTTTGTTGTAGGTAGGTAAATGGAGTTTTAGCAAATGCAAATGATGGAGACAATGAGTTCAAATCGGATTGGGTAGTGGCTTTAGTGGTGATTCAAGGTATTGGGTGGTGGACCTGGTGGTATTAGCCATGGTGGTAAGTTTGCCCATGATTCAACTACTTGATTAGAGAGACAAAACCCACTACAACATCACTTCTTTGATGATGAAAAAAGAGTCTTGGAGTCTCAATTTATGCAGTTTTCAAATACATTCACCAATCTGAATTAAAGAATAGCCATGACATCAGGAGGAAAAAGAGCCACCAGTATGTAAACCTTCACCGAACTACTTAAAGGACAGATGAGAATTAATTAAAAGGTAGCCAAACTCTATTGAATCAGTCAATTGTGTCCCAAAATTTAAGCTAAGAAATGGTGTTCTTGAATTGTTTAGACATTGTAGGAATGGGACTGGATATATGGTACTAGAATCCTTCAATTCCAAATTCCAGACATGAATAGAACATAAGCTGAAAAATCCAAAGAAAGGGTGTCCAAGAGTCCATATATACACATCTAGTTTTATATTTAACCGATGTATGGTCGTACAAATAAAGAGGGATCGATTGTATGCAAATGGATTTGTGCAATAGAATTGATGGAACTGAATGAATCTAGTGGAGCATTTGGATACAAACACAGTTAGACAAAATATAAACCTGGCTGATATCATAAACTGAGCGGTTTATAACATACCACTCGAATATGAAAACAAATAGATAATTCAGTCAACATTATAATCTAATCATCTTAGAGAGAGCATACCATTGTCTCCGAATGGTCGTTCCGAATGGCCGCCGTGGCCAAGTGATCCTGGGGTTGATGTAGGCAGGGAGGAAGGGCTATACTTAAAGAGTGCTGTCGACTGAAGGGCGCGGAACTTATTCGAGTGTGGAGTCGGTTGAATTATGTGTAAATTACCCAAATGTCCTCAATCTCATTGCGTAATATCGAGACTAGCAACCAAAATTAGGAGAAAATATTCATTAGTGATATCAACTAATAATATTAAAATAAATAAATAAATAGAACTCATAAAAATTAATAACTAGTCTGTCATTTAAGCAAATAACTCCACATTTTTCTTTCATGTAAACTCAAGTGGAGTTCACCTTACCTATTTAGAGTTTTATTATTGGTTGGTTATATACCATATTATCAATGGTGACATAACATCACCGTTACAGTCAATATTTACTCCAAAATCAGGGTAAGATCTTAGAGTTTTTTATCAATACCCATTCCCTATAAAATCTTATTTTTCAAAACTAGTCACTTCCAAATTTAGTTTTTAAACTCGGCCTTTTTTTTATAAAATATCATTCTAAATGGCGTCTTCATGATCCAAAACGTCATTTGAAATTATATTTTTAACTTCATAAAATTTTTAGATTCACTCGTAAATCATCATTTCAAATGGCGATTCTAAATGCATCATTTGGAATAATGTTTTAAAATAGCTATTTTTAAGCGGTAACTAACACCGACATCATTTAAAATGACAATTTTAAGTGTAACCTAACTTTTCTTTTTGGTGATGATAATATTTAACTGTTCATCCAATTTATATATTTTGTTGTGATATTTAATTATTCATCATGTTTCAATTTTTGTGTTAAATAAAAAAAATTGTGTAATTCAAAAATAAATTATTCACCATATTTCACACAAAAATTTACAACCCATGAATATAACCAAAATGAAAGTTATGAATTAAAAAAAATTAATTCATCGCATGAAACCATGTAAAATGCATAAAATATAGTTTATCAACATAAATGAATTTTGTGATGAAATTCATCCTGTGTTCAATTTTTATTTTATGATAAAAAATGTATATTCGAAAACAATATCATAAGTTTATCGAATAATGAGATTTTTCCCCCAAAATTGTACAAAACATGCACATATGAAAAATGATACTAATGTATTAAAAAAATAAATTTATTACATGAGATTGTATAAAACACCATTTGTCAATAATGTGATTGATGTTTAGAACAACATAGTGGTTGATTGCATACATATAAACTTGATGGAATAAAAGTGTCTAACGTATCATCGTCTATATCAGAAAAATTAAAAAGTTCAGGATCGAAAATAAGTAACGGATCCTTTAAAATTTTAATTTTGGCATATTAAGGATCGAAATGCTCAATTTTTGCATACTCGATTGTATGCAAACGATTAAGTCGACGTTGCATCTGATTATTTTTCACGTTCAAGTCTTGCTATGATCTCGTCATAGTTGTTTGAGTTTTGTAGATCGTATGTATCAGCTGAGAGTGCTTTCAGTATCGCTAGTCCATACCAACGACAATATATTTCAAGTTCACAACGTTTGTCATATAACTCTCACCATCTTACTATGGGTTCGATACGAGCACCAGAGGCTGATAGTAAGTCGCAAGCTCAACAATTACGTGTCTAACGTGCCCAAATGGATGATAAGGGTCAATGGGTTAATTGCGGAACTCAGACTTTTATCCATACCACATTACACCACCGAAATTTGTGTAGGATTCAATAGAAGGAACTATGTTCGATGATTCTATTCGGTCAATTGAACGTTGACGTTTGTTGGCTGAAGATGAAATATATTGTTTATTGCGTGATGAAGAACCTTGGGTGGATTGGCTGGATTGCCTATTTGATGTGCGCCTAGACATTATTTTGTGTATGATATATACAGTTAAGAATAATGGTTTATATAGGTCCAGTAGTGCGTTTTAAAATTGCAATGAAATTATATACAACTTTGACATGACATCACATTGCCTATTAGTGACATGACTTTACACTGATAAAACAATGACATGATTTCACACTGATAAAGTAATGACATAACAATACACTAACAAAGGACTGACATGACTTGAAACTGTCAAGTGCTGATATGACAATACACTGATTACACTAAAAAAGTTATCTCACAACTTAACAATGATTACCACTTATCAAGATATAAGATTGAAACAAACATTTAGACACTGAGTACAATTGTTAATCTTCATCTGACATATAATTTATCTAATAGGTATTGTTCATTAAACAAATACATTATTTTGTTCAGCTGGTGTTAACTCTCGACCATATGCAGTTCCTACCATGTCTGATGCTAGTTGCAATATATCATATCGACACCTACACATTATCATTCTATTATTCTCTCTTCGGACATGTTTTACTGTTGATTCGTAGTCTTCTTTATTCCTTCATTGCATCGCTAGTGAATATCTATGCGGCATTGGTATGCCAAGTTCTCGTAGTTATGTGCATAATGTGTCTGATTCATTAGCACGAAACAGCCACTCTCGTCGTACTCCTGCATAATATTCTTTTGGATCAAACAATCTCTCACCCTTGTAATAATTGTTTCGCTCTGGTAACAACCAAACACATTCCCGCCTACGATTCTTATAGACTGTGGAGCCTCTTGATGTAGACATAATGTTCAATATATGCCATATCAATGCATAAGGTGTTTACGTAGTTGTTTCACAACCCTGATCATACACTATCAAGGTTTTGTCAATTCAACACATGGATTATAGAAAAGCTAATTCAATTCAAACATTGTGTTGCTGAAAAACGGAGTTACTGAAAAACCAATGTGTGGTCACATCGCACGAGACCAAGTTATGTCAATTCAAACAATAACGTAGCAGAATGCTTTAGAAGACCATAAATTTTCAACAGTTTTATTTTCGTATCAGTAGTTGAGCAGTTTAAGTGGATGAGACTATTGTATAGAATATCGAAATGACTTCACACTATTAAAGTTGTGATATAACAATAAATGAAGGATTGTGTAGTGCATATCTGACTATATTAGTATCCATGACAAATTAAAGTTTTGTCACTTCAGCACATGGTTTGCTTAAAATCTCACTAGTCTATTCTCACACAGTGTTGTCAACTATGTGTAGTTAGTGCAACACATGGTTCATCAGCAAAATCAATGGTTTTTCACTTTATCAGCAATTGTATTCATTCAGTGTTTTGTCACTTCATCACGTGGGTTTGCTGAGAAGTCATGCAAGTGAGACAATTGTTTTGTCATTCATTGATTCTTTGGGTCTATTTATTCAACGTGTGTAAATGACTCATTGTACACAATTCATCTCAAACTATGAATTATAGTCTGAGAACGTTATTTCAAAGTGTGGGTCAGTATTGGGCGTTAGAGGATGAGTTCTTCTATCCATTGAATTCTCATTTACGTTATTCAAGCAAGACAATAAGCACTATGAAGGTCGAATTGCAATATCGTTTGATGGAAAGGGAAAACCTAATTGCAGATATACGCACTTGCAATATACGAAGGCCTCAACAAATTGCCATTGATATGCTAATTGACACTCCTTAGCAATTGGAGCGAGAATTGTTTCATTTTTGAGCTGAGAACAATTGCATGACAATCCGTTTAAATCAGGTACAACCTTTGTCTCATCGCACAAGACCATGCTGAATAAGGGTTGATAGAAGAAGCACATATAAGTTTCCTCTTAAGTGGGAAAGCTGAATGTATTTATGATGTCTAGATGTCTGACAAAGATGTAGACCCATGAAACATGATATGTTATTATTGTGTCGAGATGTCCTAGTAAGTGTTATGTTACTATTGTGTTCAGATGTCCTAGTAAGTGTTATTTTACTTTTGTGTCAAGATGTCCTAGTAAGTGTTATTTTACTATTATGTTGGAATATCTAGAGAATATTGTCATTGTTGTGTTTATATTATGTTTTATTAAATGTATCATGGGAATGTTAGTGTTAATTGTTTTTTTAAATATATTATGTTGAACTTGATTTAAATGTGTTGTGTACAATATTGATTTTCTATGTTTCAACATGAAACAATACAATTGAAAATCATAAAATTATTATATAAAATCATTTTAAAATTGAAACTCTATACAATAGAAATAAAAAAATACAACAACAAAACTAGGTGCCACGTGGAGGTGGTCGCCTACGTCGCTTCGACTGTCACCGATACTCATGCTCAGTATCCCTTGGTCCCACGTGTGTCACATGTGATCTTGTAACATCACCGCCATGATGCATCATGTCCACGACCCCTGGCCCTACCCCGACCACGGCCCCGTCGTCCACCATGAACTTTTGGTTCACCACTCCTATGACCTCTGACTACAAGTGTAGCCTCATGTGTCAACCCCTAATCATGTAATATAGGATCCAGTAGTATCCCATAATCAGAATGTATCGCATGTGAAACTGTGCGATGATCCCATCACTGCATGAGATAGTAATGGTGTACAAATGGGAACATATGTAGTCAATGGTGTCACTGCAACTGTAGGTGTGACAACTGTGGAGACAATTGGTGGCGATAGTGGTGGGAAAACATTAACATATGCCATAGTGTGTAAGGATGTAGACGTAGCAACAGTAGGTGCAAATGGCATTGCAGGAAGTCGGCGATGGATCAGAATGTTACGGAGTAGGTGTAGTAAGCGGTGCATGTGTAGATGCCGGTGCAAGTGAATCAAATGGTGTAGGTGCAAATACAGGTGCAGGTGACGGTACAGGTGAATGTGTAGGTGGTGCTAGCGAATATGTAAAAGCAAAATCAACATGTGTCAGATGTTGTGAAGATGTAGATGGAACATCACGTGCTGTGGATGGAAAAGGCACAAGTCGTCGATGCTCTAGAAGTACTGTTAAACACCCAGAGCTCATCTCAATAATATGTCCAATAGTTTGCATACAAACCGCCAAGTCTAGGTTGACCTCGTAGGTAGATCGCGAAGTGTGATATATCCTTGTGAGTGTGTCCTCCGAAAAAAACAAAAGTCATAGCATATTAATAACATATTAACGTATTTATTCACTATTACTTGTTATTACTAAAATATTTAAATAACTATGCATTTCTTACCAACACCTCAATGATTCTGCCGATACGCTGAAAACCAACCGACGACCTACTAATAAGTGGACCGACCAGGCGACGTGTTATACGTCTATACCATACCATGTACTGGATAGTGGGATCCATTGGCCCAATCAAAACATCTCCTGTAATAAGACGATCACGCCGCTGAGCCCACATCTCGATGTACGCAGCATGAACAACGACCCAATCCTTCCCTAATTTGTCATGTAACAATTCATGCCATGTAACACCCTACTAGTATCACAAGCCTCTGGGATTGTCTATAAAAGACCAAACTGGTGCTTCACACGATCGGGAAAATGCCACTCAATTATATCAAAAAAAATAAGAGGAGACTGTGAGCGCCAAATGTCCTGCCCAACGAGATAGTAAGTAGGAAGGCGACTCAAAACATAAATAGTGTATGTCTCCCATATCATCTACAACGCAAGAGTCGTATTAGAATTTTGTCAAAAGTCAAATATTATTATTATTTTAAAAAAATTGAAACTTCCCAACTTTAAAAGCTGTATACAATGGTCCAACTAATTTGATATAATAAAACCCAGTCTATTCCCAACAAACAATTCATAAGTTTTTAAAAAATTTGGGTAGAGTTTCCTCTAAAAATATGAAAATGCCAAATTTTCAACCTATACAACAACACATCCTATATCCATAACACACCTTGTACAACAACACATCCAACACCACAACCATTACAAAAATCACCCATCATTTCATCAACAACAAGGTTTTACACAACCTACATCAATTAAATCAAAAAAGTTTTAAAATGACGTCTTTAAAGTAAGCTGATATGCCTGACCGTCTCTCATCCGATCTAACTGATCCCTATAATGCCATAATACATGGGTCAGAGTGTGCGGCTCTGAAAAATGTCACATCCCATCTATATGGATGTAAAAAAAAATAAGACAACAATTTCTTACGTTACCCAACAGCAACCATGCTTACTTAATGATTGTACAAAATCACCCACCTACACCCAAGCGGACCATTATGAAGCTTAGCCTTATTATGTGGGACTTCATGGCCATGAACTTCTATAGGTAGTGCAACTACATCATCTCCTAGTACATCATCAACCCCATGTGGAGGTGCAACTTCCTCATGGCTATGAAAGTGATGTGGACCATAGACTACATGCTATCGTGGGACCAATTGCTCTAGAACAATGTGCGGTAACTATTCCCATGCCTACAACTACATTAGTCAAAAAATGGTATTAAATTTTTCACACTTACATACAGAAAAAAGTTGTTAATTATATGCTAAAACAAAATGCTTTACCTGTATCAGAATAAGTGGACCACTAATGTCCTTGGCGTCACGCTTAGCAACAAGACACATCTCACGGTACAACCATGCAATGCTGCATTCCCCCAACTAAACCTCCCCGTAGCATCAAGATTTGCAATAAGAGGTAAGAACATTAACTTAAATCTGTTGGAAGACTTATCCCCAAACAAAAACCCTCCTATCAACAACAACATGTAGGCTTACGCATAACAACCGACAAACTTATCAGTCACATCTGCTGGAATTGGATGCTCCAAATGATCGGACAACACACTAAGCCTAAGTGTGTTGTTATGTATAGCTCCCTCTCCTAGTGTGAAGCTGAGCAAATCAATGCACATGACACTCAATTTCTATACATCATACATAGTGTCCACACCACATACATGAATCCCATCTACAAGCAGTCCAAATAATACTGATGTGTCCTAAAGTGTAATCATACTCTCACCAACAGGAAAATGGAAGGTGTGTGTCTCAACGCGCCACCGGTTCACAAGTGCCAATCTAACTGTATGTACCTAAGTCGATAGGCACCATAAGATCCTAATGTGCATAGATGATGGATTACCCGAGGATCAATGATGGTCACTCGATGAAGTGGGGCCTCAGGCCGTCTGTAATGCGATAGGGGTAAATCAAATCCCTCCCAAATCGCCTTCATGTGATGGTCATGCTATAGTGACAATGTTGATGTATCCTCTGGGCCGGAATGTACTAAAGATCGGGGATCATGAGCCTTTTTAACTACCTACATTAACAAACAAAATAATCATCAATCACGAATAATGTATGTCAAACAAGTCATAATAACAAAAACTAATCAATCGCATTTGTAAACATGCTATCAAACAAAGAAAGTACATCATTTCAATTCATCCAACTTGTTAACATAAACAAAAAAAATTAGAACATAAAACATCCAACTTGTTAACATAACCGAAAAAGTACATACCAAAGTGAAAGTAATACATTATTAACATAACCAAACTAGTACAACATAAAACATCCGAACATAACCATACATACAACAACATAACCATCCCATTAGATGGAAAATTTTAAAGCGGATGACCCATTGTAGAAGCTGATTGATTCTTTGATGTACAAGTTCGGCGATTGTGTCCTACCTACAAACAAATCTCGTAGTGGTTAATTTAGCTCCCTTCTCTCGGGATATCCATTTCAGTGTATATACGCAATGTCTTCAGATGTCCTTTAAGTCCTCGACGCAAAGACTTATTAGGGCTAACATGTTTAACTGGTATTATAAAAATAAAATATTAATTATTTATTGCTATTTATTAAGCACTGACATAATTATTGTATAAAAAAGATATTTTTGCTCATTATTATTGTTATATTTATTAAGTTAATTTTTAGTTTATAAAAAAAGTATGAGAATTGATTCAATTAAGTGATAATAGAATTTTAGACTTAAATCTTAGCATTAAATTTTTTTGTTCAAAATTTATATGGGTCAACACGAATATGAACACACCCGCACGAGTTGTCCATCGGTGTAGAGTTGAATACAGACAAATTGTAGACCCGGACGTCAGAGGTTCGACTCTCGCTGATGTCTTTCGTGCTTAACCAATACCTGTGGTTTGCGGGTGATTGTAGGTATTCGGGGTTTACTCTCGCAGGGATGAGTCCAAAGTGGCCTTGTCTTGGAGATGTTCCATGATATCAAAAAAAAAAAAACACGAATATGAGCACGAACACGATACGATACGAAAATAGACAAGTTAGGCTAATTTTGTTCAGGGCTAATATGGGCATTAAAATGTAAAAAGTTGATGATGTAACCACTTTTTTGACCTTACCAATAACGATGCTAACCATAAGGGTACTTTGTGAAATAGGTAGGTAAACAATAAAGGGTGTCAGTGTAATTTTAAAAAATCGAGAGCATGTCTATGTAATTAAATCAATCTACAGGGGTGTCAATAATAAATTTTGTGGTAGTGGGTGGTCTTTGTATTTGTTTGACAAATCATGCAATAAAATAAAAATACAAGTTGCAATCATATATGACATAATTAACTGTTCAATTTCTCTAGAAAGCGATGTAATTTTTCCCAAAAATAACTTTATTTGTCACCCTTTTTCGTTTGGATGTCTATTTTAGTAGCATTGACTGATGATATTCACAATTTCACACTCTATTCCATACCAATAATATGTATGATGTCACTTTCAAATTATTTCAAGCAACTCCAAAACTCCAACTAATTTGATTTTGTTTTTAGACCTCAATCTAGCTATTCCCAATAATGTTCAGTCCTTCTGTTTTAATTTCGGGTTAGGCAAACTTTCAAGTAAAGCATAGTGTTGGCAGTCTTGCTCGATGCTCAAACACAATAGCATAGATGTTTGTCTTTGGTTGAACATCTCACATTTCTTGTTTTTAGGACTATACTTCTTGCTGGATGTTTTTGGACTATACTAATTAAAGCAGTAATGTTGTCAATTAGTACATGGGGGTTGCCCTTTTATTTGAATAATGTTGAAGGTTATACCTTCCCAATACCAAAAAATTCAATTGAACTTCTAGTTGATCGGTTAGTGTGAGCTTATCCATGCAATTATTCACTTTTCAAAGAGGAACCCATTTTCTAAAAGATTCTGGCTTTTGTGTTTTGGTGGGTCTTCAAGATCCTTTTTTGTATTCAAACCATCCTTTTTTCTCGTGTAAACAAAGACCAATTTGAATAACACTTAAAAAGAAAAAGTACGAAAACAATCACTCATATCTTAGTCTAACTGCAAACTTTGAAATTGATACCACACCCCAATAATGTGTTGATGGAATGCAATAATTCTTGTCATTACTTTAACAAATGTGAATTGCACCTCCAAATGCTATTATTCTACGCATTGGTGCCAATCAACTCACAAGGAATGTGACTTGGGAATGCAAGAATACGTAAGGACTTCAACATGGAAGTAGTATACTACAAGTTGATGGCCCTTACGTACACTAAATTAGAAAATCACACATGAATGATTTGCCACGAAGTTAGACAAGGACAGATCCGTTAAGTTAGTCTAGAACGGAAGTATATGAGGGACGATCATTTGAATTATTGAAAGAATCTAAGAATGAGCAACAAATAATTTCATAATAAGACGGATTTTTTAAATCATTCGGTTGTCTATCGCTTATCCACCATCATCCATCATCAAATTTAGCTGTATTTATATGGATGTCTTAACAAAAATGTTATTCTAGTAACAAGCATTATTTCCAAAAAAGCATATGTTAAGTATAATTTAAAGTTAGGACATGAAATGTGGTTGCATCGGGATGATATATATAGTCGCTTAAAGTAAAGAGAGTGATATACTTTTTGTTGAGCACAATAAACCTAATTAGTGATTGCAAGTTTTTGTAGATAAGTAATGGCAATTGATTTGAACTTCTACCTACCTTCTTTCCTTTCTTACTTCTCTTTCTATTTGAAAGGTGTGTGAAATGGGAAGAGGAAAAGGACCCAACCAAAGAAAATAAAAAATAACTCTCCCATATTATTAGATTAGATATTAGTATATTTAAATGTCAATTCGCGAATTATAATAAAACAGATTCGAATTCTGATTTAGACTATTAGTTAAATTATTGATTTATATCTAACTAATCAGATTTGTATTCGGATCAGTTCCGATAAAAATCAGATCCGTTGACATCCCTACTCTCTCTCTCTCTCTCTCCATGAATGTGTAAGCAGATTCCAGATCTCTTCCGGCACCAACTAGAGTGTAGTGTAGCCCACAATCAAACATGAATCTCTTCATCATAGATTCCAGCTCCCTCATATACCAAACCTTTTGCATCTGTGCATAATGGGTCATAGCAATATAAGATTCTAAGCACTAGGAGAATTGAGAATGAGAGCATTAGAGACCCTACCACTTTGCCCAAACAGTTGTTAAGCTTGCTGGCTATAGAAATTTTTTACAAGTCAAAATAGATAAATGAAAAATTGACTGGTGGTTTTATGTAATTTACATACAGCTTGGGTCAAGTGCTTACACGTGTCTAGGAAAAATAAACAGACCACAGAGGTTTACCTAATTTCAGGGTTAACTCCGTGCAATAGCTTGTTATGTATTATTGCTTTGGTTGGTCTAATGGCACTTTCAAAACTAATAATTCTCCATTTGGGTGGTTTTTTGGCGAATCGCAATTATTTGTAGTGGTTGGACTCTAGAATTGTTATGGGAAGGCTAATGGAGCTATGTGTTGCATGGAGTCAACATGCAATTGAGTTCGGATACGACACGTGTGGAGGAATTGAGGCCAGACACGTTCAGACATGTTTATAGAAGTAGGCCGAAAATAACTTTGAATGAAATAGTAAAAATAGATGTGAAAACAAAGGATTCGTGTAGCTAGCCGACACCAAATCGAGTAGAGAAAAATAATGACGATATTATTTTGAAGTGATATAAAAACTAATAGATAAATTACCGACACTTTTTTATTTCAGAAATAAAACAAGATCCTTTATTCAATTTTTTTGTAAACATTATTGTCGAAACAATCATTTTATCCGGAGTTAAAAAATTAAAAGAAACAGCACACAGATGGGCAAACATGAATTTAAATTTTGTTGTTAATGTCAAGTTAGAAGGGTGCCTTTGTTACTCCCATGCTACTAAGAGTAATGCTAGGCAACCAAAAAAAGGGATCAACTTGAACGACCAATATTAAAATTTTGGAAAAATTTTAACCACACCCTTCTAGTTTACTATATTTTCAAGAACACTCCCTCTATTTTCTGAATTTTCATTGATACCCCTGTCTGATTAAAAATATTAATTAGAATGCAATTTTACTAAATTGTCCATGATATATTTGAGGACAAACTTCATTTATATCCCCTCTACATAAATATATTTTCAATGAGACTCTCTCTGTTTTCTAAATTTTTTTAAAAATTTGGGTCGATTAAAATTCGATTTGAACTAATTAAAATTTATTTTTTATGTATTAAAATTCGAGTAAATTAAAAATTATATTTTTTTACGTATTAAAATTTGAGCCGATTAAAAATCAATCGGATCAAATCAATTTGTATTGAATTTTAATCGACCCAAATTTTAATATATAAAAAAATATAAATTTTAATTTACTCAAATTTTAATGAATCGAATTTTAATTGATATGAATTTTAATAAGTAAAAATATATAAATTTTAATCAACTCGAAACGAATTTTAATCGGCGCTTCGGGTAGAGCTCAAATTGACTCGAATTTTAATACTTAAAAAAAGAATTTTAATAGGCTCGAATTAATCAACTTGAATCAAATTTTAGTCCGCTCAAATTTTAATACGTAGAAAAATAAATTTTAATCAACTCAAATTTTAATATGTAGAAAAATAAATTTTAGTTAATTTGAATTTTAATTGAAATTTATGTAGAAAAATTGTTTGAGGTTTATATAGGGACATTTTGGTATTTTAAATGAATTTTGTTTTTGTTAGAAATGATGGTTTAATGGTAGGAGTGTCAGTGATGTTTTTAATAATAGAGGGGGTGTCCTTGAAAATATAGTAAAATAGCAAAGGTGTGGCTAAAATTTTAAAAAAACTTTTAATTTTTCTTTCTCGATATTTAAAATGAGTTGTAAACTTTTTGGTCTAAAAATCAAGTGCCAAATTAAAATATTGTTTAGTCAGTTCAACATTACTCTGATTTTAATCCTCGTGTGGGATGTGAGAGAAAAGTTCTAGAAAAAAGATAAGTGGGTGGTAAAAATTAGAAAAACGAACACTGTAGGGAGACCAAGAGACACCTTCTTCTCCCTTCATCTGTATTGATAGATTTTCTTTTGTTCTTCCCATCATTGTTTTGGCCTCTAAAGGTCAAGCAGCCACACTAATACATGCTGTTTATGGGTTGGTGGCAATTTGATAAGTCAATAAAATAGTACAGATGTACATCTTCGGCAGTGGAAGACAGCACTTTTCTTGGTGGATTATCACCAAATTCCATAAGACCGAATTTTGCATTTGTCTGATTTTTAGGTCTTCACCACTGAACTAAGAAGCTTCTATTGGTGGAACCTTAAAAAAGACAACGTTTTCCTTCAAAATATCCCAAGGTGGAACACTTGCTGTATATTGATAGGATTCCACTTCCTGAATTGTTGATATTTAATATACTCTTGAAGAAATTTGACGAGAATGAGATTCTTTTTAATACATTTTCTCTTCATTTTCTTGGTAGTTAAGTGGGATACATTGTATATAAGGTCCCTCAGTTTATCGACGGTAGACAATCTGCTGAGACAAAGAAGGGAAAAAAAAAGAAAATATTGGCAAAGATCTATATCCATAAAAAATATATTGAATGGAATCTCACTGAGAAAAAAACAAAAACCGATATGATTGATTTTTTACATGGTCTCACCACTTATATATGCTGCCTAAGTGGTGGCTGATGCAGCAAACATATGCTGGGTGTATTGCTAAACTTGAACTTGCAAAGTCACATTCAACAACAATCCTATAGCTTGGTACCATCAGGGCTTCTTTGGTTACGGGATAAAAATGGGGACAATCAAATCCAATTCCCCACACTAGGATAAGGGAAATAGGGATGACATTTTACGTATTGAAGGTTAATATCGTATTTGGTTCGAGACTGGATTCATGATGGATTAATTTTTTCCTATCCAATGCAAATTACGGTAATCTATGTTAATACGATGACAATCAAAATACAACCAAAGTAATTAATCCAATACAATCATGTGTTTGTCAATGAAAATGATCTGATGGATTGGAGCAAAACCAACATATAAATTTTTTCTTTTAATTTATTTTTCCTTTTGTAGAGGAAAAAGAAAGACAAAAGGAAGAAGAAACAAGATGGAAATGGAGTATAACACCATGACCACTGAATAGAGACTTCCACCAATTGGACTAAAAGACACCTTAATTAGTTTCAACCTCTCTCCTACCGACTTTTTTGATTAAAAATTTCTTGAAGAAAGTGTTATCAAACTGTACAATTACCATTGATGTCCGCTTCATCAAAATGAGACAGTAATCTAGATCTCCTTCATCTTACATCTAGGACTCGTGAAAAAAATCTTTCCATAACAACATTTTCTGTAGGTAATTCTATCATTGATTGCCAATAGACCCCACTCATTACCACCAACAGACCTCATTCCAACATCAATCAAGCTAATCAACATTTATTGGGTGATTTATAATAAGTTCATGCTGCATGTAAAGTTCTGTCCATGGAACCCTTTTTTTAGTTACCAGTACTTTGCTGTTTACCATACGAAAGAAATCCAAATAACCTTTTTTTTTTCGTGTATAACTATGTATTCAGCCTAGGGGAAATAGCTAATTTGGTGCGATTTAGAAATTGAAACATAAAATTGCAGGGCAGGAGATGACAATGAATCATGTCATGTTTAAGTCATATAATGTTAAAATTGATTCATATCACATATATTCCCTTTAAAACAATGTATAGTAGGTTCGTGTTACGTCAAGTATAAGTCGTGTATTATTAAGTTGATATTCCTAAATTAGATGGTTGTAGCAGTTTAATTCGGTTATTATCTGATTTAGCTACACTAAGCTCATATCCAGTAGCTTTTTTTGCCTTGATTTCGTGTTATTTTTGCGATGCTCTCTCTCTCTCTCTCTTGTCTTTGTGTGTGTGTATCTCTCTCTCCTTCTTGTTATGTAATATACAATATAATTACCACAAATACACTTAATTATGCATTTTCGGGAAAAAGACCATACATTCATACGCATGCCTAGATATATGTGGTTGTATGTGCATTTCAAAGTTAGGATATCCTGATTAGGGTTATGTGCGTGGTGTAGATTTGCCAATTCTCCACTACGTGTGGACCTGGACCATAATTATAGACAGTTTAGTCTCAATAAAGTAGGGTTGTCTTAGTGGGTGGGTGACGTGGAAAGTTGAAAATCTATTGTATCTGTTGATTGTGGTTATATATAATAGCCAACTAAGAGCGTTTATCAGAAATACATTATTAGATTGATGGCCTCTCTAACTGGCTTCATCCCCCTTAGGTTTCTTCTTTCTGCTTCTCTTTTTCTCTTACTGCTTCCCAGTTCTTTAAAAAAGGGTTATGCTTTGGAAAGGATAGACACTTCAGAAAGCCATCACCATACTGTTCAAGTCAGTTCTCTACTGCCAGCTTCTGTTTGCAACCCCTCCACCAAAGGTCATTCACATAACTTTGCTCTCTCTCTCTCTCTCTCTCTCTCTCTTGTCTTTGTATGTGTATCTCTCTCTCCTTATTATGTAATATACAATATAATTACCACAAATACATGCGTATGCATTTTCGGGAAAAAGACAATACATTCATACGCATGCCTACAATTCTAAGTAAGGCTCATTCATGATTACCCTTCTTAGTAGATATTGTGAGCTTAAGTGGAAAAAGGGCATGTATACCCACTTTATCATCTTTTGTTTCTGTCCTAAACTCATCATTGGCTGTCAATGTGTCTGGTCGAGTTTGTGTCGTGTCTGTCATATCATACTTATTCAATTATATCTAATCTAATCACTTACATGAATATAACATAATTTGTACTGTGTTTAATCAAATTCGTATTTGACTGAAATTTGACTGATCCATTTATTTACCTCCTGAACCCGTTAATACTAAACTCAAATCTACTAATTCTATGCGGATCTTGTGTTTTATTCACCAACTGTTTCTAGAAGTGTCAGACCTAATTGGACATATAAAAGGTCCCACAAGGCTATGACCACCGGAACCGTGAAATAGTTTTTGTCACCTTCATTGCTTTTCAGCACAACATGTAGACTAGGCTAATTAGATTGAGTATTTACTGTAAAGAGTAACTAAACTGCCCTGTACGGCTTGATCCTCCTTTTATATTTTTACTTATTGAATATGCAGCCATTGATATGGATGTAATGGTCTAGGTGTTGTGGGATATTACATGGAGAAATTGCAACCTTAAAATATGCCCCTTGTACAACTCTTTACGGGTCATTTATACCACGCATGAACATCTTATTTAGTCTTAATTTAACTACAATTATTGTTGCATCTATGTAGTACAATAAGATGACTGTTTTATCTTGATAATTACATGATGCGTGTGGAAAGGAGATGGTATGTACACATAACAAGAGGATGAGACAGGTGTTTTGAGAGGCTTAGATACCTCCAAATTAGAAAAAAATAAATTAATTGTATGGGATTACTGGATATTTCTGCATCAAATTATGCAATTATTCTAAAATGGAAGAGGGGAAATAATAAAGAAAGAAAGCTCCCAAGAGTCCGAGTCCGATGACTCTCATTCAGAATCTTAATTGCATTCTTTCGGTGAGGATCTCAATAAATACTGACAGTAACAATTGACCCAATAATGGTTTTGGTGAGGGGTCGTTTTAATATGGAGGTGAAGAAATAATAAAGAAGACTTTCCATAGAGATATAATATATATTATGGTAGGTTGATAGCCATGATTCCTGAATCTCACTAACAGATCATGAGTTAGAGTTTTGCCTATGTTATAGAACCCATACAAGCTTGGGCCATCTAATCCTCTTTCCAAACTTGATACATCGTCGCATATAAAAAAATTAGGGGTAATTCGTATTTGAAACACGGTGTAATGTGAATGATTTTGAGAGGAATATTAATGACAATTGAATAAATTTATTTGAAACCGTAAAATAAACTTATTGAAGATTGTCCTATTTTATATCATATATTCTCTTCGAACCAAAAAGATGGGAAGTAACTTGTGGACCCAAAACAAAAATTGGAGAGAGAGAAGGAAACCACGCGGTGAGGGAATAACTCTATACCATACATGACATGGTGGACCACCAACTACTAGTTTTTTTGCCTCTCTCATGCAATATCTGGAGTGTTGTCCAAAGTTTTTCATACATTATCGAGTGCATTACAGCTGTGTAGGGCATAGAGCGAACTGTATCGCAAAAAGAACGGCAACGAAAAACTAATGGCTTGTTATTATTCATTACAAAGATTTCAAAACTTTTACAAGTTACTGATCAGCTGCCTATTGAAATCGAAGAAATCGAAGAAATCGAAAAATTGAGATTTAGTTTGAGAATTTAATGTATCGTAACTTTTAGATTAAAAGTACATACCGTTGTTGAATAAAGTTTACTATCAATACAGTCTATTTGCTCGATGAATAATCCTATTGAATGAAGATAGTTCTGCATTGCCCACATGGAGTGAATAATAACAAACTATACATGGTTATATATGTTTGCATGGCTTCAGCATCCGGGTTCATGAATTCCAACCGAAATCGGTTAAATATCATACTGAGCTATCAATTTTTGACACGAGCACAATAATCTGACGATAATTTGACATGAAATTAGCGGAGATTAGAGTTGATTAATCCTTAACACAAACTCAAATATGATACGCCTCATTGTTTGACATGTGGATATATAAACTCTCTTTTATGGGCATAATCAAATAAATTAGAGGGTATATCTTCCCATCCCAACATGGCATTTTGAATTGCTACCATATGAACGTGTTATCATATTTAATTACATGATTATCCATACGTTCATCAGGTTCCAACAAGAAGTCATCACTGAAAGTTGTTCACAGACATGGACCATGCTCTCAACTGAGTCAAGACAAGGCCAATACTCCAACTCTCACGCAGATCCTTTCTCATGACCAGTCTCGAGTCAACTCAATTCATTCCCGACTCGCCTTCAACTCGGGCAAAACCAGTATCCAGGACTCCCAAGCCACCATCCCAGCACAATCCGGCAGCGTGCTGGGCTCCGGCAACTACATCATCACTGTCGGACTAGGGTCCCCAAAGAAAGACCTCTCCCTCATCTTCGATACCGGCAGCGACCTCACATGGACTCAGTGCCAGCCATGTGTAAGGTAAACTATTCTAGTTCATAATTATCTTTGATTAAGAATTACAGTCCTATTCTAATTCTAGTGGGTGAGTCACCCCGTTATGACGTGGAATTATCTTCCTTGTATCGACACTTTTCAGTCAAATTGAATTATCGAAATTATTATAAAATTGTACAAATTTTTTCAGGTACTGCTACAAACAGCAAGAACCCACTTTTGACCCATCAAAATCCACCACATATTCAAACATCAGCTGTAACTCGGCATCGTGTTCCCAACTCAGCTCCGCCACCGGCAACTCACCGGGGTGCTCCACATCCACCTGCATTTACGGCATACAGTACGGAGATTCGTCTTTCTCCGTCGGATACTTCGGGCAAGAGAAACTCACCTTAACGTCCACCGACGTATTTGATAACTTCCAGTTCGGTTGTGGCCAAAACAACCGCGGACTCTTCGGAGGCACCGCCGGTTTGCTCGGGCTAGGCCGTAACCAGCTATCCATTGTCTCACAAACTGCTAAAACGTATGGAAAATACTTCTCATACTGTCTTCCATCGAAGACGAGCTCTACCGGACACTTAACATTCGGGAAAAATGGAGTTCCAAGCACCGTGAAATTCACACCACTGTCAATAAACTCACAAGGCCCATCATTTTACTTCATCGATATTACAGGAATCAGTGTCGGAGGGCGTCAACTATCCATAAGTTCGTCGGTGTTCAAGACCGCCGGCACCATTATAGACTCTGGAACAGTCATAACTCGGCTGCCTCCAGCGGCTTACAAAGCTTTGAGAACAACTTTCCGGCAACAGATGACAAAGTACCCAATGGCACAACCCGTTTCGATACTCGATACTTGCTATGATTTAAGCAACTACTCCACAGTTACGATTCCAAAGATAAGCTTTTTCTTTAGTGGCAATATAAAGACTGACATAGACTTGTCGGGGACACTTTATGTGGTGAGTGCGTCGCAGATCTGCTTGCCTTTCGCCGGAAACAGTGACGCCTCCGATGTGGGTATTTTCGGGAATGTTCAGCAGAAGACGTTGGACGTGGTATACGATGTCGCCGGAGGGAAGCTAGGGTTTGGCTCTGGTGGGTGTGATTAAACTGAGCTAATGGAAATGGAGAAACTTTAAAAATAGATCTTAGGGGTAACCGGGCTTGATTAGGGTCAATGGGGTTGTGTATCCATTTACAAAAGCAGGGTATGGAAAATAATGTAAGCTGAAAAAGTTCATTCAGTGGTCATGTATACCAGCAAAAGAAAGTTTGCAAGAATATTCTCAACTTTTATTACTATGCTCAACTTTTATTACTAGCATGCTTTTCATTCGGATAATTGAGATTGAAGATTTTGAATGATTAATTTTTGGTGCCATTACAAAATTTTTTAGAAAAAAATAATGAGATAAAGACTTTATTTGTAAGACGTATGAGTCGTAATTCGATAGACAAGGACGAATCTATTAACTTAGCTTGGAATAGAAGTTTATGGGCAATGATTATTGAAATAATTTAGAGAGGAGCCTATAAAATTGGAGTATTTTTGTAGTGAACATTGTTATAATAAGATGAGTTTTTCAAATCTTTTCGTAGTCCATCCTGTATCCCCATTCTCCATCATTGCAAATACCCATTGGTAAAGATCAAGACAAAATCAATTTACAGGAGGATCCACTGCCTTGATTACAGACCTTGATTATAGAACATGTGACCGTGATCATAGGCCTTGATTATAGGATATGTGAGATATTGTAATTATTCTTGTAAATACATTGTAATCTGGACTATAAATATAATGCCACAGATAACTGTCTCTCATAGATTTAAGGACAGAGACATACACAGTCTTCTTCATGATATCAGAGCCTCGGTTAAGATAGAAGAATTCTACCATTAAGCATCCCTTCAACTTTGATTCTTCATCTGCTCTTAAATATGTCAACCACCTCTGATTCTTCATCTGTTTCTGCTGATTCTGCTGCATACCCTTACCTAGTGACACCGAATGTCACTAATTTTGTGTCATTGCGTCTTACATCCAACAACTATTTGTTGTGGAAAACCCAAATGTTGAATATCCTTGAAAGTTATGACCTTCAAGGTTTGTTTACAAGACAGATCAAAGCACCTCCACCTCTTACCAACAAGAAGACTCCTAATCCAACTTATCTTCTATGGAGGAAATCTGATCGCTTGGTGAAGGGATGGTTGACAACAACTCTTTCAGAAGAAGTTTTAGGCATTGTGGCGGCCTTGATACTGCTGTTGAGGTCCAGACTGCGTTGGTCATGCTTTTGCTCATGTATCTTCGGATCGTGGTCTTGCTCTTAAGAAGCAGCTCACTACTGTAACACGAGGTACTAATTCTATGTCTGAATACTTGTGGCGATTCAAGGCTGTATGTGATGACCTTGCAGCCATTGGGAAACCAATAGCAGATCATAAGAAAGTATTTTGGCTCCTTAAGGGCCTTGGTCATGGCTATGAGATGTTTTGCACCACCATTGGAAATCAAGAAGAATAAGAATAAAATTGGAAATCATAACTCTTGTAATTCCAAAGGGCGAGGATTTGTGCAAGGAGGATCTTCGAATCCCGAGAAGAGCAATTCAATACACACTAGTTTGCAACATAACAGGGTCAAGCAATCAGCATCCACTCTGCTTAAGGGTGATATGAAAAACGATACCATCACTTGCCAAATTTTTGGCAAAAGAAATCATTCTGCTATAAAATACTTCAATAGGTTCAACCAATCATTCACACCTGATGACATCCCAGAAGCTCTTGTTGCATTAAAAAAGTCTGACAGCTAAGATTTCGAATGGTTTCCCGACACTGGCACAACTGCCCACATCATTGGGAATTCAGGTAATCTTCATTCCATAATCCCATATCATGGTAATGATGAAGTCATGGTAGGTAATGGTGAGACATTACCTATTATCCACATTGGAAAGGCTACAATTGACTTGGGTACATCACAACTTCAATTAAATGATGTTTTACTTTCTGGATATAAAGAAGGATTTACTCTCTGTTAGTAAACACACCACTGACTTTCCACTTCGTTTTGAATTTGATGAACGTAGATTTGTCAGTAAGGATAGGTCAACGAACCGAGTAGTAGCTAAAGGCAGCAGATCTGGTGGCTTATATGCTTTGGATAGAGAACAAGCAACATTTTTCTCACATCGTTTTCAGAAAATAAACAGCTAGGGGTGGCATCACCGACTTGGACATCCACAACACTGGATCATTAATCACTTGTGGCAAAGAAATTTTAATTCATTTTCTGAATATAAACCTCCAAATATTTGTACCAGCTGCCAAATATAAAAGTCCTGCAGACTTCCATTTTTGCGAAATACGGATGAAATCAAAACTCCTTTCTTTAAAATTCATTGTGATTTATGGGGACCAGCTCTAGTAAGATACAGAGAGCAATTTTCATTGATAGCTACACTTGCTTCACTTGGTTTTATCCCCTGCATCGCAAGTCTGAACTGGGTGATTCCTTCATTCATTTTCACAAATATGTGACTTTCCAGTTTAATATTTATTGTTTTTCAGAGTGATGAAGGAGGCGATTTTGGAGATAGAAACTTTACAAACTGTTAGATATTGGTTGGCTCATGAACCCGAACCGGGGCGTCCATGGTGGGTTGATCCAAATGAAAGAATGTCCAAAAGGACATGTCTTTTGGAGGTATCCTTTACCAAGAGGTATCTTTCACCCAAAATACATGTCGGTTAAATATTAACAGACATGTCTTTATATGATGTATCTCTTAATGACACCTATTGATTGCCTATATAAACCAAGACAATTCAATAGATGACATCTTTGGAAAATAATCAAACGTTAAAATCTCCTACTATATTTCTCTCTCTCTCTCTATCTCCCTACATAACGTTGAAAGACTTTTGTGCTGTGAAAACTTGGTGTTGATTTCTATTGTGTAACAACACTGTACTGCTCAAGCAATTGAAGAAAAGATAATTTTCAGATTCTAAAGTACGTGGAACATCCTCAAACGGTATTTAGGACTAAAACAAATAAGGTATGTCTTTGATCCTATACTTCTGCAATATGTATACAATTTCTAACATTGGTATCAGAGCCATTTAGGGTGTTCTTGTACTTTGGAATTAATAATCAATTGTTTAGAAATATTATTTTTGCGTAAAAACTTCGAACGAACTTTAATGGAATCTCAAACAAACGGTCTCCGAATACCTTGAAATTTAAATATATGGTAGTTAGTATAAACATGAATCAATCTGGAAAGTATAGTGAGAAACGATCTCACGATTTGACAATACCAATTTTTTAAAAATTTCAAATTCGACATGAAATTGTGACGTCTATTGCTGTGGTTTTTTTGTCAAATCTAATTTCTTCCGCATAAGAAATGAATCATATGTTGTTGTGGACCCTCTGTCAATTCTGGTTCCAAGGAATTTTGTTGTTTACTCTCTGCCATGATGACGTACAAAAGGCAAAAGTAATATTACAATTTTGTTTACACATACATATGAGTATGTTGAGAAAAAAATAATAATTGAACAATTGGTTCAACCTAACGACCTCACTGGATGCAAAGTTACGACCTCCAAGTTGCGACATGATGCTTGGACAAGATAATTTATGAGAAATTTATCTTGGACATTATGTTTAACGGTTAAGATTGTTAAATATTTAGATTTTATATCTCTCACCCAAATTTTTGGGTCTACGGGTTTGGTCCATATGACTTTAAGAAAAAATATTATTTATTTTGGTATTTATGGACACTAGGGGTGTCAAACGTATTGGGTTAAACGGTTACGTGTCGAATTAAACAGGTGACGGGTGAAAAACATGTAAACTCATACACGACACGTTTAATAAATGGGTAAAAAAATCTAAATACGAACACGAACCGTTTAATAAACGGGTGACATGATACGACTCGTTTAACACGTCTAATTTTAAACGAGTCGGGTTGGGTCGGGTCGGGTTAACACGGTAAACCACCTGTTTGACACATTTACCTGTTTACCACTCGTTTGACCTATTTAACACGGTAAATCACCCGTTTGACCCATTTACCGGTTTATTTAAAAATGTTATATAACTTTATAAAACTAATAAACTAACACAAATAAATATGATATTTAGAGATACCACACCATATTATAAAGTATAAACTACAATCCAACATAACCAAATTCCACCAACAAAGCAACAACCATATTACAAATCATAAATATAATCCAAAATAACACAATTACACCAAATAACAATCATATTACAAACCCCAATCCCAAACAACCACAAATTTCATGATTCACAAAATCACCAAATTCAATGATTCACAAAATCCCGTGAAAGAGATCAAATCTCCACCTCCACGACAACGAGCAGATTCAATAACCAAATTCTCATGCCTACACAAATTAAAATGAAATATTATATAACATTAATAATTAAATAGACTCATAACTAGATAAGTAATAAAAATTTAGCATTACAAGCTACATATTTCAATACCTCTCTTTAGTCATGATCAATTATAAATATAGAATTAGAACATTTAGCGGATTTAGCTTTATTAGACTTCTTATTTGATTGAAAACATCATCATCTATTTCCCCTTCTTAATCATCACTAGAATCATCTACAACTAAGCACAACAAAACATAAATGAATCAATGATCACATGAATTAGGATAATGAGAAAAATAATATTAGTAAAAATGGAATCAAACTTACTGCTCTTCTCATGAATCCAATCTCTATTACAAATCAACGCTTGGACAGTTTCTGGCAAAAGTGAACTTCGATACTTATTCAAAACTCTACCACCGGTACTAAATGCAGATTCAGATCCAATTATAGAAATAAGAATTGTCATCACATCACAAGCCAATCGAGACAGTATAGGATGCCGAAACTTCTTTCCTTTCCAAAAGGTCAGAATATCCAAGTCTTTCTTTCGATCAAGTCTTTTTTCATTAAAATACAACTACAACTCAGTCACTCGAGAAACAGGAGAATCTTCTTCTTCACGTTTTTCGAAATCCTACATTGTCTACAAAATCATTACGAATATACAATAAACTACCTTGATCGCATTCAATTCAAACAAACTAAATTATATTTTACCTGAAAAAAGCTTTCGGAATCATCAAGACCATGAGTCTCGCTAACTTGTTTCTCACTACTTGTTGAAGTACTTGGAACAACATGTGACAAGTTGACAGAGTACAATTCAAAGAGCTCAAATAAAGTATCCTGAACACACTTGAACTCATAGGAATCACCACTATAAAGTCTTGAACAAGCCCAATCTACAAATTAAATTTTGTACCAAGGATCTAAGATGATAGCAATTAAAAGAATCACACTATACTTTGACCAATACTTGTCAAACTTGGCATACATATGACTTCCCATCATCCTCATAAAACTATCATTATCTGTCAATGCCTCCTTCAAAGTATGTTGAATTAGGAACACTTGGGGGAAGTACAAATTAGCTGTGGGATATGTTGTCCCAAAGAATAAGAAAGTAACTTTATGAAACACCCTCAACAAATTAGAAATCTTCTCTACTTTGCTCCATTCTTCTTGGGAAGGACAATGTCTATAATTAGAATCACTCAACTGTAAATGAATAAATGCACGACGATAAAAAAGTGCACTGTCAAGCATAATATAAGTTGAGAATTCTCTAGTTCGAACATCTCCTCGCAAACCTTTTTTACTCTCTAATGAAACTTGAGCAACACAATCCATGAACTTCTTTTTCCTTTCGGATGAACCTTTAACATATTTGATGTTTTCTCGAATTTTTATCACTGATTCATCAATTTCTTTAAGTTCATTTTGGACTATCAAATTAAGAATATGTATTGTGTACCAAACATGAAAGAACTCACCATCCCTCAAGAGAGCATTTTTAAAGGTAAGTTGACTCTTCAACAACTCAACAAAACAATCATTACTAGAAGCATTATCCAAAGTCAAAGAAAATAATTTCCTTTTAATTCCCCAATCAGTCAAAAATGTATAAGTTTTCTCAGACAAGACAATATTAGTGTGGGGAGGGGGCATGAGACAAAAGTTTTAAAAAAATTTATGTAACTTCCAATCTAGATCAACATAATGGGCTGTGAGAGAAACATATCCATCAGTCGATATAGAAATCCAAAAATCAGATGTCAAACAAATTCTTCCATGAAGGGAATTCAACACAATTTTAAGTTTATCCTTCTCTCTCTTATACATTTTTAATACATCTGACTTTGCAGTATTCCTAGAAGGCATCTTGATATTCTCATAAGCATACTTGAACATTGCTCTAATACCCTCATATTGGACAAATTGAAATGGTAAATTATGCTTAAGTATTGCCTCAACCGCTAACTCACGAAACTTTTCAGGATCAAATTTTGTGGATCGCATTAGCATAGATCCTTGACCTTGACTTAGAAGTAATTGTCCAATATCCCCGGTGTTTTTTTTTCACACATTTTTCCATGTGAGTATGCATGTTACCAGTTCTATGACTAGAGTCACATATATATTTGATACCACAACTATTACATACATCACGCTTCTTGCCATCTGGATATTTTTCATTTAATTATGTAAAGTATTTTCATGCATACTATTGAAGTCTTTTGTCGCTTACGATTACATTTACCTTTTTCTATAGTTGTACCAATTGATGTCTGTGTTGTTGGAGCTACATCTACCTTACATTCATGTCCGACCTGATCTTTTTCATCAGAAACTATAATATTGTGTTCGAAAAAATCCATTTGTTTAAGGCAAAAAAATAGAGTGGTTGTCACTAAGAACTTATTAAGAACACATAACAGATAGAGTGGTTGTCTCTAAAAATATTAAGAACACAAAATAGAGTGGCTGTCACAACAGATATCACATATTAAGAACACAACTCATTGATTAGATAAAATAATTGTAACGCATTTGAAATTATATTGTTATATGCGAGGTTGATCAAACATACCATGGTTTGGGTGAGCCAGGACAGGAAGAAAATGGGTTAAAGCTATACAATATTACAGAGCACGGAGAAAAAGTTGAACATTACAGCCGCCACCGACTAATTCTAAGGCTGACTGAAACTTCAATTTCAAGCAAAAAGATATTTTTTCAAAGCAATAACACACACACACACACACACACAAACTACCACCATAATACCCAGCACTAGAACCACCATATCAAGATACAAAAAAGTAGCTAATGGGTTTAAGGTTCAGAATAGATAACAAAAACAAATAATAACTGAGAGGAGTTGAAAATAATAAACAGTCAGATCAATAATAATAACCGAATCCCCAATCCCAGAGATTCAAAACCTGATAAACGATTGAATCCATATTATTTTTGATAAAATTTAAAACATCACAAATAACAAAGAACACACAAAATAAACACATATTGCATATATGCCATATATATTATGGAAAAAAATGATTTATTGGTGGTAAGCAGTTCGTTGAGTTGCTGTCAAGGCTTCAGCAGTGTGGACGCGCAACAAGGCTTCAATGGGTAAGGTAAAGCAGCGTGGAGGCACAACAAGAAAAAAGAAGCGTACAAAGAATTAAGGTTAGGAAAAGATAACTTTATTTGGTTAATTTTTTTAAAATAATTATTAAATTAATTTTATTTAAACAGACAAACGGGTTGACATGTCTCACCCAAACACGACCCATTTATTAAACGTGTTAAACGGGTTAACCCGTTTATCACCCGAATTCGTTAAGGTCTCACCCAAACCCGCTTAATCCGTGTCGATTCGTGTCGGTTAATAGTGTCGTGTTGGATTTTGACAGGCCTAATGGACACATGCGATAATATATCGAACTTTAATCGGTTGAAATTATGAATATTGAAATAATATCTGTTTACCGATATTATGCATAGAGTAATGTTAGCATGATGGATATGCTAGTTGTATTTATTTTATTGTTTAGTATGATTTAAATTAGAATTTCATATCTAGTATTATTTAAATTGCATATTTTTTTTATTTAAAGTGGAAACATGCATGATATGAAATTAGAGATGATCAGTACGCCTAGAGATACTAGATCTAGTGGGAGTTTTATTTTGTTCGGTATTAGGAAACCAAAATTTTGCGCATTAATTAAATTAAGTATTATTAATAATCACCAGTGGTGCGGGAGATGATTGAGAACTTAGTGAACTTTCGATCTCGCGACTTGTGAAAGTTGTTAATACTTGAATTTAGATTTTTGCGACAAAATTATAGAATGTGTTGTGCTAATATCCCATACACATTATCTTTGCATGTAGATTAAATCAGAATGACTACTAAAAGCATAATAGTGGATGAATTAACTAAAGGCAACAAATTGAACGAGGGTAACTATGACATATGGCGTCGTAATATTCGATTTGTCTTGTATGAGCAACAAGTCTTGGATACCCTTGACTCTGTGCTACCAGAGCTTGAGCGACCTCAGACCCGCCAAGAATAAGAGAATTGCTAGTCTTGGCAGAATAAGGATCGACTTGCGCACTATACCATGCAAGCAAACATGCAAGATGACCTTATTCCTGAATTTGAGAATTACTGCATAGCTCACGCCATGTGAAAGGCCCTCAAAGTGAAGTTTGGTATTACTTCTCTTGTTAGAATTCGTAGTTTGACCATGAGATTTGAATCATATCAAAAGAAGGCAGAGCATACAATGAAACAACACTTGAGGGCTATGACCTCTATGATACATGATTTAGGCGCTGTTGGTCATGTGTTGACTAATGAACAGAATGTATCGCGTCACCTTGAGATTGAGGCTGAGCACTTGGAGGCTACCAAAGGTGAGAGTAGCTCTTATGTGGCTAAAGTTGGCTCGCGCAAGACCTTTTTTGGTCCAAGCGCAAGAGAGGTGAAAAAAAATAATTATGAGGCTCAAATTGAGATTGGACATGCGCTTTAACAAACATAAGTGGGACAAAAGATCATTAAGTCTATCATGCTAGCATTATAAGTAAATCACATTTTATGTATCTTGTCATATCACAAATAATTTTATTGTATTAGATATTGATCATTCTAGTGATGAATCTTATTCTTATATTGCATCTATGGATTATGTTGATTCTATTAAATGGCATGCTAGATTAGGTCATATCAAACAAGAGAGAATGAATAGATTAGCTAGAGAGGGACTTTTGGGCCCACTCGCTAAAATCAACTTGCCACATATGAAAATTGCCTTGCAGGCAAGGCAACTAGAAAACCATTTAGTAAGGCCAAAAGAGCATTTATTCCATTGCAATTAATAGACTCAGATATATGTGGCCCAATGAATGTGAAGGCAAGACATGGTGCATCCTATTTTATCACATTTATAGATGACTTTACGCGCTTCGGTCATGTCTATTTGATTTCTCACAAGTCCGAAGCATTGGATTGCTTCAAACGTTACATTAAAGAGATCGAGAATCAACAAGACAATAACATTAAGGTTCTTAGAACCGATCGAGGTCATGAGTATCTATCTGAACAGTTTAAAGAGTTGTGTGAAGAAAAAGGAATAATCAAGCAATTAACAATACCTGGCACTCCGCAAGAAAATGGTGTAGTGGAGAGACGAAATCGCACGTTGCTTTATATGGTTAGGTCTACGATGGCACATGCTCATCTTCCAATTTCATATTGGGGAGATGTTTTATTGACTGCTGCTTATATCATTAACTGAGTGCCTTCTAAATCAGTTCCTTCTACCCCATATGAGTTATGGATAGGCACAATACCTGACTTAAATAATTTACGGCCATGGGGTTCAGCGGCATATGTACACAATACTTCTCATAAATATGGGAAGTTAGGTCCTAGAGGGAAGAAGTGTATCTTCATCCGCTGTTCTGAGCACTCTAAGGGCTATGTGTTTATAGGTGAATAGTTTGATGGAAGGGTAACTGAAATTGAGTCACGGAATGCAATTTTTCTTGAAGAGGATTTCCCCAGCAAAGGAGATGTGTCTAAAGGAATAGAACTCTATGAGTTAGATGATCCCCAAATAGATATACCCACTAACCAAGTAGAGATCGAGAAAATCGTTTTGTCACCTCCTAGGGATAGTGGGAGCAATATACTCATGGTGGATCAATTCCAATGAATGTAGATCCATACGACACAGAATTACGTAGAAGCAAGCGTAGAACCATCCCTCGACGTCGTTTTGAGATTGAAGGGGAAGCTTTCATGGTTGCACCATATGATGATGCTGAACCTAAAAATATTAAAGAGGCTCTATCATCACCTGCTAGTAATGAGTGGATAGCTGCAATGAATGACGAGATGGAGTCAATGAAAGCTAATCAAGTCTGGGACTTGGTTGACATTTCGCCTGGGCTCAAGGCTATTGGGAACAAGTGGGTTCTCAAAATTAAGCGCAAGGTGGATGGGTCCATAGAAAGGTATAATGCTCGTCTAGTGGCAAAAGGTTACACCCAAAGAGAGGGTGTGGACTACGAGGAAACCTTTTCTCCAGTTGTAAGGTTTGCCTCGATTCGCATGATTCTAGCTATTGTCGCACATTTGGATTTAGAATTATATTAAATGGACATTAAAACTGCATTTCTTAATGGAGAACTAGATGAGGAAATCTACATGGATCAACCTGAAAACTTCGTGGTGGTGGGTCAGGAGAACAAAGTTTGTAAACTCCAATGATCCATTTATGGCCTGAAACAGTCATCCAGACAGTGGTATCTAAGGTTTCATCGAGCTATCACTTCTAATGAGTTTACGATGATCGATGAAGACCATTATGTGTATATTAAATGGTCTAAAGATAGCTTCTAAATTCTATCTTTGAATGTTGAAGATATTTTATTGGCTGAAAATAAAGAGGAGATGATTATCACTAGTCAAAAGTGGTTGTCCTCAACATTTGAGATGAAGGACTTGGGCGAAGCAAGTTATGTGCTCGGAGTTAAGATCCTAAGGGATCGTTCTAAGAAACTTCTTGGTTTGTCTCAAGAGACTTACATTAAGAAGGTTCTTGAACGATTCTAGATGCAAAACTGTAAACCCATAGACAATCCTGTAGCAAAATACGAGAGTCTAAGCCTAAGGATGTGGCCTAAGACTTCGGAGGAAAATGAGAGGATGGATTGTGTTCCCTGTGCTAGTGTTTTAGGTAACTTAATGTACGCTATGATGTGTACTCATCCCGATATTTACTATGCGGTTGGCTTGGTTAGTTGTTTTCAGTCAAATCCTAGGTTAGCTCATTGAAAGAAAATGAAAATGATACTATGATATTTCAATGAGACTTTAGATTATATTTTATGCTACCAGTCTTTAGATGTACAAATGGTTGGTTATAGTGATGTGGATTGGGGAGGTTTTATGTATGAACGAAAATCTACATTAGGATATGTTTTCTTACTTAATGGCGGGCCCATTACATGGTGTAGAAAAAAGTAATCATGCATATCCTTATCCTCCATGGAAACAGAATACATGGCTTGTTCTACTGTTGTACAAGAAGTTGTTTGGTTAAGAAGGTTCCTTTAACATGTAGCAGTTGTCACACATACCTTGAGCCCAATGACAATTCATTATGATAGCATGGCTACATTAGCGTATTCTAAGGATCCTAAATATCATAGAAGAACCAAACACATAGATCTAAGATATCATTACATAAGAGACATGATTGCACAAAAAGAAGTAATCTTGAACCACATACCTACAACTCAGATGGTTGCAGACAATTTTTAGATTCTAAAGTACGTGGACCATTATCAAATGGTATTTAGGATTAAAGCGAACAAGGTATACCTTTGATCCTATGCTTCCGCAATATGTATACGATTTCTAACACAAACTATTGGCTGACTTGGGCATACACCATCAATTCTCTTGTCCAAAAACTTCAAAACAGAATGGAACTAAGGAACGTAAGCATAGAAATATCATTGAACTTGGCCTCACCATGATGTTTCATGCTAAAATTCCACCACAGTTTTGGGTTGAGTGCTTCTCCATTGTTGTGTTTATGATAAATAGACTTCCATCACCACAGCTCAACATGGACTCACCATTTTAAATCCTCTACGGGAAACACCCAGAATACTCCTCCTTTCGCATTTTGGGCTTCAAGTGTTTTCCTTACCTTGGTGATTATAGGATCAACAAATTGGCCCCAAAGTCTCTACCGTGTATCTTCATTGGATATAGCTCCAAGTACAAGGAGTATAAATGTCTCAACCCTTCTACTACTCGGGTATTTTTTATGAAGGAATCTTACCTTTTACTCAACCTTTGAGTCCTTTTGCTCATGATTCTGTTGAGGGGGGAGTTGTTTACTTTCTCCGATTGTAAAGATGACACACCTAATGAGCCGCCATCCACTGATCCCCATTTGTTTAGCCATACACCATCCTCTGACACTCTTATTGAGTTGTTTGACACATCTTTATCATCTTATATGCATACTTCACCTCTCTCTATGCCTACACCTAATATGTAACAATCCCCTAGCTCCGTTCACACGATGACTATCTTCAGAACAACCCCACATGCTTGCCATCCATATCCGACGATAATCAGATTGAAAGTTCCTCCACTACCTTGCCACCTGTGTCAACTATGGACCCTGTTGACTTATCATTACCTTTACCTGTTCCATCTCCAACTCTTGATCATCCCATGATCACAAGAGCCAAAAATGGAATTACCAAACCAAGATACCCGAACTTTAATACAACTTTGGTCCATTCAACCATCCCCCCTAAACCAGAGTCTATCAAATCTGCTTTATGGCATATAAGGTGGAAAATGTTAATGGATGAAGAAATGGCTGCTCTTGAAGCAAACCAAACTTGGGATCTTGTTCTTTACACCCCGAACTTAATTGTGGTAAGATGTAAATGGGTGTACAAGACCAAATGTCCTGAATTTATTGGGTACTAGAAATATAAATCTTTCGTGACAACTATGCTCAATTTCCCAACACCTTATTATAAAGAAATTATTCCCGTGCTTCAAAGTCATCAGACATGGTTATCAATGCATGATGTTCACCAATCTAACAATTAGCTTTTGTTTTTGTTGCTCAGAAAAGCTGTGGATCTTCAAACAGAGGTCGTTATAATAATTTTTTATTACACAACAGAAGTTTCACCCAAATAAACCAGTCTTATAAGAATAACTCTGAATCATCTGGTGAAAATTGTGGTAGAAAATCTGGCAAGGATGCCAACATATTCTTTAACTCTGGCTCCATTCCAAAATGTCAAATATGTAACATAAATGGTCATATTGCACTGAAAGTGTTGACATAGATTTAATCAATCCTTTGTTTTAGATGATGTCCCACAAAAATTTTCTGCAATGACAATCAACGACATTCTAGATCATGCATGATACCTGGATATAGGAGCTTCATCTCACATGACTAGAGATCCAGGTAAATTGTATAATTTAAAAGAGTATAAGGGTTATGACGCTATGATGGTTGGTAAGGATCAACTGCTCAAGATTTCTCATATTGGGAATGCTTTTATTGATACTGGACATAGACAAATGGTTATTAAAAAATTTCTTTTAGTACCAGACTAAAAGAAAACCTTTTTGTCAGTGAGCCAATTTACAAGTGATAATCCTTGTAATTTTGAATTCTTCAATGGTGGTTTTGTTATAAAGGACAAGAGCAGCAAAAACATCATGATGGAGAACAATAAAAGTAGAAATCTCTATGTTCTTGAAAAGGTGCATCCAACAATTCTCTTCTCAAATATAAATCAAGATGTAAGTGAGAAGGTTTGGTATTGGCGGCTTGAGCATCCTCACTCCAATGTGATTAGATTTTTGAATAAAAAAGACTTAATTAGAGTGCATAGTGGGGATAACAAGTCAATTTGTGATAGCTGTCCAATTGGAAAATCTTGTAGATTGCCATTTTTGTCATCAAGAATGTTCTCTGATAAACCATTATTTGTTATACATTCGGATTTATGGGGTCCAGCTCTGGTTAAATCTCACGATGACTATTATGTTATTTTTATTGATGAATGCACATGTTTTACTTGGTTATACCCTCTTAAAAGGAAAACAGATTTCTTCCAATGCTTTCTTATCTTTCAAGATATGGTGGAACGACAATTTGGCACGAAAATAATAATTTTTCAAGCAGATGGTGGAGATGAGTACTAAGATGGAGCTTTCGGAAGCTATCTCATTAAATCTGGAATAATTTATTATCTATCTTGTCCAAAGACTCCAAAACAAAATGGACTTGCCAAACATAAGCACCGCAACATTACTGAACTTGGACTCACTACGATGGCATGTTCTTACGTTCCTAAGAAATATTGGATTGATGTTTTCTATACTATTGTTTTTCTCATTAATCGTATGAAAAATGTGTTTATGCTCCTCATTGGGTCAGATATATATTTCTCATCATGTTATCTTTGATAGACTACATTTGATCCATATAGCACAAGATTACCTGACAGCTCTGATGAACAAAAGCCCACAGGTGGTGGAGACGGATCACATACTGCAGTTGGCGAGTAATGGATGCAGGAAGGCATCAAGGACCATAGCTCCAGGACAAAGACAAACACAAAGGGGACCACATAATCAGTAAAAAGGGACCAACACCAAACTTTTACTACCAATTGTTTAAATAGCCAACAGTGCTACAGTGCACGAGGGAGCCATTCAACAAATTACTTAGCCAAACCTAGGCAATAACTTGCAAAAAGCTTCAAGCCAAACACCCTGTAATAGCAATCTTCTTCCCCAAGCAATGCAATTCCCAATGAGCAAGAGTCTCCCTTACAATAGATGTAACCTTAGTCTTTCAGCTAAGGTGAAGCACTCATATCGTTGTCTTCTTTTTGCATCATATACATAGCACATATACTCACACTCTCATATACACACAAACGCATTAGGTGGGCCACATCCTAGGTTGTTCTGTAGTCCAGTCTAGTAGATTTCGAATACCATCGCTTGGCGCCGTCTGTGAGAATGATTTCATCGTTTCTTCTTAAGTTTTCTTCATCCACTTGTTAGTTTGATGGTCTCAACTGGATATATGAGTAAAACTCATGCGAACTAGAAGACCGTGTAGAACTAGCAAGGTACCGTTCACAAGAACCAGTCGGGAAACCTCCCGTTCCCAACGATAAATGTTGAGAACGACCCCCCAGCGACGAACCCAACTCCTATCAATGAGTTGGAAACGTATCGCCGAACCACAATGCAGTTGATAAAGCAAAATTAGGACCTCGTAACATGGATCCAGGCAAAATCATCTACATCAGGCCCTACTCGCGCCTCCAGCGTCACCTCCACAACCAGCTCAAAACGACCATCCTCTTTAGGATTGTCAAAACTTACCACCACCCAATGGAGTCAAGGACCTCCATGACCATAGCCATTCAGGAGAAAAATACCATCGACGATAACCAGAAGAGAGAATAGACGACGAGGCTCATAGTCGCGCTAGAGTCGTTCCAAGAGAGGATCGCCTTCCTCCTCCACAGCATGACACCATGGATCAGTTCATGGAGCAAAGGTTTCGAGAAATCCAGCAGGAGTTGGAAAATGTCAAAGAAGTAGTGAAAGGGAAAAATCCTATCACCATGGACGCCCTAATCCAACAAACTGATCCTCATTTGCTACGGAAATCTTGCACTTCTCTCTGCCCCTGAAGTTCAAAATACCGCAGATAGAGGTATTCGACGGGACTAAAGACCCTGCAGAACACCTCAACTCGTACAAAAACCAAATGGAGCTCCATCGATATCTAGATCCCATCCGCTACCGAGATTTTTCCATAACCCTCAAGGGCTCGGGGATAGCATGGTTCAACAGGCTATAACCAACATCAATTTTCTCTTTCCAAGAACTCTCCATACAGTTTGTGTCTCACTTCATTGGGGCACGACCTATCAGAAACCATCCTACCATCTCTTGATGTCAAGAAAGGATCCAATGAATCTCTTAAAAGCTATGTACAAAGGTTCAACCAAGAGTCCCTGAAATTTGAAACCATAGATGACAAGTTTTCCTTGACCACCTTTATGTCGGGGCTTGACCTCTAGTCCAAAGATTTACTATTCTCAATCATTTAGAACCCCTGAGCAATAATGGTTGTGGTCCTTGCAAAAGCAGAAAAGTACATAAACGGAGAGGAGGTGCTCTGCATGAAGGGGAATGCGTCGACCTTAAATGGGACAAGAAGAAAAAGAGAGATTGCAGCCCGAGCAAAGAAAGAAGGCGAGATCGATCCCCGAAGAAAAAGAGAGAACCATCCCCCAAAAAGAGGGGAAACATCAAGGATCGTCTAGGGCCATCACCTCAGGATCTACAACCACGATGTGCGCCAAGTCGGCTCACCCCCCTCAATGCCACCATCTTTCAGGTCCTCTATGAGGTCCAAAATGAGAGATTCGTCAGATGGCCTCCCAAGATGAAGTCAAATCCTCGAAGGCACGACCAAACCAAATACTGCGACTTTCACAAAGACTATGGTCACAACACCGATGATTGGATCTAGTTGAAGAAGGAAATAGAATACCTTGTCCAGAGAGGCCATTTGAGGCACTACGTAGCTGGGGAGGAAAGAGATCGGAATGAAAGAGACCGAAATGGCTGAGCTATAGATCTAACCTAGCAGCAACACCAACTGGCCTAAGGAGAGATAAAGGTCATCTCAGGAGGTTTCGCTGGGGGAGGAGAGTCAAGCTCATCCAAGAGAGCACATGCTAGGAGGGCCTAGTCAGGTGATTTTCTCGATGTCCAGATAGTTCGGAAGGACCTACGCCGAGATCTTGAAATAACCTTCTTGGATGCCAAATTAGACAGATGCTAGCTCCCCCATGACGACCCCTTGGTCATGAAGGTTATTATTGCAAACAAGACAGTGCATCGCATTCTCATCAACAACACCAGCTTGACCGACACCATTTTTCTCTTTGCCTTCAAACAACTCGGAATAGACAAGTCTAAGCTCGAACTCGTGAAGACCCATTTGTTAGGCTTCTCGAGGTAGAGAGTCATGCCTTTGGGATCAATCCAGCTTATTCTCATATTGGGAGACCACTTTTGCCAGATCACCACTACGGTTCGGTTCCTTGTGGTGGATGCACTTTCTGCATACAAAGTTCTGCTCGACAAACACTCTCTTAACTCCATCAAAGACATCCCTTCAGCATATCACTTGATCATGAAGTTCTTGACTAAAAAAAGAGTTGGGGTGGTGAGAGGGGACCAACGTATTGCTAGAGAATGCTACGTCGCATCAATAATGCAAAAGGAGGTGGAATCTATCCAGCTAGATGATCTAGATATGAGGGATGAGACTGAGACCCAACCTACACCCTCGGAGGAGCTGGAGCTAGTAAAAATAGATGAAGACCCCTGGCATGTAGTCTTTGTAGACTCGATGCTACTCCAGGACATCAAGGAACAATTGATTCTTTTCTTGAAGGGAAATACCGATATTTTTGCTTGGAAACAAGAAGATATGGAGGGGATCGACCCCAAAGTTATAGTCCACAGGCTCATTGTGGACCCGAACTGCAAAACCGTCAAACAGAAGAGGAGAAGCTTCACCCTAGAAAGGTAAAAGACTATCAACGAGGAGATGACCAAACTACTACGGGTCAAGGCCATTAGGGAGGTCGACTAACTGACCTGGTTGGCCAATGTAGTACTAGTCAAGAAGGTTAATAGGAAATGGTGCATGTGTATCAACTTTTCTGATCTAAACCACGCCTACCCCAAATACAGCTTTCCTTTGTCCCAGATCGACCTCATAGTCGATGCCATGGTGGGACACGAGCTCCTTAGTTTCATGGATGTCTTCTACGGCTAAAACCAGATTAGAATGGATCCCAATGACCAGGATAAGACCTCCTTTGTTATAGAGCAAGGAACATTTTGCTATCAGGTTATGCCCTTTGGTTTGAAGAACGTTGGGGCCACTTACCAAAGGCTAGTTCCCCGCATGTTTCAAGAGAAGCTCGGCTCGACGATGGGGATATACATAGACGACATGCTAGTCAAGTCCCTCAAAGCTGAGCTCCACATCTAACACCTCTGAGAATCCTTCGACGTCATGCGACAATACATAATGAAGTTAAACCCAGCCAAGTATGCCTTTGGAGTATCAGCTAGGAAATTCTTAGGATTCAACATAAATAGCCAATGAATCGAGACTAACCCAGAGAAAGTATGAGCTATCATAGAGATGAAGTCACCCACTAGCATTAGGGATGTTCAACGCCTCACCGGGAGAATAACAGCGCTTAATTGGTTTGTGTCACGCTCTGGCGATAAGTGTCAACCATTTTTCAAAGTCCTAAAAGCAGTCTTCCAGTGGAACAAGAAATGCAAAGAAGCTTTCCAAGCCCTAAAAGCTTACTTGGTTTCACCCCTGGTGCTGGTTAATCCAAGAAAAGGGGAGGTCCTGGCCTTATACCTTGCAATATCCGAATTTTCTTTTAGTGTCGCCTTAGTGAAGGACAAAGAGAAGGTACAACAACCTATCTATTTCTATAGCAAAGCCCTTAGAGGAGCCGAATAGCGGTATCCTAGGATGGAGAAGCTTGTCTTGGCTCTCCTTGTTACAACCAGAAGACTGAGGTCATACTTCCAGGCTCATACCATTGAAATCCCAACCGACCAGCCCATGAGGCATGTCCTGCCCAAGCTAGAATTATCTGAAAGGCTAGTCAAGTGAGTGGTAGAGATCAACGAGTTCGATATAAAGTTCAAACCCAGAACAACCATTAAGGTCCAGGGACGAGCCGACTTCATTGCAGAGTTCACCCCCCGGATTGAAGACCAACTCGATAATCCTGACTCACTTCAAACATCCCGACCTGGAGACTATACATGGATGGCGCCTCAAAGGTGCTGGGGAGTGAGCCTCATCCTGATGTTTCCTGAGGGATACAGTCTCGAGTATGCGCTGTAACTTCCAAGTCTCCATTAACGAAGTCGAGTACAAAACCCTCATAGTCGAGTTCAACTTGGCTCTGTCAATGGAAGCACAACAAATTATTATTCACAGTGACTCTCAATTAGTGGTGAGGCAGGTCAAGAAGGAGTATGCTGCTCAAGGAGATAAGATGCTTTATACATGAGAAAGGTTCAGGGTTTACTCAGGAAATTTGTGCACACTAAGCTCATCCAGATTTCCCGAGAGGAAAATTGCCGAGCAGACGCACTTGTAAAGTTGGCCACGTCAGCTCAACATGACTTGCTCAGGACAACGCCTGTTGAGCTTCTACTCGAGCCAAGCATCTAGCTCGACAAAGATCAAACTATTCCAGTCGAGGAGAACACATCTTGGATGGACCCCATCTTCGTCTATCTACAGAATGGGGATCTCCTGCGTGATTGAAAGGAAGCAACTAAGCTAAAAAGCAAAGCGTCTCGATTTATCATGGTGCAAGGTAAACTCTACAAACGCGATTTTTCATTCCCCTTACTAAAATGTGCTACAGAGCTTAAAGCAGACTATGATCTGAGAGAGATACACAAAGGCATATGTGGGAACCACATCAGAGCATGTACCCTCACCAGTAAAGCTCTCTGACAAGGATACTTCTGGCTTACAATGGTGAAAGATTCAAAGGAAATGGTGAAGAAATGCCAGGCATGCCAGATCCATGAAAATTTTTCGCACTACCCATCCGAGCAGTTGGTAATCAGCCCGTAGCCTTTCTAGCAATAGGGTCTAGACATACAGGCATCCCTCCCAGTCGGCATTAGGCAATGCAAATTCGACATAGTTGTCGTGGACTATTTCATTAAATGGGCAAAAGTAGAGGTGCTGGCCAAGATTACCAAGCAGATGGTGAGTAACTTCGTGTGGAATTCGATAATTTGCAGGTTCGGTGTGCCAAGGGTCGTGGTCTTTGATAACAACAAACAGTTCAACAATCCCGGGTTCACAGGTTTCTACGCGGAGCATGGCATCAAGAATTATTTCTCAACACCTGCACACCCGCAGTCAAACGGACAAGCCGAGGTCACCATTCGAACCATTAAAATGGCGTTGAAAACAAGATGAGAAGCCTCCAAGGCCCAGTGGGTCGACCACCTCTCAACAATATTATGGGCTTACAGATTGATAGTGGGAATAGCCACCAATGAAACTCTTTTTAGCCTCACCTATGGAACTGAACCAATGGCTCCAATCAAGGTCGGACTTCCTTCGACCAGGGCTGAACTCTTTGACTTATAATAGAACGACTGATCCTTGCTCGTCATCCTCAATCTCCTTTATGAAAGAAGGGATGAGGCACTACAACGCATTTTCTCTTACCAGAGGAACAATGCACGATACTACAACCGAAGGGTCAAAAGAAGAAGTTTCAAGTCAGGCGACCTAGTCCTCAAAAAGCTATTCCTAGCAAGAAAATACCCTTACTCATGGGAAGCTCAATCCAAACTGGGAAGGCCCATACATAGTGAAAAAAGTGGTTCGACCAGACAACTATGAGCTGTAGACCGAGGGGCAAAAGGACCTGTAACATTCCTAGAATGCCGATCATCTAAAATGATACTATCAGTATGATTGAATTGTCATGAGTAACTGTGAAATCTAAAACATAGAAAGCAGTTATAAAAACCTAACTTTCAATCAATGAAATTTAAAATTCTTGCCGGTAAGCTTGTATGAAAGGTCTTCCTTCCATCGAAGGCACGAGCGCTTCAGCCGCGCGACTTCGACTAGGCTTTTCAGCCTAAGATTTTTTCAGATCTGTTAATCATAGGCTCTTCAGCCTTCAAAGAGTTCTTCAACTCTCAAAGGCACAAGCTATTCAGCCGCGCGACCTCGATTAGGTTTCTCAGCCTAAGGAATTTTTTGCTCGGTTAATCACAAGCTCTTCAGTCGGTAAAGTGTTCTTGAACTCTCAAAGACACGAGCTCTTCAGGCGCGCAACCTCGACTAGGATTCTCAGTCTAAGAACTTTACAGCTCGATTAATCATAGGCTCTTTAGTCTTCAAAGAGATCTTCAACTCTAAAAGGCGCAAGCTCTTCAGACATGCGACCTCGACTAGGCTTCTTAGCCTAAGAGCTTTTTAGTTCGGTTAATCATAGGTTCTTCAGCCTTCAAAGAGTTCTTCAACTCTCAAAGGCATGAGCTCTTCAGTTGCACGACTTTAACTAGACTTCTCAACCAAAGAGCTTTTAAGCTCAGACAATTACAGACACTTCAGCCCCTGAATTTTTCAAGGAGTTCATCAACTCCACCAATTCCTCAGCTAAAGTGTACTGAAGCTCCGGAAAGCGCAATGACAAAACAAAAACAATAGAACAAAGGAGCCATGATACATTAACAAATGCCAAAAGAGGATTGCAAGAAATACAAAAAAATGTTCAAGATCCTAGATTCTTCCTCTTCAGTGTCGTGATCTCCCATTTCAACCGAGCATTCTCCTCTTTCAGCTCATCCCTCTCTTTCTCAGCCTCAAAGAGTTGGCTCCTCAACATAGCCAGCTCGAACACCAACTCTAGCTCAACAATTATAAATCTCCTCTTGCTAGACGAGGGGTCCAAGGGAGGAGATAGGGAAGGCCCCTAGGCTATCTTCCTCCTCATTCTCGAGAAAGTAGTAGTGTCTTCCTCGAAACCCTCAGAAGGAAGGTCCTTGACAATGGCAGGAGGAGGGACAACCAAAATAGCAGCAAGGAAGACAGTTGAGATGATAGTCAAGTTTGGGCCAAGTCCAAACCTGAAAAAGTTTTGAGTTGTGACCAGTGTGGAGAAGGGAACTACTTTAGCTCGACTAAGGTGGCAGACCCTTGTAATCTCATCAGGAGTCAGCCCAGGATCATTTGTATCAACACGAAAGTCACTAGCATCAAGACAAATAGGTATAACACGAGGGTGTCCTTTTTTACTTGGAAAAGCAGGCTAACTCCTTACCTCTACTTGGAATGCATCCCCAAGAGTGAGGCACACGGAGATGGTCTGTGTGTGCCTCGTCGGATTTCCAAGCATCCTTGAAAACAAAGAAAAAAACGTTGCGACCACCCCTCGGGGGAGCCAAGGGCGTTAAGGACTAGCATTCAACTTGGAACCTCCAAGTGAATCGGGAATAGTAGCGAAGGAAGTCATCGTCAAAGCGAAAGAAATAAAGAAACTCAAAAACAGAGGGGAAACGATCATGTCCTTGCATATGCTAGAAGACGAAGAACTCACAAGGGTGCCCCACCCTTCTGGTGAAAACTGTGAGGGGCAGAGCCCAAAAAAGGCTAGAATCTGCCTAATTGATGGGTGAATGGGCAGATGGGGCTCCATCTCAAATACATACTCAAAAAATCAAACATTCCTCTGAAGAAGAAGGTTGCAAGGCTCATAGGAGGTAGGGAATCGAACAACCGCACCTGCAGGAAAATGTTATCACCTTATAATTTCCTCTACCTCAGCCACTGTCACAGAGCTGAGAAACAGGAAAATGGCATATTGAGGATCGTCTATGAGAACAAAGGCACGTTGTCTGAATAAAAAAGAAGCTGAGGAATCCATGAAGAAACAGGAAGAGTACAAGCCAAGGAAAGACAATTTGAACAAAGAAGTAGCAAATGTATGGAGGCAAAAGGGAGACAGTTAGGCTTCTTTAAGCAAATGGTTTTATAATAGAAGTTAATGCAAGGGGATCAAGGTGGAGTTAGGTGGGTGAGTATTTAGGCGCATTTCACCACCTTTTTCCAAAATCGTACAAATTGGGCGCTCCTTCCAAGATTTGAAATCACGAAGAGCTTGACCCTCCAGCTTACGGAATTGCCAGTTCGACCCCGCTAGCTCAGAGAACGATGAGCTTAAAAACCTAGCTCGGAGTAGGGGGAAGGGAGATGTGCACTTAATAAGCTCGAGAAAGATGCGGAGCTCAGACCCTCCATATCTTCTCCGAGTTCGAGAAATATGCGAAGATCGGGCCCTCTAATCCATGGAAAGTAAGAAGATAAAGTCTGGGAACTCAACTCACAAATTTAGCACGATCAATGAAAATCATACTCCAACCAGGTCAAGACCTTCTTGGAGTAGGGGGAAAGGGAGATATGCAGAATCCAAAAGAATTCCATTAAAAAATGGATATTTACATACATTTCAAATTTGCATATTTAAAAAAAAAAAAAGAGGAAGAAAGAGCATGCAGGAATAGAGGTCCTCAAGGCTTCGAGGTAGTCAGATCGGCATCGCCACCACCAAGGGAGCCTCCAGGAGGAGGGTCGAATCGAGGCTCAAACTTGTCAAAGCCGAGATCAGGGAACTTCTCGATGGCTTGCTCCTCAAAGTTGAAGAACCCATCCACAAAGGCTTTGGAAACTTCTCTCTTCGATTTCTCTATCTCCCGCTTCTACTTCTCGATCAGCCGTCGTTCCGCACTTAACAAGTCCTCCAAGTCAGCAATGACTATGCGGGACTGTGACAACTGGGCCATTAGCTCCATGTTCTCAGCTTGTGTGTTCACCAACTCATCCTCCCCCTAGCTCAATTAACCTTGCAAGGAGATCTCTGAAATGGTGGAAGCAATTAACTGCTTGAAGACCTAGGCTCTCTACTCGAGGGCCACCTCCAGCTTAACCTCCGACCCTACACCCCAACGCAGTAGCTCATCCAACCATGTCTCTCTCCTCTCCACCGCCGCCCTCAAATGGTGAATCTCCCCACCTAACGTATAGACGTGAGTTACAACCTGAAAGAAAATTAAAAGGGTGAATGCTTGCTAGACTAAAGTTAGAATAGGCAAAACAACATGTCAAACCTCAAGAAGAACATTCAATAAATCTCGAGTCTTGGCCTGGAAGGGGAGGTCGATGGAGCGACAGAGGTCGGCTTGAGGAATCAGCTCCATGAAAGCTCGGCTAGCTCTGGCCACGACGTCCAACAAGCTCTCGCTGGAACTTCCAACAATGACCGGATCAGGATTCCTTGAGCTGGAGTCTTCCACACCCCTAGAAGGAGGACCATGCTGCACTAGGTCCACCTCGGGATTAATGGACACGACCTTGACGGTGACCTCTCCAGTGGTTGGCAAGGTTGAGGTCCAGACCTGAGGGCTTGGCGTAGGACGATCCTTAGCAACCCTTGCCCTTTTAGTAGGAGGCTCGGGGCCCTGTGCTAACCCCCTTTGGCCCACTTGCTCCACAATCACATCCCTTTCACTGACCAGATACATAGGGGCTGAGAAAATAAGACAATCGAGAGAGTAAATCAAGAAGGCATCGCAAAAGACAAGGTAAACAAAACTTTGCAAGAAAATTAGGCACTTACTGGTCGAGATTCTAGACCGCTCGAGTCCCATCAACTCAGCATAAGAGACGGGCCCGTGAGCTCGAGCTTAATCGATCCAAGCTCGTGCTTCTCTGGTTAATCTCGGATACTCATTTAACAATGAAAGACAAAGTAAAAACCATAGATGCAAATGATGGGCATCTCAGTAGAAGAAAACTCACCAAGGCGGGGGAACTCACCAAGATGAACACGACGCCCCTACACGGTGGGAATGCGAATTGATGAGATAACCTGGGAAGCAAACTCCCAACTCATTCCAGAAACAAAGAAAAACCTTTGCCTCCAACCTTCAATTCAGGAGGAAGTTCGGAGATAGGAATTTCCCCTCCTCTTCTCCCAACGAAGCAGTAGAGCCCAGACAACACCACGGGATGAAAAAGATTAAGAAACTCCGTCAGAAAAACTCGCGATTGCATGAACAGACGCTCCCACAGGACCGGGAATGCCAAAAGAATAGCCCAACCCACCGACAATAGTATGGTAGGACAGAAACTAAATAAATGGAGAACTTCCCTCGCAAAGGGAGGAAGGGGAAACCTGAGGCCCAGTTGGAAGGGGACCTCGAAAAAGCAAACCCTATGCCCAAATACCGGTGGTAGGGATCACTACCCGCAGCGTGAAGCAATACACCGGCAGGAAAATCATAACAGCTTGACAATGCGTGGGCCTCTATTGAATCAATCTCACTAGCCTCGATGTCAGGGAAAGTTTCTCGTAGGGTGTCATACTTGGAAGCAGAAAGCTGAGACATAGTGAGAACTCAAAAAAAGGGTCCAAAAAATCAGAATGAAAAATTTGCTAGAGAATGAAGTAGAGGATACTCAAGGAAGGTGCACAATATTTAAAGGGAGCTTTGGCGGTACAAGTCCCTCTAGAAAGGCGCAATAAATGCACATCCATCGCATTAAACGCGCAAGACACGTGTCACAAAACTTGGGGAATGGGTGCAAATTTTGAGGAGGCACTTTCATCATCATAGGCACACAACCTCAACTAAAGAAAAACGTGAAACTTGGAGGACACGAAAAAGACAGGATAAAATTTCTAAAATGACCCTAGTGATCTTGAACAACTCGAACTCGAACGCTCAACTCGAGCTTTAAAGAAAGAAGTTCTCCAGATCCTTCATGAGACAAATCTTGTTAGACCATGAAATGTCTGGGCTCGTAAGGATGAGCTCTTCGAGAGAGTGACTCGACCAGATCGAGACTGGGCAGGCTTGCCAAGCAGCTCAGCCATGAGTAAGATGTTGATCACCTCACCAGCTCGAGGGGGGGTCCCCACTGCTGCAAATGAAGGATAATACAACTTGGAGGAACAAAGTTTACCCCTCTCGTCCCTCCAAAACTAAGAGCAAAGAAGGGTGCATCAAAAGAAAAGGGGGGAAAGATAGAGGAAACAAACAGGTAAGCATACAAAAGCCATCTGGAATGAAAAGAACAATATGAAGGGGACATTAAAAGTAGGAAATAAAGTTGACATTGCACAAATTTTGTTACAAACTCAAACTACGAATATCAGATTACAGATCACTGTGAAATCCCATAACCTATGAACATAAACTATGCAGTGGGCTCCTTAATTTGTTCAGTCTGCTCGGCGCTGGATCCCTCTGCAGGCTCCTTTGGCTTTAACGCCTCCACTTATGGCATAAAGGAGTCCAAGTCCAGGTCAGGGTATGACCTCTCGACCTGTTCTTGAAAGTTTATGAATCCTTGCACGAAGGCAGAAGCATTCGCCTTAAGGAGCTCCGCAATCCTCCCGTCTCTGGTTTTCAGCTTCCCCACTTTTGCCTTCAACTCCTCCTCCTTCGTCTTCAGTTTAACATCTTTCTTCTTGATGGAGTCGTTAGCATCCTGAAGACGGATGTCCAACGCGGTGTTGGCCTTCTTCATCTCCACCAGCTCGGCGACAAGGACAACGTTTTTCTCCTCAACCAGACCTCTCCCTGCCTTAGCTGTATCCAACGCTCTCCCACGATGCGTGTACTCTCTTGACACATCTCTCAGATAGGAGCAAGTGTAGGGAGACTAAACCTACTGCCAAAACAGCGTTAACAATCATGAGGAACCGTCATCCATAGGGTGATCATTGCAGCAAAAAAGTCGAATTTAACCCCACGATGGAGCTAGAATTTCATCCTCTTAACCTAGGGCCGGAGGGTAACTGATAATGATGGGCTTAAGTCTGAGCCCCTTTATAACCCAAAACCCTCTAGGCTTGCAGAAGGCGGCCCATGTAGCTCATCTAAACAACATTCATTGGGCTCGAACTGGGCTGCAGTCTAGTTCCAGAGAGGCTCGATGCTAACGAGCTTGATATATGTACCAGATCGGGAGATGGGAGCACATCACCAGGACAATCTACAAAGGTTGCAGCATGACACGTGGATAAGGGACAAGGGAACATTACCTGACAGCTCTGATGAACAAAAATCCACAGATAGTGGAGACGGATCATGGACTGCAGTTGGTGAATAGTGGATGCAGGAAGGCGTTAGAGACCACAGCTCTAGGACAAAGACAAACACAAAGGGGACCACAGAATCGGCAAAAATGAATCAACACAAAACCGTAACTACTAGTTGTTTAAATAACCAACGGTGCTACAGTGCAAGAGGGAGCATTTAGAAAACTACCTAGCCAAACTTAGGCAATATCTTGCAAAAGGCTTCAAGCCAAATACCCTGTAACATCAATTTTTTTCTCCAAGTAATACATTTCCTAAGGATCAAGAGCCTCCCTTACAATGGATGTAACTTTAGTTTTTCGGTTAAGGTGAATCACTCACACCGTTGTCTTCTTCTTGCATCAGATACGTAGCACATACTCTCACACTCGCATATATACACGCACACACATTCGCTGGGCCACATCCTAGGTTGTTATGCAGTCCAATCTAATCAAGTTAGAGCACCATCAGTACTATTGTAGTAAAACAAGCAAAAGATTGAAGCCTCAAATGCTGAATTTTGGTGGAAGTACAAACCTTGAACTAGTAATTCCAATTTTTTTTTTGTTCAACAGTTAAGGGTGCTATGGCCAATTTACGCACACCTCGGTTAATTCTCTCCCCAGTTCGGTCTCAAACACGTCATCCACGTCAAAAATAGAATATTAATGAGAAATAATTCTCTAATGGTTTGACCCCAAAATACTTCCATTCAAATCCGGCAACTAAAAGCTCAGTTGTGGATGCAATTGCTTGTCATGGGCTCAATTTTCAATTAATTATAACTTTCTGATAAAAAAAAATTAATTATAACTTTGGCTGGTCTATTGCCACTTTCTAACGGAATAATTATCCATTTGAACGGCTTTTGTAATTTTGTGCGAACTTCAGCTATTCGTTGGGTGCATCATGATGATTGGACCCCAGGATGGTTTATGCTGAGAGAGGACGATTACGGCACTAAACTGAGATATGGTACCAAAAATTATAATATTTTAAAATCAAGTCATAATCTTTTAAAGTTCTAAGTTAATAACTTAGAACTTTTTAAGTCATGATCGATTCCAAAATCTTGTGATCAACGATTGAAACTATAATTTTTAAAGGTAAAGTTATACATTTTAAAGGCCAATTTATAACTAATCGAAGTTATTCATGATCTTGAAATGTTGTCATCAAACATTAATAATTGTAATTTCTTCTTTGTAAGATTAACAATGCATGACGTGCGCTACTCGTGAACATATTTAAATAATATATTTTTTTTATAAAAAATTAAATCTATAATTTATTTAGGTATCTCTCCGACCTATTAGACATTTCCTCTTTTGTTTATAATGAGACTTCATTGTAAAATTGTCATTTTTGAGTATTTGCATATCTAATTATATTATATAGATTTATTTTAATTTTTGTCAAAGAAATTGATTAGATTTTAATACTATTGTTTGTATTGTAATAGTATAATATTGTTATATACCAAAAAATTAAATACGACATATATTTAACAGTAAAATTCAACCCGACAACTATGTGTATCTAATAATAAAACATATATTTAAATTTATTTGTTCATATTGTCTATCACTAATAAATGTGTTTTAAGAAATTTAGAAGTTAAATATTGTTGATAAAAGAGTCCAAAAGAACTTTAAAAGACAAATAGATTTAAAAAATAAAATTTTTTTTTGGGAAATTAAACAGAATTTATATTAATCAACCAAAAGGATTTACGATGAATGAGCACATGTAAACAGAATTTTGTTGAGTCCACTTGAATTTTTTTCCCTGACCGTCTGCTTGATGACTTGGGACAATGTAGAAGTTAAATAATGTTAATAAAATAGTTTAAAAGAATTTAAAAGTTAAATAGGTATATAAAATAAAAATTAGATTAAAGTAATATGTGGACATTATCGATTTTATAATAACAATTAGGAATAAAATATAAAATCAAAAAATTTTCTCAAAGGCTGACATTTATAAATAGTATAAATACAACTTAACCATTTAATATTAAAAAAATAAATAAATAACCATTTAATACTAATATATTTTGATACGGTAACGAAAATATTTTTGAGCAGTCATTTTAATTTAAATCGTAAGAAATAAGAACTAATTGATAAATTACTTACATATCCCTTGAGCTTTGATTGAAACATACATCAACCACTTGTTATTTCAGAGATGACACGAAGATCTCTTATCAAAATTTGTTTGTTTCAAATTATTGCTGAAAGAATTATGAAGAGTTAATACAAGTGCCAAACCAGAGTTATGAGAAAATGATTAAATTTTCTTTCGTCGAGGATTAAAATGAGTTTTGAACTCTTTAGTCGCAAAATAAATCGCTAAGTTAGAGTATTGTTTGTCAATCTATAGTGACTCTAATTCTCATATTAACTCTTGTGCGTGTGCATGTGTGAGAGAGAGAGAGAGAGAGAGATAGACAGGGGCGGCCCAAAAATGGAAATGAAAAAGTTTGGGCTTTAAGCCCCATTGTTATGAAAGAATCCAAATTTTTAGATATCTTAAATGGCCTATTAAAAAAAATTAAATCCATAAATATTTTAAGATTAAAAAAAAATGATAATATTGATTTTGCACAACGGATAATTATCACAAATATTACTTGTTGTTAGAAGATAGGAATTATCCACTCAAAAGTTATATCATTACTTACAACTCATTCTCTCTCTCTTCAAGGGCCAAGTTGGCCGACATCCAACTAAAAGAATCTCAAAACAAACAAAAATTTCTCTTGATAAATTTGTTATTACTAAAAAAAATTGTAATAAAAAAATTTAGATGAAAATTTTTAAAATAAAAAAGTAGATGATGAAATAGAAGATAATAAAATAGAAGATAATGACATAGAAAATATTAAAAATAATAATGAAATGGAAAATAATAAAATAGAAGATAATGAGATAGAAAATATTGAAGAAAAAATTAAAAATTAAAACAAATTTTAAATTAAAATTGATAAAATCTTATTTAAGGTCGACTATGTCACAGAGAGATTAATTGGAGTAGCGATATTGTCAATTGATATAGATATGATAATAAAATTTGAATATAAAAATTTAATTAATACTTTTACAATTCAAAAAACAAGAAAAATAAATTTATACTAAACATAGAAAGTCTCATTTAGAGATATTGTTTTAGACCACAAATTGCCTCAGTCGCCCCTAGAGAGAGAGAGAGAGAGAGAGAGAGAGAGTGATTAACAATTGTTCTAGAAAAAGACACGTGGGTGGTAAGAATTGGAAGGAAAAAAAAAAAAACGAACACTGTAGGAAGACCAAGACACACCTTTCTCCCTTGATCTGTATGAAGAGATTTCCTTCTATATTCCCCATCATTTTTTTTCACATCTTCCCTCAGTGGAAGGAAGCACTTATGTTAGTGGATTATCACCATATTCCATAAGCCAATTTTCCAGTTTCCCTGACTTCCAAGTCTTCAACACTGAGTTAGAAGCTTCTCTTTGAGCCGGTGGCGGCCCAACAGTGGAAATAAAAGTCCTAAATTTTTAGATATCTTAAATAATTTATTGGAAAAAATTGAAGGAAAATTTGGAGGTCGGTTTCTTTTTGTGGACTTATTTAGACTTAAGTCCAGTCAAAAATTTTGATTGAAAATAAATCTATTTTAATATCCATTATTCAAAATACCCTCAATAATTATATTTAATTAAAACTAATTTGAACATTAACAACTCCTAAATTAGGAGTTTATTAATATTAAAATTATTTTTCTATCATTTTTATCTATATCTATATATAGATTAAGACTATTTTATCTATTTCTCTCACGTACACACACACACAAACATACACACACACACACACACACACACACACTCATATATATATATATATATATATGAGATAAAATAATAACATTCAAACAAAAAAATTGTACTATGAAAAAAAAAATAACATGAGAAATAAAAAATAGTAACATGGGAAAAAATAGCAACATATAAAAAAAGTAATAACATAGTATTGCATGAATTGAAAAATTAGTAAAATGCTTCAGAGGTCATTTCGTCGAACACCTTTGGGGAATTGTGGAGACGTTGACCTCAAGCTACCAAATATTTCTTTGTTGCATGAAAGTCAGCAACGTCATCAGCCAAAACTCCGGTGATCATTTTAGATCATCGCCATCCAAAGTTGTCAATTCCGGCGTTTTCTGGCCAAAGATCTCGACATTCGTTGGCTGTCCGTCCATCCGTCATTTGAGAACGAAGGAGAGAGAGAGAGAGAGAGAGAATAGTCCAACCGAATTCTTTGAATTTGAATTTCAAATATATGAAAAAAGTTTATTGGCATATCTCCATTAATGATAATGAATTAAGGGGTAACAATTCTTAAGTTAGGAAATTAATTTGACGCTGCGTTCAAGGAATGGTACTTTAGAGTTATTAAAAATTTGTGGACTTAATTACTTACTAAAAAATTAAAATAGTACTTATTCTCAAATAAGTTTAAGTGATAGACGTAACTCATTAAAAGTCTCCTAAAGAAGATTTAGCCTCATTTTTCACAAAATTAAATCTATAAATATTTTAAGCCCAACAAAAAGGCCTCATAAAAATACAAGCACAATCAAAAAAAAAATTTAGGAAAAATTGGAAGTAGGTACAAAAATTTGGATTTAATTGAGTTAAACTATATTAAGAAAACTTATTTGGCCCTAAGTGCATTTTTTTTGAAAAAAGACTAAAAGGTCATTCATTATTTTATTACTCTCCCTCTCTCTCTCTCTATTACTCTATCACTCTCTCTACCCTATTTTTTCTCTTTCTCTCTCTCATTGATAATTTATTTTCTTTTAAAATATATAAATGTTTGATTTATTTTTCATCTCTTTCTCTCCCCTATTTTCTCTCTCTTTCACTCTCTCTCCCCCTACTTTTTCTTATCGTTACTCTCTCTCTTTATTCTCTCTCTTTATATAACATTGCAGAACACAATTACACAAATCAGTTACAATTGTTCTATAATACACCAAATAGTTACTCATGTGTTCTGTTAAATCAAACAGTTACACCAAACAATTATATGAAATTACAACACCAACCAAATTTGACATTCAATTGTTTACATAAATCAAAGAGTTACACCGTTTAGTATGACGGTATGATTACACCAATTATATACACCAAATTGAGTTTATTATTATACAAAATACTTTACCATTACACCAAATTTGAGTAGCGATATTGTCAATTGATAAAGATATGGTAATAAAACTTGAATATAAAAACTTAACTAATACTTTTACAACTCAAAAAGCAAGAAAAATAAATTTATACTAAACATAGAATGCCTCATTTAGAGATACTACTTTAGGTCACAAATTGCCTTCAGCTGCCCTTGCTTTGTAAAACCAGCAATACATACATACATACATACACACACACACACACACACACATATATACACACACACACACACACACACACACATATATATATATATATATATATATATATATATATCGAATATACTTTTCTTCAATTTTCTTGAATAGTAAATACTCAACCGTGTATATAAGGGAGTCCGCTTATAAATAATAGATCATATTTTAATTCATAATATATAGGTGATCTATCACTGGAGGAAAAAAATATATTAAAGGTGAAATCATTCGGGAAAAATGACTTTACGGTCAGACCACTTATCTGTGAAACCTAAGCTGTGGCTGATGCAGCAAACATATGCTGCTTGTATTGCTAGACTTGAACATGGAAAGACACTGATGATGCACAATTTTGACCTTGCACACCACTAGTCAAGTAATTTAGAATTGAGTAATAATTAATGTAGAAAGAGACTGGATTTATAGTGGTTCAGTCAGTTGACCTACGTCCACTTTGGAATGGCAGAGAGTTGCCGGTAGTTTATTGATTCCGATGAACGGAGTGTTACAGACTGGAGAGGAAAAGGAGATTTATGCTGTGTAGAAGGTCATGCCCCCCAAGTGTTGGTGGGGCTTACATTTTATATTCAGTCCTCAACCGAATGGAGCTACTAAGTGGCCATACTGAGCTATTCTAGTGGGTTTTGCGGATTCTCCTCAACGGGTGTGACCGTTGAGGAGCTCTCCACAAGACCGGGTCTCCCTTTGACTGCTTCCAATGTGGGTAAGGGAGGTAAGGGGTCTTGAATGCTCTCTGGATCTCGTAGCTAAGCTGGGGTAGCTCCATGGTGAATTTACTTGAACCTGGGAATCTCATTGGGCTTGCTGGGTCTTCATGGGTCTGAGCTTTTAATTGCAACTGGGCTTCTAGGCCTTTTGGGCTTGACCCATCATTTGCCCCCCAATGCCCCGTGTTCAAGGAAACTTGGAGAAGGGTGCATTAGTTTGCTCCTTGAGTTCTAGGTGACGGAGAATTCTTCTGCTTCATGACTCTTTCCCTCCACATTGCATTTTTGCTTTGCATGCCTCAAATTTTTTCCACTTTGGCTAGAGTTTTTAGGAGAGCCCATTATTTTCAAATTGGGCTTTTTCCCTCTTTTAAAAACCCTAGGTTATAAATGTAGTCTTCTTCTTCATTTTGCTCATTTCTTGAAAATCCATCTCTTGAAAGTCTTGAATGGCCATTCTTGAAAAACCTTGAAGACCCACTCTTGTAAGCTTGGTTCTTTCTGATGATGCACAAAAATGGCTTTGCACACCACCTGTTAAGTGTAATTAATAAATGCAGTAAAATAGTAGAGAATAGGAAGAGACAGAAGTTATAGTGGTTCGGTCAACGTGACCTACGTCCACTCTTGAATGGCTTTGGTTGCCGGGGAGCTTTTATTAACTCAAGGGAGCGGGGAGCAGAGTTTACAAGCTTTGAGAGAGAAGAGGGAGAGTCGTGCTCAGGTAAGTGTCATGCCCCCCAAGTGTTGGTGGGGCTTACAATTTATAAGGGTCCCCTAACAGGTTGGGCTACTCTTCAGCAACTTAGCAAGCATTTCGGTGGAGCTCACGACTTATCCTCAACAGGCGAGGTGGTTGAGGAGCTTCCATAAGATGCGGTCAAAGATAAGGTGAGGGTGGACCATTTCCTTCCGCTGTGCAGGTGATGCTCCTCTGCTCTCCCCTTGATGACGTGGCTAGGCATGGAGCCTGATTGGGCTTGGTGGATCTTAAATGAAGTTGGGCTCCTCAAATGGGGATTTTGGTTTTTTATATAGATTGGACCATTTGGGCTTGACCCATCATTTGCCCCCCAATGCTCCTTGTCCAAGGAAACTTTGGAGAAGGGTGCATTAGTTTACATCTTGAGTTTCAGGTGGTGGAGACTTCCCCTGCTAGATGCATTTTTGCTTTGGTGCATACTCCAAGTTTTTTCCACTTTTGCTAGGATTTTTAAAAGGACAATGTCGATTGAGGAAAGGGATGTGCAAAACTCCATTGAAATGATAGAGGTTGCAGGGAAAAGATGAAGGTAGCCGCGGTCATTGGTGCGCGCCAGCAGCCCGCGGTGGAGGTGGTGGGCGTCCTCTTAGGTGCTGTCCTGGGTAGTTTAGGCGCCCGAAAAGCTGTTCTGGACAGCCTGGGCGTGCAGGGAGGAGAGCTGGACAGCTTGGGCTTGCAGGGAGGAGAGCTGGACAGCCTGAGCGCGCAGCAGAGGCGCTGATCAGCGCTGGTCTGGGCAGTTCTGGCGCGCTGGGCAGCTGCCTGGGCGCTGGTTCTGCTGTCCTGGACAGCCCAGGCGCGCTGGGCAGCAGCCTAGGCGCTGGTACTGCTGTCCTGGACAGCTCAGGAGCGCTGGGCAGCAGCTTGGATGATGTTTCTGCTGTCCTGGACAGCTCAGACGCGCTGGACAGCGCAGATTCTGCTGTCCTGGGCAGCTTACGAGCACTGGGCACAGCATTTTTTCAACAGAAAGTGCAGGAAATCAACCCAGGGAGCAGCGTGGAGGCTGCCTGGGCGCCTGGCTGCTGGCGAGGCTGCTTGGGCGAGCTAAAGTATCATAAAATCATAACATGTCGGTAAAACTTTGAACGACCATATCTTTGCGCTCGGGAGTCCGTTTGAGGCGAATGTTTTTTTGAATTCGGGTATTTTTTCGAAATCTACAACATACAAACTGCCAAAGGCGGTTTGGTCAACAATTTTTCCCAAAAAATGCTTCTATCCCTCTGAATTTGAGTTTTGAGCACAATTTAGTGAAACCGACGATGATGGAGAGCTGTGTTTTGGCAGGCAGCTGTCAGGCATTCGTGGGCGACGAATTTTCATTCTAGGTATTTTCCAGAGAGGGAGACTAGGATGGCTTTGCCCTTGTCTCTAATTTCTGGAGCTCCTGTTGCTTTGCCCTTGTCTCTAATTAGGTGTGGTGTCTTCTCTCTTCTCAAGATGATGAGGTTTGATGCCCCCAATGCTTCTCGGTCAAGGTCCGATTTCCAGGCTGCTTCCCGTGAGATGGGTCCCGGTGGTGCCCCCATTCTTTTCCAGATTGAGACTTCTGTGCTAGCTTTGTATGCTATAGGAGTTGAGACTCATGTGCGGTCTTCTACGGGGACTGTAGCTCCACATAGCTGTCATGCTTTGACTTGATTTTGGTCGACGAGGGGCTTTGGAGGTCTGTGGCCCCTGGGATTTCAGAGAGGCAGGCACTGGGGCTGTCTTGGGCGAGCCGGGGCTGCCTTGGGCAAACCTGGGGGGTCTGCTAATCTCTTTGGCTCATTTGGGTGAGCAAAGGGGGTCTGCACCTCTCTTTGGCTCATTTGGGTGAGCAGAGGGGGTCTGCACCTCTCCAAGTGGTTTGGCTCATTTGGGCAAGCAAAGGGGGTATGCACCTCTACATTTGGCTCATTTGGGCGAGCCTAGGGCTGCCTTCGGAGCTTTGGCGAGCATGAGGCCTTTTTGGGGAGCTTGGGTGAGTCTGGGACTTGGCGAGCTCCCTTGGTCGAGCTCCACTGAAGTAGGTGGCATTTTGGGGAGAATAGGCCTACGTAGAGGGGAGTGCAAAGGTTGATCTGGGCGACCAGGGCAGCTGACAAAGGGGGCCAGACAGCTGGGTACGCTGATCTAATGTAGTCCATTGGGTTACAGATGACCTAAGTTTCAAGATCCTGCCTAGAGATGACAAAAATAATGTTATTCTAAACATCAAAATATTTAACGTGATTACCTGGAGAGAGATAGACTGTTTGCGCGAGAGCAAAGACAGAGTTTGAAGTTACTCATGAGAGAGCTGTGCCTCTTGAGACCGAGCTTTTGGCGACCCATGAGAGAGTCTTTAAGCTTGAGGTATAGGCTGCCTGTTTGAGAACAGTGCAGAGGTAGGTGGGCTGCATGCTTAAGACCAGTGCAGAGGTAATAGGCTGCCTGTTTGAGAACAGTGTAGAGGTAGGTGGGCTGCTTGCTTAAGAGCAGTGCAGAGGTAATAGGCTGCCTGTTTGAGAACAGTGCAGAGGCCAAGCTTTTTTGGCGACCCGCGAGAGAGCCGCTAAGCTGGAGTTAGGCTGCTTGTTTGAGAACAATGCAGAGGTAGGCTGTCTGCTTAAGAGCAGTGCAGAGGCAGGTCAATCTTTTGACGATCCGCGAGATGATTCACCTCGCCTAGACTTGTCGATTTCCTCAGCATTCATATATTTTTGAGCTTTTGCCAATAGTTCTGGCATGCTCTTTGGTTGTCGCTTCATCACGGAGAAAAGGAAGCTCGATGATCGGAGGCCTCCCAGGAAGACGGTCATTGTCACTTTGTCGTCGGGTTCATCAACCTGAAGTACCTCCTCGTTAAAACGAGTGAGGTAGTTCCTCAGGCTCTCATCTTGGTCCTGCTTTATGCTGAGCAGATGGGTGATAGGCTTCTGCTGGCGGCATCCACCAATGAATTGTGTCACAAAGGATCTGCTCAGTTCGGCGAAGGAGCCTATGGAGGCCGGGGTAAGATTGGTGAACCATTGTCGCGCTGATCCTTTCAAGGTAGTTGGGAACGCTCTGCACATGATTTCGTCGGGGACGTTGTGCAGCTGCATCAGAGTTTTATAGGTGTCGAGGTGGTCTAGTGGATCCTTCGTTCCGTCAAAGATTTCCACGGATGACATTTTGAACTTCTGAGGGAGGGGGTAGTTCACCACGTCAGGTTTGAAAGGCGTGTCTGTTCGCCGCACAAGATAGTCCACTGTTTCTGGTCCTTGTGCCTTCATGGCATTGAAGACGTCACCTAGTTGCTTTTGCACTTCCTTGATTTTCTCATCCCAAAGGTTGGGAGCTCCTCTGGGATGGTCATGAAAGTGACTCCCATACTCCACGCTTTGGTTTTCGCCTTCGTCCTCTTGGACAGGAGTGTCCTCTCCATGGGAAGCAAGAGAAGGAGGAGGTGGAGGTCCCTCATGATGAGCTTTCCTGTGTGGGGCGCCCAGGGGGACTCCAAAGGGGGCGCCCAGCCCTACGGGGGCTCCTAGATGTGGAGCAGCAGGGCGTGGAGCTCCTTGACCCCCAGGACGTGGAGCTCCTCTAAGCTGTGCTCCGCCGAGTTGTGCTTCGCCAAGTTGTGCCCCTCCTCTTCCGGCAAGCATAAGTTGTAGTATCTGCTGGTTTTGGGCCACCAGTTGCTGCATGGTCTCCAACATTTGTTGAGGATTTGGAGCTTGAGCATTTGGCATATAGTTGGCAGGCGGAGGAACCTCCTCCTCTCGTGGAGGATTGTCTTCATGCTGGTTCATGGATCTGGTAGTGATCGCCATTGTTTCAGTAAAAATGGAATGTGTTTAGGAATGAGAATTCTGTCGATTCCCACAGACGGCGCCAAACTGATGATGCACAAAAATGGCTTTGCACACCACCTGTTAAGTGTAATTAATAAATGCAGTAAAATAGTAGAGAATAGGAAGAGACAGAAGTTATAGTGGTTCGGTCAACGTGACCTACGTCCACTCTTGAATGGCTTTGGTTGCCGGGGAGCTTTTATTAACTCAAGGGAGCGGGGAGCAGAGTTTACAAGCTTTGAGAGAGAAGAGGGAGAGTCGTGCTCAGGTAAGTGTCATGCCCCCCAAGTGTTGGTGGGGCTTACAATTTATAAGGGTCCCCTAACAGGTTGGGCTACTCTTCAGCAACTTAGCAAGCATTTCGGTGGAGCTCACGACTTATCCTCAACAGGCGAGGTGGTTGAGGAGCTTCCATGAGATGCGGTCAAAGATAAGGTGAGGGTGGACCATTTCCTTCCGCTGTGCAGGTGATGCTCCTCTGCTCTCCCCTTGATGACGTGGCTAGGCATGGAGCCTGATTGGGCTTGGTGGATCTTAAATGAAGTTGGGCTCCTCAAATGAGGATTTTGGTTTTTTATATAGATTGGACCATTTGGGCTTGACCCATCACTTTCCATTCCATTGAGATTTTGGAAGAAGAGAGGTAAGGTTTGAGATCTTTCAAGCTCATTTTGTGGGTATTCTTTGTTTGGATTTTTTGAAGTGGGTATTGGAGATTTTGAAATAGGTAGGATAAGAAAACTCCATTGGTGCCATGGGGGATCGTAAAGTTGGGGCTGAAGAAGGTAGTTTTGGAGCTTTGGAGGTTGCAAGAGTTGAAGGAGGAGGAGGAGGAGAACACCCCAGTTCAGCCGCTGCTGCGCGCGCGCCACAGCAGTCCGCCCAAGGAGCTTCAGGCGCTGTTTTGGGCGCTGGTTCAGGCTCCTCTTCCATGGGTTTTGGTTCTTTTAGCAGGCTCTCCAACCTGGGTACGAATGGGGGAAAGATGGTGGACTACGTAGGCGAGATGGGCAGCGAAAAGGGGGCTGTCCTGGGCAGTTTCTGCGCGCTGGGCAGCTGCCTGGGCGCCTGTTCTGCTGCTGTGGACAGTCCGAATGTGCTGGGCAGCAGCCTAGGCGCTGGGGTTGAGGTCCTGGACAGCTCAGGCACGCTGGGCAGCAAAGAGGGGGCTGTCCTGGGCAGTTTCTGCGAGCTGGGCAGCTGCCTGGGCGCCTGTTCTGCTGCTGTGGACAGTCCGAATGTGCTGGGCAGCAGCCTAGGCGCTGGGGTTGAGGTCCCGGACAGCTCAGGCACGCTGGGCAGCAACTTGGGGGCTGTCCCCGCTGTCCTGGACAGCTCAAACGCGCTGGGCAGCGCTGATTTTGGTGTCGCGGACAGCTCAGGAGGGCTGGGCAGCCACTTTTCTGCAGCACAAAGTGCTAATTTTCGGTCCATGGAGCGTCAGGGAGAGTTGGGTAGCAGCCTGGGTACATGGGCAGCTATGGGCACCACTTCAGGCGCTAATTCGGACACCGTAGGCGCCTCTCCAACTGCTGGGCTGCTCCCTTTTGGCGAGCAGAGGGGATCAGGCACCTCTCCTACTACTGGGTTGCCTTATTTGAACGAGCAAAGACGGTCAGGCACTCATCCCAATGTTGGGTTAGACACTTCAGGCGGCAGGGAAACTTTGGGTGTTACCTTAGGTGATCAGGAGCTCCCTGTGACTCCTCCAGCCCGAGCTCACCTCTCCTACTACTGGGTTGCCTTATTTGAACGAGCAAAGACGGTCAGGCACTCATCCCAATGTTGGGTTAGACACTTCAGGCGGCAGGGAAACTTTGGGTGTTACCTTAGGTGATCAGGAGCTCCCTGTGACTCCTCCAGCCCGAGCTCCTCAAGACTTCACAAGTGGCGGCTTAGACTATTCCCTGCGGCCCCGCAAGAAGAAACGCAAAAGTAAAGTGGGTCCCGACGAAGATGAGTCTAAGGTAAGCACTCTTTCCAGTTTATTCAATTCGAAGGAGGATATCTCGAGACTTGTTTATGCTTATCGCATTCCTCCGACTGTGCTGTGCCGTCGGGCTGAGCCGAGTGAGTTTGCTTGCGACGATTCCTCTGGTGATATTGTCGTTTATGAGGAGATGCTTGAGGCTGGGTTAAGGTTTCCCATGTCCTCTCCCATTTGTCGTATTTTGCACTACTTTTCCTTGACTCCGGGGCGGCTAGCGCCTAATGGTTGGAGAGTTTTGTTGGGCTTTCTTGCGTTGTGGAGGAGAGTGCACCAGGAAGATGCTTCTCCTGTGGAGTTCCATGCAGCATATAATTTGAGCGAGACTCCTACACCGAACAGGGGGTGGTATTACTTCACCACAAAAATTGGTACAGTGCTCACGGGTCAGCGCTCTAATTGTACTGGCTGGAAATCTAGCTTCTTCTTTGTTGGTGGAGAGTGGGCTGCAGAGGCCGATAGAGCTTTGGTGCCCATTCGGTGGGATGCTGCCAGAAAACCCGGTACGCTGCACCTATATATATATATATATATATATATTTTTTTTTTTTATTATTATTTTTTTTTTTATGTGCTCACGATTCTTCTACAGATATGTCTGTCCTCACCAAGGACCAAGCATGGAAGCTGGAGGCCGTGAAGGCTTGTCCTGCCAAAGATGTGGGTGCTCTTTTGCCCAGGGATGCCAAGGCCGTTGCTCCCTCCCCGAAATTTGGCGCCTCTGCTTTGAAGAGAAAAGGTATGCTGAATCTCTTATACATCCCTTTCTTTGACTTGGTGTTATCCATCTAGATAATCCTTCCTTGCCTTTGCAGCGAATAGAACAACGGTAGCGTCTCGCTATCGTAGTAGGAGTTCCCCTCCTCCTAAGGTGGCGAGGAAGGGTGATACCCCTCAGGTGACTTCTTCAACGGCTCCGCCTGTGGTGTGCTCTCCTGGGGGTTCTCCTACGGTGGTGCCTACTCAAGGAGGGACTCCTCCTGTCGCATCTCCTATTCCAGGGTCTTCCTTTTTGGCTTCATCTTCTGTCCCTTGCTCATCTACTCCCCCTGCGACGGCTTCTACGAGGAAGCCGATACAGAATGGTCCCATGCTGGGCAATCCGCAAGTTATTAGGGAAAAACTTGGGAGATTCGTATTTCCACCCGAAGTTAATGAGATTAGTATGCTAGGCACTCAGGGAGTCATCAACTCATTCTTGGAAGGACTGGCTCAGGTAAGGGTCTGCAACCCCCTTTATTCGATCATCCTTTACGTATTTCGTTATTCATCTTCTTTATTTCTTTTCCAGGCTTCGACCGCGTCTGTAGGTTTGCTCACAAGGGTCCAGTTCTATAACCATCTGAAGCTTAGTCATGAGGCTATAACAAAGCAGCTTCTAGCTGCTCAGGAGAAGATTGTCGAGATTGAAGCTGCTGGCGGGACTTCCCAAGTTGAGTTAGTGGCGTCCCATGAGAGGGCGGCTGAGCTTAAGGCTGAGCTGTTGGCGACCCGTGAGAGGGACGCGCTCAGAGAGGCAGAGCTTGTAGAGGCCCGTGAGAGGGCGACCAAGCTTGAGGCTGAGCTGTTGGCGACCCATGAGAGGGACGCGCTCAGAGAGGATGAGCTTGTTGAGACCCGCAAGAGGGTCATGCTCAGTGAGGCTGCTTGTTTGAGAGCCGAGTCGGAGGTGAAGGCAGCTCAGAAGAAGGCTGAGGTGGATCTTGAGAGGTTTGCAGAGATGCGAGCAAGGGCCATGCTCAGCGAGGCTGCCTGCGTGAGTGCAAAGGCAGAAGTGAAGGCAGCTCAGGAGAAGGCTTCTCAGGCTGAGGTGGTTCTGGAAAATAGCCTTGCCGATGCTTTTATTGACGGTTATAAGGAACTCCGAGGAAGGATTTCTGTTTCTTACCCGAGTATTGACCTTTCAGGCTTCGTGCCTACTGAGGCGCCTGCTGATGGAGATTGAGGTTCTGATGCTGATGATCACGATGCTCTTCAGGTGCTCCGCATTCCATGGATGGAGTAAAGCCTTTCCCTCCGAATTCTGGATCTTGTAGGTGCCCGGCCTCACTACCTCTGTTATAAGGTATGGTCCTTCCCAATTTGGCCCCAGCTTCCCTTCGTGTGCATCCTTTGTGGCGAGGATCACTTTCTTGAGGACCAAGTCCCCTGGTTGGAAGGAACGTGGCTTCACCCTCGAATTGTAGTACTTTGCCATGCGTCGCTTGTATTCCGCGTTGCGGACCACGGCCATCTCTCTTGCTTCCTCCACCAAGTCGAGGTTGATGCGTAGTCCTTCATCATTGGTGATGGGGTTGTGGTGCTGCACCCTTAGAGAGTGTACCCCTATCTCTACTGGGATGACCGCCTCAGTTCCGAAAGCGAGGGAGAAAGGGGTCTCCCCAGTAGGGGTTCTTGGCGTAGTTCGATAGGCCCACAATACGCCTGGCAGCTCGTCCACCCAAAGACCCTTCGCTTTTTCAAGTCTTGTCTTTAAGTTACGTAGCACCGTTCTCACCATGACTTCTGCTTGTCCATTTGCCTGCGGGTGTGCTGGGCTGGAGTGAGGTTGTTTTATCTGAAGGTCGGTGCAGAAGGAGTTCAGCAACTTGTTGTCGAACTGTTTGGCGTTATCACTTACCAATGCATGGGGAATCCCGAATCGACATACCAGATTCTTCCAGATAAAATCTTTGACCTTTATATCTGTGATTCTGGCCAAAGGTTCCGCTTCTGACCACTTAGTGAAATAGTCGACTGCCACCACCACAAACTTGCACTGTCCTTTACTGAGGGGCAAAGGGCCTAGGATGTCGATGCCCCACTTGGAAAAAGGCCACGGGCTTAAGATGGTTGTCAGCTCTTCTGGTGGTTGTCTGGGCACAGTGGCAAATCGTTGACATTTGTCACACTTTTTGGAGAATTCTTGAGCGTCCCTTACCATGGTAGGCCAAAAGTAGCCTTGCCTGAGTGCCTTGTGGGCAAGGGAGCGCCCTCTAGAATGATTCCCACATATTCCCTCGTGGATCTCTCGCAGTGCATAGTGAGCCTCTTCGGGTGATAGACAGCGTAGCAAAGGTAAGGAATAACCTTTCTTGTATAGAGTGTCCTGGAGGATGGTAAACTTGGAGGCTCTCACCCTCAGTTTTCTAGCCTCTAGGGCATCATCTGGCAGCACACCTTCTTGGAGGTATGCCCTTATTGGGGTCATCCAATTTGATTCGGCCGATGCACAGTTGATGTTTACGGCCTCTATGTCCAACTTGCTTGGCTCGAACTGGTGCCCGATGAATGCTGGTTCTCCTGGTGGGGCTTCCACGGATGAGGCAAGTCTTGCAAGTGCATCCGTGGCCGTGTTGTCTTCCCTGTGAATATGGCTTATCTCGAAGTAGCGGAACTTTGTGATGATGTTCCTTGCCATGCCAAGGTACTCTTGCATCTTGGCTCCTTTGGCTTCGAACTCCCCCTTCACTTGATTGACTATCAGCTGGGAGTCGCTGTACGTGGAGAGGTGCTGGGCTTCCATTTCGACCGCCAATCTTAGTCCTGAGAGGAGGGCTTCGTACTCTGCCTCGTTGTTTGAAACAGCGAAATGAAGCTTTACTGCATATTTGATGGTGGTGCCATCTGGGCTGATCAAGATCAGTCCCGCTCCTCCTCCACCACTAGTTGAGGAACCATCTACGTAAAGCTTCCAAAGCAAAGGAGAGGAGGGTCTATAAGCTAAAGTGGATGACTGGGCTTCTGGTAGAGCAGCCCGGGCACCAGAGGGAACAATCTGGGCGCCTGAGGGAGCAGCCTGGGCGCCTGGGGAGGAGGCCTGGGCGCCTGCAGCAGCCTGGGCGCCTGCAGCAGCCTGGGCGCCTGGGGAGGAGCTCTGGGCACCTGAGGGAGCAGCTTGGGCGCCTGGGGAGGAGGCCTGGGCGCCTGCAGCAACCTGGGCGCCTGGGGAGGAGCTCTGGGCGCCTGAGGGAGCAGCTTGGGCGCCTGGGGAGGAGCTCTGGGCGCCTGAGGGAGCAGCTTGGGTGCCTGGGGAGGAGGCCTGGGCGCCCAGTTTGAGTGTCAGGGAGTCTTTGTTATGGCTTTGGTTATCCTCGCTGAGCCTATGGGTATCCTTGCAGCTCCCTTCTTCCGTTGGTGTAAGCTCAGCAATGAAGTCCGCCAAAGCTTGTGCTTTGATGGCTGTCCTTGGTTGGTACTGAATGTCGAACTCGCCCAGCTCCACTGCCCATTTGAGAAGTCTACCGGATACGTCCGGCTTTCCCAGGATCCTTTTTAGGGGTTGGTCTGTGGTGACCACTATGCAGTGACTCTGAAAGTAGTGTCGCAGCCTTCTCGCCGTCGTGATAAGAGCGAGCGCCAGTTTTTCTAGTTCCGAGTATCTGATCTCTGCCCCCCGATATGCCCTGCTCACATAATAAATTGGTCTCTGCACTCCATTATCATTCCTGACAAGCACAGAACTTACTGCTGATGAAGAGGCAGAAAGATATAGGTGAAGAACTTCTTCTGGAGTGGCATGTGACAGGAGGGGAGGTGTGGCCAGGTAAGCCTTGAGCCTTTGGAAAGCCTCCTCAGCCTCAGGTTCCCATTCAAATGCCTTTCGGAGAATTTTAAAGAAGGGGAGACATTTGTCTGCAGACTTGGAGACGAACCTATTGAGTGCTGCGATTCTCCCATTAAGGCGCTGGAGCTCCTTGGTTGAGGAAGGTGACTTCATATCAAGGATAGCCTTGATCTTGTCAGGATTCGCCTCAATTCCTCTCTGGTTGACCATGAAGCCCAAGAATTTGCCTGACCCTACGCCAAAGGCGCACTTCTCAGGATTGAGCTTCATGTGATAGGACCTTAGGACATTAAAAGTTTCTTGAAGGTGATCAACGTGGTCCGCTGCTGCAAGGCTTTTCACCAGCATGTCATCCACGTATACCTCCATTGTTCGCCCAATCTGAGACTGGAACATCTTATTCACTAGCCGTTGGTAGGTTGCTCCTGCGTTCTTCAATCCGAATGGCATGACTCTGTAACAGTATGTCCCTTTTGGAGTGATGAATGACGTCTTCTCCTGGTCTGGAGGGTGCATGCTAATTTGGTTATATCCAGAATAAGCATCCAGGAAAGTGAGCAACTCATGTCCTGCGGTGGCATCGATGAGGAGGTCAATTCTCGGCAGCGGGTAGCTGTCTTTCGGGCATGCCTTGTTGAGTTCTGTGAAGTCGACGCAGAGGCGCCACTTTCCATTGGTTTTAGTGACCATTACCACATTGGAGAGCCACTCAGGATATGCTACTTCTCTGACGGCCCCGTTGTCTATCAGTTTTCCCACTTCCTTATCCATAGCTTGGGCCCTTTCAGTGGAGGCGCCCCTTAGCTTTTGGCGAACAGGCTTGTGGTGTGGGTCAACATTGAGGCGGTGCGTGGCCACTTCTGGGTCGATGCCCTCAAGATCTGCATGTGACCATGCAAAGACGTCCATGTTGTGTTTCAAAAAGTCCATCAGCGGGCCAACAAGATCTCCAGAGAGAGAAGAGCCAAGATACACTTTTCTGTCTGGGTGCTCTTCATCCAAGACTACAGGAGTAAGCTCCTCCACCGGTTTTCCTCTTTCTGTGGTGGAATCATCCCTTGGGTCAAGGACTTCCACCTGCAACGCTTCTTGGGGCTTTCTGGCCTTCATAGAGGAGACATAGCATTCCCTTGCTACCACCTGGTCTCCCTTGACCTCTCCGACTCCATTTGGTGTTGGAAAGCGGAGGATGAGATGATAGGTGGAGGGCACAGCTCTTAATGTGTTTAGAGCAGGTCGCCCCAGTATGATGTTGTAGGCTGATGGACAATCTATCACCAGGAAATTGACCATAACTGTGGAGCTTCGAGGTGCTGCTCCGGCTGTGACAGGAAGAGTAATGGACCCAAGGGGATATACTTTCTCCCCTGAGAATCCAATGAGGGGAGACCTAATAGGCTGCAGTCTCTCCCTGCCCAGGTTGAGCTTGTCATAAGCCTCTGCGAATAGGATATCCGCAGAGCTGCCACTATCCACCAGGATCCTGCGCACCTGAAAATTGGCCACTGTCATGGTGAGCACCAAAGGGTCATCATGGGGGTGCTGGATCCCCTCAAGGTCCTTATCTGAGAAAGATATGACCACACTGTCGCCCTGCTTCGGCACCTTGGATGGGCGTGTCTCGTCGAAGTGTCTTGCTTTTCTGGCGTGGGCCTTCATTGCAGCAAATGACTCTCCACCTCCTGCTAGTCCTCCAGAGATGGTGTGGATCTCTCCGATGGGCTGCTGATCTTCCTGATTGCGAGGTGGAGGTGGTGCTTGTCCTCTTCCGGCTACATACTGGCGAAGATGTCCACGTTGGATGAGGTCTTCAATTTGCCTTTTAAGGTCATAACAATCGTCAGTGTCATGACCATGGTCGCGGTGGAAGCGACAGTACTTGCTGGGGTTCCTGCGTTTTGAGGGAGACTTCATCCTCCCAGGCCACTTTACTGCGGGGTCCTCCTGGATCTGGCATAGGATGTGCCCGACAGCGGCGTTGAGGGGAGTAAAGGCTTGCCGGTCCCTGTGCGGGGCGGGACCAAGTCGATCCCTCTGAGGAGCAGGACCAAGTCGGTCCCTGACAGGTACCCTTTCTGTCCTGTTGTGCTTGTTGCTAGTCTCCTTCCTGTCGTCTCTGTCTCTCTCCTTTCTCTTCTCCCCTGTTCTGGATGTTTCCCCTCGTCTGGCCCTCGTGATGTCTTCTGCATTCATGTATTTTTGGGCTTTGGCTAGTAGCTCCGGCATGCTCCTTGGTGGTCGCTTCATCACCGAAAATAGGAAACTTGAAGAACGGAGGCCTCCCAAAAATGCAGTCATGGATACCTTGTCGTCGGGTTCTTCTACCTGAAGGACCTCCTCGTTGAAACGAGTGAGGTAGCTCCTCAGGCTTTCGTCCTTGTCCTGCTTTATGCTGAGCAGGTGGGTGACGGGCTTCTGGTGGCGGCGCCCTCCGATGAAGTGTGATACGAACGACCTGCTCAACTCAGCGAAGGAGGATATAGAGGCCGGAGCGAGCTTGGCAAACCAGTGTCGAGCTGATCCCTTCAAAGTGGTTGGGAATGCTCTGCACATGATTTCGTCGGGGACACTGTGCAGCTGCATTAGGGTCTTGTAAGTCTCTAGGTGGTCCAGTGGATCTTTCTTCCCGTCAAAGGTCTCCACCGACGGCATTTTAAACTTCTGAGGGAGGGGATAGTTCGCCACGTCAGGCTTGAATGGGGTGTCTGTACGCCTTACCAGGTAATCTACGGTCTCTGGCCCCTGTGCCTTCATGGCGTTGAAGACATCACCCAATTGATTCTGTACCTCCTTGATTTTCTCGTCCCAGTGGTTGGGTGCTCCTCTGGAATGGTCATGGAAATGGCTCCCATGCTCCAGGCTTTGGTTCTCGCCCTCATCCTCTTGGAGATGGGGATCCTCGCCATGGAAAGCAGGAGGAGGGTGAGGGACTCCCTCATGTTGGGCTCCCCTGTGTGGGGCGTCAAAAGGGGCTCCAAAGGGGGCGCCCAGCCCTGCATGGGCGCCTATGTGTGGAGCACCGGGGTGTGGAGCACCAGGGTGTGGAGCACCGGGGTGTGGAGCACCGGGGTGTGGAGCACCGGGGTGTGGAGCACCAGGGTGTGGAGCTCCCTGATGTCCAGGGTGTGGAGCTCCTTGGGGTCCTCTATGCTGCGCACCACCAAGCTGTGCTCCACCTTGTCCAGTGAGCATAAGTTGCAGTATCTGCTGGTTTTGGGCTACCAGCTGCTGCATGGTCTCCAGCATTTGCTGTGGATTGGGAGCTGGATCATTTGGGACAGGGTTGGTAACCGAAGGAGCAACCTCCTCTTCTCGTGCAGGATGATCTTCATGCTGGTTCATCGACCGGGTAGTGATTGCCATTGGTTCAGTAAACAGAATGTTTTAAAATGAGAATTTTTTCGATTTCCCACAGACGGCGCCAAACTGATGATGCACAATTTTGACCTTGCACACCACTAGTCAAGTAATTTAGAATTGAGTAATAATTAATGTAGAAAGAGACTGGATTTATAGTGGTTCAGTCAGTTGACCTACGTCCACTTTGGAATGGCAGAGAGTTGCCGGTAGTTTATTGATTCCGATGAACGGAGTGTTACAGACTGGAGAGGAAAAGGAGATTTATGCTGTGTAGAAGGTCATGCCCCCCAAGTGTTGGTGGGGCTTACATTTTATATTCAGTCCTCAACCGAATGGAGCTACTAAGTGGCCATACTGAGCTATTCTAGTGGGTTTTGCGGATTCTCCTCAACGGGTGTGACCGTTGAGGAGCTCTCCACAAGACCGGGTCTCCCTTTGACTGCTTCCAATGTGGGTAAGGGAGGTAAGGGGTCTTGAATGCTCTCTGGATCTCGTAGCTAAGCTGGGGTAGCTCCATGGTGAATTTACTTGAACCTGGGAATCTCATTGGGCTTGCTGGGTCTTCATGGGTCTGAGCTTTTAATTGCAACTGGGCTTCTAGGCCTTTTGGGCTTGACCCATCAGACACATTCAACCACAATCCTATAGCTTGGTACCATCGGGAGCTGTTTGGTTACGGGATAAAAATGGGGATAACCAAATCCAATTTCCCATACTGGAATAAGGGGAATAGGGATAACTTTATACATAACAATGGCTAATCTTATATCGTTTCGAGATTGGAAAGTTGATTAGGATTATTCTATCCAATCCAATCTGATAATTTGGTTAGTATACTAGATAACTAACAAACCAGCAAAAATAGTTTACTAATCACGTGTTTGTTAATAAAAACGAATCCCGTGGATTGGAATAAAATCCAAAATAGTTTACTTTTCTTCTTATGAAGGAAGAAAGGAAAAAAAAAACAAAAAAGAAGACGAAAGAAGAAGGAATTTGATTAGAACATCATGACTATTAATTACAGACTTACACCAATTGGACTAAAAGACACCTTAACTAGTGGCAATCTCTCTCCTACCACTCCTTTACTTCATGTAGGATTAAAGTTCACTTCATCAAAATGAGACAGCAATCTTCTGTACCTTGCAACTCAACCTTTCGTGATTAATTGGGAATACAAACATCAAGTTGTATATAGGTAGGGATGACAATGAGGTGCATCGTGTTGAAATCTTATTATGTGAATTATAAATTGTATATAGTCGAGTTTGTAACAACTCATTTAGTAGATGAGTTTGGTGGGGCAATCATGTCATTATTAGACCACGTGTTTTTTTTAAATGATTAGAATTAGGTAATGCTACAATAATATTTTATAATTTTATGTTGATTTTCGTATCAAATAGGAATTATCTATTTTTTATACAGCGGGAGAGAATAATAGTGAAGAAAAGTCCAATCTACATTTACTTTGATCCAATAGTACAAAATTCATCTCCAAATTTTTTTTTTCCGCCCACAAATATCAACTTCTCTACACGACCATCAATGTCAAATAAGTCAATCAACACACTCCCTAATGTCAAATAATTTCATCAATCCACGCCAACTCTTTCTTCATTTTAATTTTAAATTGTGTAATTAATAAAATTAAATTATTATTTAAAATATAAATATTGCAATATCAGTTCGATTTCTAATCACTACAAGAAAAATCACTTTTAGCCGCTATATTTAAATTGCAGTTAAAAATGTTGTCACTAAATACATATCTTTAATGACAAAAAATTATAATTGCCACCGAAGACATGATATTCAAATTATTTAGTGATTATAATTATTTATTACCACTAAAGATATGTAACTAGTGATGAAATATTATTATTGTCACTGGAGATATGGTAGTGTATTCAGTTAGTGACAATTTGAATGTTGCGGCAAAAAACACATCATTAATTCACCACTAATTCCAAATAGTTAGTGACAACAATTTAAATTTAGTCACTAATTAAATTTATATTTTTAGTCAAAAAATAATTATTGTCACTATATATAATATAATAAATTTAATGAGTGACAATTTTATTGTCATGGCTAAAAAGCTAACTATTTATCATTAATTCTTGATGAAAAAATAATTTAGTGGCAACAATTTATTTTTATCACTAATAATCTATATAAACAATTATTTTTAGTCACTAGACTTCTTTTTACTGCCGTTGATTCTCACCACTTGTTACATATTTATGCCAAAAGGGTATTTCCTTATCTCACGGAAATCATCCTGTTGATGGTAGCTCTCTCTCTGTCTGTCTCTCTTTCTCGATCTTTCTTTCTCTCACAGACTGGCCCTCCTCTCTCTCTCTCGCGACCTCTCGACCTCTATCTCACACACGAGCTCAGTGATCGGCTAGGGCACAAAGCCTTATCTCTATCAACCTCTCGGTGATTGCAGACCAGATCTGAAGAAGACGAAGGTATTAATTTGTGTTTTGCAGAGCAAATCTAGATAAACAATTAGTAAGCTCCTCTCTCTACTCTCTGTTTTGCTTCTCTGTTCTGTATAGAGCATTGCTTCTCTGTTCTGTTTTGCTTCTCTGTTCTCTGTTATGTATAGAGCATTACTTTTAATTCGAAATATTAATTTGTGTTTGTTTTTCTGTATAGAGCAAATCTAGATAAACAATCAAAGTTATTAGCATTGATTTGTGTTTGTTGCTGAATTCGGATGGCGTATGATTGCCTGCATTTCCCTTAGTGAAGTCTTTTATTTTATTTGGAATCCTTGCAATTAATTTTAGCAAATTTTACAGAATTGGTGTTGATGAATGGTTGCGCGTCCCTTCTGTGGAAGATGTATTTGCACTTGGAGATTGTGCTGGTTTTCTCGAACAGACCGGGAGGCCAGTGCTTCCAGCTCTAGCTCAGGTCAGAATGCCTGGGTCACTTGAATTTCTTGTATACTATTGCATGCCAGTAATGTTTGAGTGTTGCAGAATATGAATAGTTTGTGGCTTTAGAATATTGTGGCATTATTTCTCTCAAAAGTAGTTGCAGAATGTAATGTCAAGGAACATAATCTGTTAATAATGTGCTTCAGCGATTCAGTCATTAGCATTAGTGGTGGAAAATTCATGCCATCTATTTCTTGGAGTATGCTACGTAGTAGGTCTGATACTAAGCATGTTATATTAGTTATGTCACTGTCATATCAAAATTTTCTCAATGCATACCCGATTCGTTTCGTTTCATGTATGGTTAAGTTTATATTGACCCTTCAATTAAAGATCGGAGTCTATCAAGGCTCAACTTATGTCTGAGAACTTTATGTGATATCAGGTAGATAACACTTCAAGTAAATTCATTAAAGCTGTTTTGGTGTGTCATGTTTTTTTTTTTTTCCAATTAGAATAACCTTTTCCAATTAAAGCTCAGAGCTTCACAAATTCATCAAAATTTTCTGAAGAATAGTTCCAGGTATGTGTTCTTAATTATTTTTTTTCTGTTTGTGGACTGCAAATGACATTGTAACATAACATTCAGGAATATGATCATTGTAAGGCCGGTTTAACTCTTCATCAATTTGTATCGTAAATCTATTTATGTATCTGTGTAGGTGTAAATTGTTTTTGTTTCGTTGCACGAAAGTTTCTTTTCTTATGTTTTGATGATCGTGTCTGGGGTTTCATGTGGTTGTGCATGTTCATCTCTTAACCCGCACCCCAACAATTTCTTTCTTCTTTAAACAGACTGGTTGGGTTGCTGCAGTACTGTGCTAAGATAGCAAGGATGATTTATGGCTTTTTACTGTAAATAAAACAAGTGGTAATGTAACATCATACTTTTCCGAGAGTCATGAAACTAGTTTTCTATTTACAATGTTGTATCATTATTACAATGGAGAATTAACATTATAGTAAAATTGGTTTTTGTTAATTTACTACAGGGATTCCTCTTATTCTTCGGGATAGGGTAGGGACACATGGATAAGACTTGGATGGGGATTAGGGATAGACGACGCCCTGAATACCGTGAAGGAGTTAAACAATTCATGGAGTTTGCTTTTGCCAATACTGAACCTGGGAAAATGATACGTTGTCCATGTGTTAAATGCAATAACGTTTATTTTCATACTCATGATGATGTGGAAACTCATTTGTATTACCATGGTATAGTTAAAGATTACATTACGTGGGTATTTCATGGGGAAGAGTTTGAGTTGAGCAGTGACGATGATGATGATGAGCTTGACGAAGAAGATGAATTTGATCACGATGACATGCAAGAAATGAATTTGTCCGCCGGATGTGAGCCCGAATTGCTGGGCTACTCAATTTTCTATTTACACAAAATTGAATGGCTGACACAATTTGGAATTGCCTGTATAGAAGAACCACTTTGCAACTAGTAAAGTAACAGTTGTGCAACAAGCCAGAACTAATTAAGTGCAAATTTTGTTCCTCTTTTTTGTCTTGTCTTTTTTGCCCCGTGGTGGTGGGGGGTGCAGGGAAGAGCAATTTTGATCTCTTTTCATGCTCTTTGTGTTCAATCATGATGTTATCCCTTTAGAGACTTCTGTTATGATGTTGTTCATGTTGTTCTGTTGTTTGGTGTTGTATGGTTCAAGTAGCATGCCCCTTATTTTGTGGGACCCAGATATATTGTTTTGCCCTTCAGGCTTTTTAATTGTTCTGTGATCCTTCCACCACCTCCACTTGATGCCAATATGGCTTTTTAATCTTGTAGTTGAATCCCTGATTTCCTTGGCTTGTTTGTTGCTTTCTGGTTTCAATGCCAATATGGCTCTTTACTGAATGAAGCTGCTTGTTGAATGGCTACTCTTATTTCTTACCTCAGACAATAACTGTTCAACAGTGGTCACCACAGTAGCTTGAAACTTACTTTTAATTCTTGAATGCAGAAAATGAGTGAAAGAAACAAGGAGAACCGAGCAAAACAAGACATGGGTCATATTGCAGGGACGAAGAGTTTCGCTCGAATTAGTTACGATAGCGTGAGTTGTTTTTTAAATGTATATTTCACTTATGTGATTAATTATATACATGTTTACATGCATATTTATGTAAAATTTTTCTATTAATGTTTAATGGATATAGCGTGATCCCGAGACTGGAGAGGAGCTTAACCGTACGGAACTGTGGTTAACAACCAAGTTTAGTATGAAGAGGAATGATTGGGCTGGCAGGAGATCGGGAGAAGTCTATGTAAGTTATCCTATCCTTTTCCATTTCCTTGAAATATCTTCTTACATAATGCTAAATTGATAGATTGTAATCTTTCCAAATATAGAGCGACCTTAAAGAGGCTAGAGGCTCAATCAATGGAGGAAGGAGCTACCCCCATGACTGAGGATCAGAGGTTTGAAGCAGTGCTCGGTCCGGAAAAATCAGGATATATACGTGGTCGTGGGGCTGGTCCAAAGCCCACAACATCTACAGCTGGACAGCGCATCCGTGCACAACTAGAGAAGGAGAATGAGGAATTGAAGAGGCAAGCTGAAACAAATAGGATGCGTTGGGAGTCGTTGGAGAAGGAAAACACTGATTTGGCTTCGCGACTAGAGTCCTTAGAGTCCAATATGCATGTTGAGATACAAACACAGGTGCATGCCGTGCTTCAAACTCAGCTCACCACATTTTTTCAGCAAATGAAAGAGTCGGGGCAAATTCTTACCTCTCTTCATTGTGATAGGGTAAGATCTCTTAAATTGGAAAAATTCTATTTCATGGGTTAGTAATCTTACTTTTATGTAGTCTTGATATATAATATCTTTACTTTTATGTTAGGTACAAACCAGTGGAAGCTCTGAAAACAGCTTTGGAAGGCTCGCCTCCGAAGACTAAAGACGAAAGATCTAATAACCCCAGTGTAGCTTTGCTTGAAACAAGTAGGTGCAGCAGCTAGATTAGGCTTTTCATTGTTTTGATTCTTGTAAAATCTGCTTCTTGTAATACTTGATTTCAATCAAAAAAAAAAAAAAAGTACGTGAAATTTGAAAATATTGAAAAATAAATTCTTTCAAATATGCGATAGGTTTCTTTGTTCATTTTAATGTATTAATTAGTAACGACAATAAGTTGTCAAAAAATCATGTTTCAAATTTTAGTGGTGATTTTAATTGTGGGTAAAATGTATACTTTTAGCCGCAATTAATTGTTGTCACTAAAAGTCAGGTTTTAATCGGACTTTTAGTGGTGATAAAGTATATTTTAGTGGCAAAAATTTAGTTTACTTGCTACAATAATTATGATGGCTAAAGATTTCACATTTAGTGGCATTTTTCATGGTGCGTCTAAAACATTTATTTTTAGAGGCAACAATTAAATGTCATAGCTAAGTGATTTAGCCACACACATATTGCCGCGGCCTTGTGGCAATAAAAATATTGTCACTAAAGTATATAGTGACAATTTTTATGCATTTAGCCGCAATAATTTTCGCGGCTAAAAGACAAATTTCTTGTAGTGAATATTGTATAGTGTGTTCAGACACGAAATTATTAGTAGTACATTTAGACATACACAAACATATATATATATATATATATATATATATATATATATCAGGTGTAACAAAGCTGCCATCGCCAGATGGGTGTTCTCAAACTGATAATCAAATTAATTCTGTTAATAAAATTAATTTTACAAAAATGGTATTCTCAAGTACGAATAATCATTAACAATGATTTTATACTTGATACAATTGCCCTTATTGATACAGGTGCAGATGTAAACTGTATTCAAGAAGGAATTATTCCTACCAAATTCTATGAAAAAACTCTTGAGAGATTAAGTTCTGCCAATGGCAGTAAAATGAATGTTGCTTACAAATTACCTAAAGCTCATATTTGTCAAGATAATGTTTGTTTTAAAACATCATTTATCTTAGTAAAAGATATGACAGATCAGGTTATCTTAGGATTACCTTTCATCTATTTGTTATACCCTTTTACTACAAATATTGAAGGTTTATCTACAAAACCTTTAGGTCAATCTGTAACATTTAAGTTTATTCTTAAACCTGAGGTTAAAGAATTAAAACAACTTAAAACTGATTCTATATATCTCAGAATAATTAATCAGAAAAAGAATCAAGTGAAATTTCTTCAAGAAGAAATAAACAACAAAAGAATTTCTGATCAATTGACTGATCCAATTTTAGTTGAAAAAATTAGCCAATTTCAACAAAAGATTGAAGATGAAGTTTGCTCTAATCTTCCTACAGCCTTTTGGCATAGGAAAAAACATAGTGTTAAACTTCCCTACATTAAAGGATTCAATGAAAAAGATATTCCCACTAAATCAAGACCAATTCAAATGAATCATGATTTAATGGAAACTTGCAAAAAAGAAATTTATGAATTACTAAAAAATGGAATTATTAGCAAGTCAAAATCTCCTTGGTCTTGTCCAGCTTTCTATGTTATGAAAAATGCAGAATTAGAAAGAGGCACACCAAGACTTGTTATTAATTATAAGCCTTTAAATGCTGTTTTGGAATGGATCAGGTATCCTATTCCTAATAAGCAAGATCTAATTAAAAGATTAAAAAATTCTGTTATATTTTCAAAGTTTGATTTGAAAAGTGGATATTGGCAAATACTGATATCTCCTGAAGATAGGTATAAGACTGCATTCACAACACCTTTTGGTCATTATGAATGGAATGTTGTACCTTTTGGTTTAAAAAATGCACCAAGTGAATTTTAAAATATTATCAATGAAATTTTTAATCATTTAAGTCATTGTTCTATCACTTATATTGATGATATTCTCATCTTTAGTAGATCCATTGAAGAACATTGGAAACACTTAAATGCATTTTTTGAGACAGTTAGACATAGTGGTCTAGTCATCTCTGCCAGAAAAATCAAATTGTTTCAGACTTCGGTCAGATTCCTTGGATATGATATCCAAAATTCCACCATTGTTCCTATATATATATATATATATATATATATATATATATATAGTGGATGACTTTGACGTTGCCTTAGTGGATGACTTTGAAGGTTGAAAGTCTACTTTATATGTTATTGCTGGTTCTATATAAAGAGCCAACTAGGAGCGTGTTATCACATCAGAGAAATTATTGTTCGAAGGGTGGAATGATGGCCCCTCTTACTGGCTTCATCTTCCTTAGGTTTCTCCTTTCTTGTTCTCTTATTCTCTTCCTCCTCCTCAGTTCTCTGAAAAAGGGCTATGCTCTGGAAAGAAGACAGATTGCGGAAAGCCACTACCATACTGTCCATATCAGTTCTCTGCTGCCAACTTCTGTTTGCAACCCCTCCACCAAAGGTCATTCACATAACTTTTCTCTCTCTCTCTCTCTCTCTCTCTCTCTCTCTCTCTCTCTATATATATATATATATATATATATATATTCCCCCCTCTTCTTTTTCTGTAATATATATATACTAGTCATAACCCGTACCTGAAGGCACGATTAAACATAAAATTTGAAAGCTCAAAAAAATTTATCTCACTATATTAAATAATAATTTTTCTTTCCTTCATTTCTTTGATTGCATCATTTAAAATCTATTGACAAATTTTTTTCCTTCATATCGACAAATTTGTTTCCTTTATATCGACATTTAAAATTAATTTCCTTCATATTGACAAATTTTTTTCAAAATAGGTAATCCAACAAAATTTTCTCAACATATGTATACTATCGTGTATGGATAATTTTGAAATAAAAAACATATTAAACTATAAATTAATCAAATACTATCGTGTATGGATATTTTTTTGTTTGAAAACAAAAAAATCACTTTAAGGTTGATTCAGATATAAGCCCTAAAAGTATCATTCATAACACTATTTGGTGGCTCTTATCATAAGAATAGTTTTTGTCACCTTCATATTGCTTTTCATTACAATTTACAAGTCATATGCTAGGTATTTGACCGAGTTTCTACTGTACAATAATTAACTCTTATTTTAATTATTGCTAAACTTAATTATTGATTTATTCTACATTTCTTTGAATATTTAATCTATCATTTATTTAAGTTTCTCTCCGACCTATTAGACATTTCCTCTTTTGTTTATAATGAGATTTCATTGTGAAATTATCATTTTTGAGTATTTGCACATCTAATTATATTATATAGATTTGTTTTATTTTTTGTCAAAGAAATTGATTAAATTTTAATACTATTATCTGTATTGTAATAATATAATATTGTTACATACCAAAAAATTAAATACGACATATATTTAACCGTAAAATTCAACCCGACAACTACGTGTATCTAATAATAAAACATATATTTAAATTTATTTGTTCATATTGTCTATCACTAATAAATGTGTTTAAAAAAAATTAGAAGTCAAATATTGTTGATACAAGAGTTCAAAAGAACTTAGAAGACAAATTGATTAAAAAATAAAATTTGGTTTTTTGGGAAATTAAACAGAATTTATATTAATCAACCAAAAAGATGTACGATGAATGAGTACATGTAAACAGAATTTTGTTGAGTCCAGTTGAATTTTTTTTTCTCTCACCGTCTGCTTGATGAGTTGGGACAATGTAGACGTCAAATAATGTTAATAAAAGAGTTTAAAATAACTTAGACGTCAAATAGGTATAAAAAATAAAATTATGTAATATATGAGTATTATTGACTTTATAATAACAATTACGAATAAAATAGAAAATAAAAAAACTTTCACAAATGCTAACATTTATAAATAATAAAAATACAATTTAACCATTTAATATTAGTATACTAGTAATTGCCCGTGTCTGAAGGCACTTTGTGATGGTGTAAACCTCCGGATACGAGCTAAGGAACCAGATTAATTGGCGTGAACAGTTTGCATGGGGACTAATATGGCATCTGAGCTACAAGGCTCATGAAGTGGAGAATGAAAGCTCTAATTAGTCGTGTATAATGTGTGAAATACGGTGGAAATATAGTGGTTCACCGGCCAGTGAGCTCGGCTAGTCCACTCTCTAATGGAGGCTCTTGCTCCTTCTTCTTTATTGATGAATTGAAGGTGTTACAGTCGAATACTCAGGGAACTAGGGTTTCAAAAAAATCTCTCTCCTCTAATGGGGGATATCTCTTTCTTTTTATAGCCTCATATTTACCTCTAATACGGGACTATCCTACATTGAAGGGATCGTGCCCTATCTTCATCCACAATTCCGGAGTTACCTAAATTCCTTATGGCTGGCTTTAAACGGAGAGATCTTTGCCTTCTTCTGTGGGATCCCCCTTAGTTTTAGGAGGAGATCATGGTTAAATACGGGTTTTCTGCCTCGGATTGGATTCTACCTCCTTAATAAGGGTATCCGAGTCGTCTTGTTGTTCCCTCAGCATTTCTCCTCTCGCGCCTTCGACTAGGAGCTCTTAGTGCTGACTGGATGAGCTCTGCTCATGGCTAGGGGAGCTCAGCTTATTTTGCCTGAGCTCCCGAGCTGAGCTCTCTTACTGAGCACGTGCCAGTTTTATTCTGGGTATCATCAGTTGCCCCCCAGCCCTTGCCTTGAGTTAGCTCAGGCAGGGGATGACTTGTACAAGACGAGTTAGACGTGCGTGGGGCTGGCACGTGGCTGGAGGATTTCTGACGGTTTTATAGCCATCATGACTTTCCTCGATTCCCGCGCACGTCTCAGCCCATGTCTCCCAGGCTTTAAATGCTTAAAACGGCTATCTAAACTGCTTCTTCGCACTATTCATCTTCTTTACTGCCCTTCGTCTCCGCTCTCTCTGTGATTCCAGTCCTTCTTGCCTTGGTTTTTCTATTTTCTTGCCTGAAATCGAATTTCCGGACCTCGTTTCGAAGACTTGCGACGCCTCCTTTTCCGATTTCGTTCCAAGTTCCTGTTTGCCACTATCCCTGGGTTAGGTACGTCCTTTGCCCTTATTTCTTCCTTTTTTGCTCTGGATCCCTCGAGTTCGAGGTGGTTATTGCATTTTTGGGCTTTTCGGTTCTTTTATTTTTGGAATCGTGACCATTGTCTAGCCCCACTTCACCACTTCGTGGATTGGGGTTCTGTAGTTCATATCCTTGCTGTTGGGAGCCACTGTGTTGATTCCCGGGTCATTAGAGAGTGCCTGACTAATCCCCCTTTGCTCTATCGCTCTTTCCATCTTCCTTTTTCTCTCCCTATCATGTATGCTTCTTCTGAAGCCACTCGCTCCTCTGTTTCACTTCTAGGATCTAGGTCAGCCGGGGAAGATACGGATTTAGGGGAAGTTGGTGATGAGATTGATAATTTTCCGGGAGTAGAGGCTGTAGAGGCTGAGGTCTACGCCGAGGAGCCTCCCTCCACCTCATCTTCCCTGGCCCCCAGACCTGACAAAGGCAAAGCTAAAATAAGTGGAGTCGGGGTGGAGGAAAAAACCTCGTATCTAGGGCTTGCCTTTAGGCATGCCGAATCTGTGGGCTGCAGTAAAGAGGCCCCTAGGCTAATGAAGTCTTATAAAGTTCGGTATGGTTTTCCCCCTGGGGTCGAACCCTGGTGCCCAGATCGATCCGTTTGTTATGTAGAAAAAGTTCATAACAGAGTCTGCTTCTTTCTTGCTGCTTTTGACAACGGCCTTCGCTTTCCTTTGCATCCCTTCATCAAGGCTGTTCTGCAACATTTTCATGTGTGCCCTTCCCAGATCTCCCCCAACTTCTATGGCGTCATGGTTGGTCTGTTAGTCCTGTTTAAGAAGCATAAACTTGGGATTCCTAGCATTCCTTTGTTCTTAGAGCTCTTCAATGTAAAACCGACCTCCGGAGGCTTCTTGTATGCCTCCAAGCGTGCCAGCGTTAGGCAGCTCATCTCTGACATTCCGACCTCCCATAAACACTGGAAGGAACATTTCTTCTTTGTCGGGGGCACCAATTGGGAGTACAACCATGCTGATAAGACAGACACACTCGGTATCCCTACGGCCTGGGCTGAACCAGATAATTTACGTGAGTCCTTACTTGAGTTCGAGCTCTGATCTGGAACCTGCCGGCCTCTTATCTTTTTCTTATTTGCATACTTTCTTCCTCTTAGGTGAACGCTACGAGCTCAGCCCTGAGGACAAAAAGTTGCTAGCAAAGTTGGAGAAGATCAAGCCAGAGAAGTACGCCGACTTGATTGAGTCAAGGAACCTGGTACAGCTAGGTCTGAGTCTTCCTGTGGCGACTTTAGCGATCCCCTTGTCTGTTTTAGGGGCTGACGAAGGTGATTTCAACGCCATTCTTTTTCCTTTCTTCATTATCTTTCCTTCCTTTCTCTTTTTCTTTACATTTTCCTACTTCTTCCAGATCTTCCAGGTCCTTCTACCATGAAGGTTATTCCAGAAGAGCTTCAGGCCAAAATTGCAGAGCTGATGGAGGGTGGCAGGTCTAGGAAACGCAAAGCTCGGGTAGGCTCTGGGAGCGGCCCAAACACTCGAGCTAAGATCCCCAGGCTGGAAGCATCTTCTCCCCCCTCTGCAGCTGAAGGACAGGTTCCAAGCAAGGCTCCGCCCTCCTCCTCTGGAACTCCACAAGCTGCAACCACCTCTTCTTCCCCTCCAGTGGCCCCTTCTAAGTTGGCGTCTGCTCAGGAGGGGGATCAGGCTTCCCCTTCTTCTTCTGAGGTCAAGGAGGCTTTGGAGTTGGTTCCCGACCTTCAACCCGGGAAGTTCGAATACAGTGCTTCTGGGAAGGTGACTGAAAAAGAGAGAAAGTCTGAGGAGGAAGATGAGGACTCCTTTTTTGACAATATAGACCTTGCTGCTGGAGCTCTTTCCTCTATCTTTTCTGAATCTGATGTCCTGAAGGCCGCTTCCATGCCCCTGGAGGAATCCATCTCTTTGGCCCTTCAGGGAGCTGCTACTGTGAGTGTTAACCCCCTGCCTCTCTTTGCTTGTTTGTATTTCGTGGTCTGACATTATTTGCTGTACTTTCCTTATATTCTCAGGCTGCCCTTCATACGAAAGGTCTGCTGCACCGAGTTCGCTCTCAAGAGAGCTCTTTCCAGGTCTTAAAGAAATACAAGACCAAGGTTTCAGAATTGTCTCTTGAGAATGAAGACCTCAGAGCTCAGGTGGAGAGCCTTAAAGTGCAGATGGAGGGTCTCAACGAACAGATGGTGAAGCAAGCCTCCGATCTCAAACATACACTGACAGTCAAGGCCAGAGCTGAGGAAGGGGAAAAGAAGACTCGGGATGAGCTGAAGGCGGTTAAGGAAGACCTGCAGGCTAAGGTTGAGGCGTGGTCCAAGGCTAACCAGGAGGCCTTTGACGCTAAGAGGGAGCTCATCCAGGTTAATCAAGATTATCTTGCCCTCAGTGAGGCTAACGGCAAACTCTGTGAGGAGCTCGAGGAGCAGAAATATTTGGTTCAAGAGAGAGACAAAGAGTTTGCCGAGCTTAAGGATGAGGCCACCACTTCATGGGCTACTGGATGGCTTGCTTTTAGGCGTAAGGCTACCAAAGCATATCCAGACCTTGATTTCAATCTCCCTATCCCCACTGAGGAGGAAATGGAAGAGTCTGGCACTGACAATGAGGGGGATATCTCAGACTCCCCAGCTGCTGCCTTAAGTCAAGACACACCCGCCCTTGGGACCTCAGAAGCTATTATCGCGCTCCCTGAGCCTTCAACAACGATTCTTGAGCTTTCTGCTGCAGCTCCTGCTGTTCCTGTTTCTGCATCCTTTTCAGCTGTCGTGGTGTCTGAAGCCCTTGTTCAAGGTGAGCCCTCAGCAACAGAAGCAAGGGACTCCTCTACTGAGCTGCGAGATCCTTCAATCCCTCTTCTTCCAGAATCCTAGGTCTTTTTAGTTGTAATTTCTCTGTAAAGAATTTTTCGTGATGTAGTCTTTGACTTCATTTATTGCTCTTTTGCTGGCTTAGTATATATATACATATCTTTCAATTTCAGCATATATGTATTTTTGGATTTTGATTCGACTTCGACTCGAACCGCAACGGTGCACTTATTTGCCTGGCTTTGCATGCACTCAACTTTGTATACTCCCCTTGCCCCCTTTTGCTTTGAGGGGTGCTGTGCACTTCTTGAAGCAAAATTACTAGGTTTGAAGAGTACAGGGGACTTGGTGTTATGTTCGACTGCTTTTCCCGAGCCTTTTAAGCTCGGTAGTTGGTACCCTAGGGGTCCACTCCTTATTCTTCTTCGTCCTAAGCTGCTCAACTCTATATTCTGAACTGGCGTGCTCCTTCAGAGTTGCATAGCTCGTGCTTGTGAGCTTATAAATTCTTGCTGAGCTAAGACGGTTCTTTTTTCGAACTTGAGAGCTCTGAGCTCTTTGTCTTTTCTGTATGAACTGAAGAGCGCTTTCTGAGCTATTTGGCTCTGTTGTCTGATCTTAAAGTTTATTTCTGAGCTTCGTGGTTCTTTTGTCTGAATTTACGGGTTCTGTCTGAGCTTCATGATTCTTTAAACGAACCCTTCTCTAGATCAGATAATAAATTTCGTTGCTCCATTTCTCTAAGAGTAGAAGACCTTCTTCTACGTTTCACCTCTCTTTTCCCCACATCTTGCTTTGCGGAGTGCTTTAGGCCTTCCTTAAGCGAGGTTTTGAGCTTTCACACCTCAAAGATTTGGTATACAAGTGCTCTGTTTTTTACTGGGCTGAGCTCAAATATGGAGGGTATATTGCTTGGTGGGGTCAGAATTTTCGTTGGTCGTTTTGAGTGCAAATAGGAGGGGTAGTATCTGGTTTCTTTTCCCGCGTTTTTCTCTCAACCGCTTCCCATAACCGCCACATCTTTCCCTTTTCCATAACCGCAACCACTTTCCATAACCGTAGCCACTTTCCATAACTGCTGCTACCTTTATTAATTAAGAAACTGAACAGGCCACTTGATTCCCTCTTTCTTGGCTCTTAGTTTCCTGAAAAGCTCCCAAGTGCATGACCTATTCTTGACTTTCTTCCTGATTTCTTGCATCTTTTTCCTTACCAGCATTTTCGATGGTTGTCTCCGCTTCTTCTTTGTTCCAGGAACGATCCTCCTTTGGAATCGAACGGGAGTGGCATTGTCGCTATCTGTCCCCTTCAATACTTGAATCTTCTGACTTGGCGGGCATCAAGAAACGGTTTTTCCCTGATCTTGACTTGCCTATGCGAGTCTCTTCCTCCGACGAGCCTTGTAACTACCTTCCCCGAGGGGAAGTCTGTTTCTTTGAAGGTGCTATGGACATGGGACTTCGCCTTCCCATTCATCCGGCCATTGGGCGAGTTTTTGCCTATTATGGCCTGTGTCCTTCTCGCCTTTCTCCACGAGGATGGGGTGCTATGGTAAGCTTCTTCTTGTTCTGCCGCCTGCATGCTCTTGGCAGGTTCCCCTTTGTCTCTGAGTTTCTATACTTCTTTGAGATTGAGGAAGATAATGCCCCCTGCTTCAGTTTTTTCCGTTGGAGGGATTTCAATTTACGCCCTCTGGTTCTAGATCTTCCCTCCAACCCTGAAGGGTGGTCTGAGCGTTTCTTCTTCGCTTCTGGAGAGGCTTGGAGGTCTCCTGAGGATCGCTGTCGTAAAGCCAGGATTCCTCGGTCCTGGAAGAGCTTCTCTCGTATTGGTAAGCTCGATCATGGCTCTTTTGAGTACTTTCCTTTTAAAAATATGCTCTGATTATGTCCTTACTGTGTAGATCCACCTGATCTGGATTTACCAGGGATGGTGAATATCAACGAGCTGTTGCTTGTGGAGTCTAAGACTTATTCCGAGCTGATGACGAGCGCAAACCTCTATTTGCTTGGGGCTGAGGCTACTGAGTTTGAGTTTTCTACTATTCCTTACTCTTCCTGGACCTCTTTTTCTGATTCTGATGAGGATGGGGATTCTGACAAGGACGGAAACACCGTCACGAGTTCGAGGAAGCGTAAGAGGGACGATTCCCCTTCTCCTGACTCTCTGTCCACCATCTTCCTTACCTCTATTGGTCAGAAGCTCCTTAACTCGCTTCAAAAGGCTGAGCAGGAAAGGGATGAGCTGAAGAAATAGAATGCTAGCCTGAAGGGAGAGGTTGCTGAGCTGAAATCTGAGCTTAAGAAAGACTAGGATCTTTGTTTCCTTGTATCGTTCTTTCTTTTCTTAAGCGATATCAGACTATGACTCTTCTTGTATTTTTCTGAATATTTGCACTCTCGGATATTTCGAATGCCAGACTTTTCATTCATCTCGAATTCTGTTAGGTTATTTCAGCTTACGCAAAAAGTTCGAAACACGAACGTAGATGGAAAACAGAAGATCATGTCTGCTCTGACCTTGGTCTTTCACTGACCCCCTAGGTCGAACCACGGAGATCGATGGAGAACAGAAGATCATGTCTGCTCCGACCTTACTTCTCATCTGACCTCATAGGTGTTCTCTGTTGTTCTGGACCTTTCGAGGTCTTTGAGTGTGTAGGCAGTGCACAAGGGTATCCGGTCCTGGGGGGAGGACCATTGGTGTCTCCACGGAGCGTTCAGCCTTGAATTTGACTGTTGGTGTCTCCAAGAAGCATTCAGCCTTGAATTTGACTGTTGGTGTCTCCAAGAAGCGTTCAGCCTTGAATTTGGCTGTTGGTGTCTCCAAGAAGCGTTCAGCCTTGAATTTTGTACGAGCTGAAGAGCTCGTCTTTAATTTATAAACTTTGAAGCTTATCGTGTTTTTATGAGCTGAAGAGCTCATCTTTGATTTATAAGCTTTGAAGCTTATCGGGTTTCTATGAGCTGAAGAGCTCATCTTAAATTTATGGGCTGAAGAGCTCATCGTTTGTTTATGAGCTGAAGAGCTCATCTTGCATTTATAAGCTTTGAAGCTTATCTTTTGTTTATGAGCTGAAGAGCTCATCTTGCATTTATAAGCTTTGAAGCTTATCGTTTGTTTATGAGCTGAAGAGCTCATCTTGCATTTATAAGCTTTGAAGCTTATCGTTTGTTTATGAGCTGAAAAGCTCATCTTGCATTTATAAGCTTTGAAGCTTATCGTTTGTTTATAAGCTGAAGAGCTCATCTTGCATTTATAAGCTTCGAAGCTTATCGTTTGTTTATGAGCTGAAAAGCTCATCTTGCATTTATAAGCTTTGAAGCTTATCGTTTGTTTATGAGCTGAAGAGCTCATCTTGCTACTTTGGAGACCATTGGAGGGTGAATAAAAGGCTTGCTCTTTCTTATTTAAAAGTAGTTCTATTACAAGTAACACTTACTGAAAAAACTTCTTAAGGTGCTCGGCATTCCACGAGTGAGGTAGAACCTTTCCTTCCTCTGTTTGCAACTCGTAATTCCCTGGTCTGATTATCCTTGACATGATATAGGGCCCCTCCCAATTTCCCATGCGTGGGATCCTTTCTCGCAAGCATAAGCCTCCTAAGTACCAAATCTCCAACCTTGAAACTTCTGTGTCTTACCCTCCTGTCATAGTACCTTGCAGTTTTCCTTTGGTATGTACGGACACGGTGCAGAGCTCTGTCCCTCTTTTCATCCAAGAGATCGAGGTTTAGCAAAAGAGACTCATCATTGTGCTCGGAATCCGCAAACTCCACCCTTGGTGATTGGAGCCCTATCTCCACTGGGGCCACTGCCTCGGTCCCAAAGGCCAAAGCAAAGGGGGTTTCCTGAGTCGCAGATCTGGCGGTGGTCCTGTAGGCCCACAACACCTCCGGAATGTACTCCACCCACTTGCCTTTCAGGTTTTCTAGCTTGGTCTTCAAAGCTGACTTTATGGTTCTTATTGTGACCTCTGCCTGCCCATTAGACTGGGGATGGGCAGGAGCTGAGAAATAGTTCTTGATTCCGAGCTCGGCACAAAAACTTTTGAACTTTGAATTATCAAACTGCTTTCCATTGTCAGACACGAATGCTCTGGGAACTCCAAACCTGCAAACTATCGACTTCCAAACGAAGTTTTGAACTTTTTGCTCTGTGATCGTTGCCAAAGGTTCAACCTCCGCCCATTTAGTAAAGTAATCCACTCCTATGATGGCAAACTTGCACTGCCCCACACCGGTGGGAAGGGGTCCCAGAATGTCCAACCCCCACTGCTGAAAAGGCCATGGGCTTACCACCGAGGTTAGGAGCTCGGGAGGACAGTGGGACATATTAGCATGCTCTTGGCAAGTTTTGCATTTTCTTACTAAGTCGGTGGCGCTTGTGAGCATGGTGGGCCAATAATATCCTTGCCTCAGTACTTTTCCTGCCAAGGCCCGAGCTCCTATATGGTTGCCACATATCCCCTCATGTACTTCTCTGAGTATGTAGTTAGCATCTTCGTCTCCTACGCACTTAAGGAGAGGCATTGAAAATCCATGCTTGTACAGTTTCCCTTGCATCAGGGAAAATCTGGCTGACCTGGCCCTTAGCTTGGATGCCTCCTTGGCATTATTTGGCAAAGTTCCATTCTGAAGGTACTCTACGATGGGATCCATCCAGCTCGGCTGAGCTTCAATTGATAGAATTTCCTCTTCTTCGATGCTTACCGAGGGCTTTGGAAGGTGCTCTACTGGAATTAGCCTATCCAAATCCTCCTGCGAGGCAGTTGCTAACCTTGCCAGAGCATCTGCTCGTGAGTTCTCCACTCTAGGCACGTGTCTGACCTTAACCTGCACGAACTGTTTCATTAGTTCTCGTACCTTTTTGAGGTACAGGACCATCTTCTCGCCTCTTGCCTCGTAACACTCTTCTATCTGCTTCACCATCAGTTGAGAATCACTGCAGATCTCCAGCTGTTCTGCTTCCATAGAATAGGCAAGATTAAGCCCAGCGATGACGGCTTCATATTCTGCCTCATTATTTGAAGCTTTGAACCCAAATCTGAGGGCATATTCGACGTCTATTCCTTCTGGGGAGGTCAGGATCATTCCTGCACCGCTTCCCTGAGCATTGACAGCTCCATCCACTGAAAGCTTCCATATGGGAAGGTCCGGTACTAAATCCGTGGTTTCCATAGGCGCTGCTGCTGTGAATTCTGCAATAAAATCTACCAAAATTTGCCCTTTGATGGCAGCTCTTGGCTTGTACCTGATATCAAACTCGCTGAGCTCTACGGCCCATTTAACCAACCTCCCTGAGGATTCCGGCTTGTGTAGTACTTGCTTCATTGGCTGATCTGTTGGAACCTCAACAGTATGAGCCTGGAAATAAGGTCTAAGTCTCCTAGCTGTTGTAACCAGAGCTAGAACGAGTTTTTCCATCCTTGGATATCTCTCCTCTGCCCCCCTCAGAGCTCTGCTACAGTAGTAGACTGGTTGCTGAGCTCTGTCTCGCTCCCTAACTAGCGCTGCACTTGTTGAAAAATCTGAAACTGCTAGGTAGAGGGTGAGAATTTCCCCTTCTAGAGGGCTCACCAGAACAGGGGGAGAGCTCATATATCTCTTTAGGTCTTCGAATGCTTCTTCACACTTGGCATCCCAGTGGAATGCCTTCTTCAAGATTTGAAAAAATGGCTGGCATTTATCGCTAGCCCTAGACACAAAACGGCTCAGTGCAGCTATCCTGCCTGTCAAACGTTGCACCTCTTTCGTGTTGGATGGTGATTGCATTTCCATCATTGCTCTAACCTTTTCTGGATTGGCTTCAATCCCTCTGCTGTTGACTATAAAGCCCAGAAATTTTCCTGCCGAGACCCCAAATGCGCATTTCGCAGGGTTTAACTTCATTTTGTACTCCTTTAGAATTCGGAATGAATCAGCTAAGTGCTCGATGTGGAGCTCTGCTTTCAGTGACTTCACTAGCATGTCATCAATGTAAACTTCCATGGATGCTCCTATTTGCTTCTGGAACATTTTATTTACTAACCGCTGGTAAGTGGCTCCAGCGTTCTTCAATCCGAAGGGCATGACCTGATAACAATATGTTCCCTGTTCAGTCACAAAGGAGGTCTTCTCCTGATCGCTGGGATCCATCCTGATCTGGTTGTAGCCTGAGAAGGCGTCCATGAAGCTGAGGAGCTCGTGCCCTGCAGTGGCATCCACTATTAGGTCAATCCGAGGTAAAGGAAAACTGTCCTTGGGGCATGCTCGGTTGAGATCAGTGAAGTCGATGCACAATCGCCACTTCCCATTGGTTTTCTTTACAAGAACTACATTTGCTAACCAAGTGGGGTAATGAACCTCCCTGATAGCCTTGGCATGGAGGAGTTTGCTGACCTCCTCATTGATTGCCTTTTGCCTTTCAGAAGCAAAGCTCCTCCTCTTCTGTTTGATGGGTTTGCAAGTTGGGTTAACGCATAGCTTGTGGGTAATAACCGATGGGTCAATCCCTTCCATGTCTTCTTGCTTCCAAGCGAACACTCCTATATTCTCTTTTAGGAATTGAATGAGGAGTCCTTTGAGCTCAGCGTTCAGTTTGGAACCCACATAAACGAGGTGTTCTGGCTTCTCATCAAGCTGAACTGGTTCCAGCTCTTCCGATGGCATTGGTCTTGTCTCCATTTCATCTCTCATGTCGAGCTCATCCAGTTGGATGTTCTCAACCTCCTTCCTTTTTATAGAAGCCATGTAGCATTCCCGTGCTACGCGCTGGTCTCCTCGGACCACTCCGATTCCATTCTCTGTGGGGAACTTCACGACTAAATGATAGGCAGAAGGGATTGCCTTCATAGAATTTAAGGATGGCCTTCCAAGCAAGATGTTGTACGCAGATGGTGCATCGACTACTAGGAATTTGACAGTGGTAGTGGCTTGGCAAGGTGGGTCCCCCAGGGTGAGCACGAGCTGGATTGAACCCAGGGGGAGCACCCTTTCCCCGGAGAATCCTAGTAAGTGAGTGCTTACTGGTTCAAGCTTCTGCCTTCCTATGTCCATCTTGTCGAACGCAGGTGCGAAAATAATATCTGCCGAGCTCCCGTTATCAATTAGAACCCGATGAACGGTTCTATTTGCCACCACTGCTCGTACCACCAATGGATCATCATGGGGGTATTGGCACCCTTCTAAATCAGCATCTGAAAAAGTGATAGCTGTATCCAAACGTGGTGCTTTGGATACAGCATGCACTTCGAGAGCTTCTTCGGCTCTGATCCGTCGGAGGTGTGCCTTCCGAGCTGAGCTAGACTCTCCACCTCCGGCGAACCCTCCAGATATCACTCTGATTTCCCCTAGAGGCTGCTGGTGTGGTGCTGGTGCCTGCTGCCGGGGTGGTGGAAGCGGAAGAGCTCGGTTCTGGTCATCGTTGGCTATAAAACGACGCAGCTGACCTCGCTGGATCAAGAACTCGATTTCCTTCTTTAATTGAATGCAGTCATCAGTGTGGTGCCCATGATCCCGGTGATAATCACAGTACTTCGTGGGGTCTCTCTTTGCCGGGTCTGCCTTCATCCTCGGTGGCCATTTTAAAAATTTCTCGTTCTGGACCTCATACAGTACTTCTGACACAGCAGCGGTGAGTGGGGTAAACCGCTGAGGCCCATACCTGGGTTGTAGTTCAGGTTGCATGGGACCCAGCCGATCTCTGACATTTCCTCTCCTTTTTGGCGAGCGGTCTCTGTCTCTCCTTGGGGACCTCTCTCGTCCTTTTTCCTTCCTAGGGCTTCTGTCCCTTTTCTTTTCTTCTTTTTCCTTTTCCTTTCGTGAAGTCGTACCGACCACCTTAGAAAGGAGTGCCTCTTCACCGTTTATATATTTCTCTGCCTTGGCTAACACCTCAGCCATACTTGCCTGAGGGTTTTTTGATATGGAGAACATCAAATCCTTTGATTGCACTCCCAATCCTGCAATGAAAGCAGTTATGGCGAATTTTTCATCCGGGACGTCTACTTTCAATGTCTCCGAGTTAAATCTTTGGACATAAGTCCTCAGGTTTTCCTGGGGACCTTGCTTCACATTCAGCAGGTGGTAGCTCGGCTTTCTGTGTATCCGGGCTCCTATAAAGTGAGAGACAAAAGCAATGGAGAGTTCTTTAAAGGATGAGATCGAGGCTGGTGGGAGCCTATGAAACCAGTTTAAGGCGGAGCCTTTCAGCGTGATGGCAAAAGCTCTGCAGCGTACAGGATCCTGGTACCCATGTAACTCCATCTGGTTCTTGTAAGTGTTGAGATGATCCACGGGATCTTTCGATCCGTCAAAGACCTCCATTTGGGGCATCCTGAACTTTGATGGGAGAGGGAAGTGTAGCACCCCCGTGGTGAATGGGGATTCGGTTTGCTGAACCAAAACATCCATTGTAACCGGGGCCTTACTCTTTACGGCCTCTTTCATATGACTGAGCTCTTGCTGGAAGTCTTTGAAGCGTTGCTCCCAGTGCTACTCTCTCCTGTCTTGCGGATAAGGGAGAAAATCACCTCTCTCACCCCGGTCGTTCCGACTTTGCACTTCGTCGTTATGGCCATTACCAGGGGGTACGTAAGGGACGTATCCCCTGGCCTGGCTGCCTTCTCCCCCCTCGCTGACCTCTCTAAGGGGGTCCCAGTATCGAGGTTCCCTATGAGGGGGATTATTCTGGCCTTCTTGGGCCGGTGGTGCCTCCCGTGGGCGTTGTACGAGTTTTGACAGCTCTTCGTTTTCCTTTAGCAAGCGTTGGTTGACGAGACGAAGGGCCTCCAACTCGTTATTAATGGGGGAATTCGCCTCCTGGATGTTCCCGGGTTGTCTGCCGTGGGCAGTTTCCGGCTGATCTTGCATTCGGGGTAGGTTTGTTTGACTTCTGCTCATATTTCGAGTTATTACCATCAGTCACTGAGGAATCAGCTTACTTGTAACAGGAACAGTTGTTCCCACAGACGGCGCCAAACTGATGGTGTAAACCTCCGGATACGAGCTAAGGAACCAGATTAATTGGCGTGAACAGTTTGCATGGGGACTAATATGGCATCTGAGCTACAAGGCTCATGAAGTGGAGAATGAAAGCTCTAATTAGTCGTGTATAATGTGTGAAATACGGTGGAAATATAGTGGTTCACCGGCCAGTGAGCTCGGCTAGTCCACTCTCTAATGGAGGCTCTTGCTCCTTCTTCTTTATTGATGAATTGAAGGTGTTACAGTCGAATACTCAGGGAACTAGGGTTTCAAAAAAATCTCTCTCCTCTAATGGGGGATATCTCTTTCTTTTTATAGCCTCATATTTACCTCTAATACGGGACTATCCTACATTGAAGGGATCGTGCCCTATCTTCATCCACAATTCCGGAGTTACCTAAATTCCTTATGGCTGGCTTTAAACGGAGAGATCTTTGCCTTCTTCTGTGGGATCCCCCTTAGTTTTAGGAGGAGATCATGGTTAAATACGGGTTTTCTGCCTCGGATTGGATTCTACCTCCTTAATAAGGGTATCCGAGTCGTCTTGTTGTTCCCTCAGCATTTCTCCTCTCGCGCCTTCGACTAGGAGCTCTTAGTGCTGACTGGATGAGCTCTGCTCATGGCTAGGGGAGCTCAGCTTATTTTGCCTGAGCTCCCGAGCTGAGCTCTCTTACTGAGCACGTGCCAGTTTTATTCTGGGTATCATCACTTTGTAACAAATTAAAATATCGCAAGTAATTACCCATACTCGGAGACACTATATAATACGAAAATTTGTCAATCAAAAAAACTGAGAAAAATCTCCAATCAATATGAGCCAACATTATACAAAAAATCGTCAATAAAAAAACTGAGAAAAAGTGTTAATCAATATAAAAAAAATTGACAAAATGTCATCTACAAACATGACCACTAAGCAATAACAATCTTTGTACGCAATTTATATAATCAAGCATTTATTAACTAAACACAACTCAAATCGAGTATATAGTGTCTTAGAAGACTAAGTTTTTAGCTCTCTACGACAATCACAAAACTTGAAAAAAAAATCCGAAATTAATACTCAAAACATAAACATAAACACAATTTATGTAGCATAAATATAAAAATACGCACTCTTACACATTTTTTTCTCAAACCTGCAAAGCCCAAAAACAAAATATTATTTTTTGCTCAAAGTTACACATTCAATACTATTTACTTGTAAAAAATGAACAAAAAATTCTCCAAAGCAACAACACATATACAAATACATTAGGAAAAAAAAATACTAATAGAACCAAATCAAATTTTACAATCTTTAAGTACTAAATGATCTCAACAATATTTTTCTTGTATTCGTCACCATTACCATAATCCAATTCAACAACAAAACATAATTATAAACTCAATCCACCAATGTAATAAATATCTCAAACAAAAAACTATTCACAAATGCAACCATCTACATAATAAAAATAAGTTCACAAATGCTGTCAAAAAAATAAGTTTTGCCATTTGAGATTCAACCAGCTTCCAAAAGAATGAATACGACATGTATTCATAAAAAATATTATATTTAGATGTTTTTTTATTCACTAAAAATATACAAATATTTTTTTCAATTCATCAACATTCTAATAATAAAAAGATTGAGAAATCATATTTACCTGCAAAATATCGCTTCATAAGTTCTGATGTTCATTGTTTATCTGTTGAGCTTCCCAGTCTTCTAATGCTCGTAAACAGATTAAGTCATCTTCGATTTCTTCTAACAGATCCTCCAATTCTATCATATCTAGAAAGCCATTCTCGAACTGCGTATGAATGAAGTCAATCGGCCACGAAGATGGAAGCGTGTTAACAACAGCATACAACATTATTGGATTATTCGGACCAAAGCCTTTTTGTCTCAGTTCTCTAAATAAAGATTCTTTCTTTTTTATATGGTCCATGACATCTGATTGTAGATCCATTTTCTCTGTCTCAAACTATATCCACAGTGGATGGATCTTGCGCTCCGCTTCTGCTAATAATTGTATAAATCGTACTACACAGGTTGGTCGGTCGTGATTAAAATTTTTTTCCTTTGCAGAATCCCAGGTGGTGGGAAGGGTCTCTGCTATTTTCTGCATAATATAATCTTCACTTATGTTTTTCCCTGCATTTTGCAGCATACGACCTAATCTAATTTTTTCAAACCCAAACTCTGAAATTGGGGTTCCATTTTCAAAAGAATCATTTTCAAATTTATCTACTATGCTTGATACTGCCAAACGCATACTACGACGTACATAGATGGGAGGGCATTCCATATTATCTGTACATAATATAAAAATTACAAATTAAATTGATAATAATAAAATTAGCAACAGTTAACTGGATCCTTACAACAATAATTTTTTTTTTACTATCACATGTGATCTAATATTATAAGAATAAGAACAACAACACACCAATAACAATAAGATAATAGAATAATTAAAATGTTCATGTTATTATTCATTGTTGCAATATTATTTTTGATAATCATAAACATGCAACAATTAAACCAAGAAGATAGACAACAAATATAAATCCATGCATATGAATAAAATTCAAAGAATCTTAAAATAGTGTGACTTATTCATGATAATCATAATCCTTGCAGCTTGTGATTGAATGTAGTATTAAACAATATAATTAATGATTCAATCTTCCAATAATTCATTGAACTTTATCTTCATTGTACTTTTTCTTCATCACTTTTCTGAATGTTCTTGTGTCAATGCATATGCGAAACCATTTACATAGTTACAATACTACATTCAAAAATATCGCAAGGAAGTACAGTTTTCACTTTCTTTGTCACAAAAATATGCAAGTTACCTTCTTTTTGTTTTGCTGCATTGTTTGGTTTTGAAATAGATACAACTCATTTGGGGGTTGTTATAGTTTTTGGTTTTAGTTTGGTTTATTACAGAGATTTTGATTTAAATTATTGATAAACTAAACAAAGTTTAAATTCTTTATGAACTAAATAATGTTTAAGATATTTATGAACTAAATAATGTTTAAATTATTTATGAACTAAACAAAGCTTAAATTATTTATGAACTACATAATGGTTAAATATTTATGAACTAAATAATGTTTAAATATTTATGAACTAAATATTGTTTAAATTATTTATGAACTATATAATGTTTAAATTATTTATGAACTTTATAATGTTTAAATTATTTATGAACTATATAATGTTTAAATTATTTATGAACTTAATAATATTTAAATAACCAATCCAATAACAACAAAATATTTAATTGTAGATCACAGATTCTCAAATAAAACATAACATGAATTAACAAACTAAAATACAATATAGACAAACTACCAATGTTGGTAACATTTCAACATTGATGGAAGATGAAATTTTCAGAGGAATAAATATACGGAACATTTTATTTCAATAGAATATCCATTTGTAGTTGGAAATTAAAGGCCAGGAAAATTAAGCCTGAGAGCATTTACCTGGTTCACGGCGATTAGTGTGGACAACTATAATAGAAGTGAAGTCTTTCTTCTTTGCATATTCCACAATCTGCAGAAGCAACAGGATAAAGGCCTGAGTTGCATATCTAATGTCTTATATATCGTTCTATACTCTAAATAAAGAAAAGATTCTATCCAAAGCAAAATCGAACACTAATCATGCAATTTATAGACATCGTGCAATGCAGAATCGAGCACTAATCATGTAATTTATAAATTAAACCAATCTAAACTCTAAGGACCCTTCATATCATATAAGGTCAGTCACTATTTGTCCAACAACGGGGACAGTAACCATTAGGCCAACCACTAACCTCGTTCTTCATATCATATAACTATATAAGCTCGCAAGAAGGGAATACAGACCAATAAGATGACAGTGAATGAGGGAAAACTTCAAATTTTGCTGACTTTGCACAACAAATGAAATCTTGATCAAGAGTCTACTGTAATTTCAGAGTTCGAAGTGAGGGCAAGCAGTGTCAGATTATCAGCATTACTCAAACTCACCATTATACAATATAATAAGCTATAAAATTGATATGAAGTTAAATAAGTCAATCAATCAAAACTCCATATGGGTAATTGGGTATCACAATTACACTTGTGGAATACAACCAAAAAATTGTAATTTTAGAACTCAGACATGAGAATATCAAATGCTTAATAAGAATCTTAAAAAACCTTCAAGGAGGGAACTGGAAACACATTAATGAGCAGAAAATGCAATTAAAGCATGATATTACTAACATATATCCCGCCCATTTAACTAACATATATCTCGTGACAGTCCGCTCAAGACACAAAACATTTAACTAACATAATATTCATGGCCACCTAATGGTGATAAGTAATGTGGTTCAAAGACATGTTATGCAGTCCATCTGCACTAGATTTTATAATATGCACTGGACTGTTTTGTCTTGGCATGATGATGGGATATGCAGACATAGTCTGATTGCATGGTCTGTTCCTGCACTTTGCATTTGCAGGACTGTCTGCACTGCTTAATGCTGCACTGGACTGGGACTGCTCTTCAACTCATACAGCTGGGGTTTGCAGCAGGATCTGTTTCAAATTTTGGACACTATACTGTAATTAGAATTGGTTAATTGTGCAACCTCCTGATCTGAATATACTTCTAACCTCCTGATCAGTTTCTGAATATACTCCTAACCTCCTGATCTGTTTATGCACAATTGACAGAAGATTGAAAATGCATCCTCTAATCCACCACCTTAAACTGGACCATCAATGACAGCAACTAAAGGTTTTCTTGCAGCTAACCAGTGAATGAATCAAAAAATCTATGACCAATAGTGTAATATAAATATGTCGTTCTCGATTCTTTAGAACACTAAGCACATTAAATGAATGTTAATGAGGAGAAGTGCAGGAACAGACATATCCACACCCATTAACTAACAGAGACAAAAAAGCTCCACAAACAATGCAAGTTCTTCAAGAAGCATCAAATAAGGGTATGTCTGTGTTCATCTCCCACTTATATTCAATGAGGCAAGTAATTTGAGCTCAACTATTGTGTTTATGAAGTTTTTCTTTTGAACTTTCGTGTATGCTCATTTTCATTCATTGGGATGATGCATGAATATATGACAGGCTTTTTGTGCATTTGCATGAATATATGATGCATGAATATATGCATGAATTAATGCTCAAAATCCTGTAGGATGCCTACCCTGTTGAATCGGGAACCTCATCAAGACGAAATATTGACATGCTAATCATCGTCAATAGCTCACAACTCCACTAACCAGGTTTTCTTGTGCATCTTTCTACAACAAAAAATATTTTTTGCGACGTTTTTTTTGCGACGTTTTTAAATTTGTCGCAAATTTCAGTTTTGGTAATTTTTTTAGCGACGTTTTTTAAAAACGTCGCAAATAAACATTTTACTTAAATAAAAAATTTTAAAAATATCAAATTCAATTGACTTTTAGCGACGTTTTTTAAAAACGTCGCAAATAAACATTTTACTTAAATAAAAAATTTTAAAAATATCAAATGTAATTGACTTTTGGCGACGTTTTTAAAAAACGTCGCAAATAAACATTTTACTTAAATAAAAAATTTAAAAAAAATCAAATGTAATTGACTTTTGGCGACGTTTTTTAAAACACGTCGCCAATAAACATTTTACTTAAATAAAATTTTTTAAAAAAATCAAATGTAATTTACTTTTCGCAACGTTTTTAAAAAACGTCGCCAATAAACATTTTACTTAAATAAAAAAATTTAAAAAAAATCAAATGTAATTGACTTTTCGCGACGTTTTTAAAAAAAACGTCGCTAATAAAAATTTTACTTAAATAAAATTTTTTTAAAAAAATCAAATGTAATTGATTTTTCGCGACGTTTTTAAAAAACGTCGCAAATAAACATTTTACTTAAATAAAAAATTTAAAAAAAATCAAATGCAATTGACTTTTCGTGACGTTTTTAAAAAACGTCGCAAATAAACATTTTACTTAAAAAAAAAATTTAAAAAAAATCAAATGTAATTGACTTTTGGCGACGTTTTTAAAAAACGTCGCAAATAAACATTTTACTTAAATAAAAAATTTAAAAAAAATCAAATGTAATTGACTGTTGGCGACGTTTTTAAAAAACGTCGCAAATAAACATTTTACTTAAATAAAAAATTTTAAAAATATCAAATTTAATTGACTTTTCGCGACGTTTTTAAAAAAACGTCGCAAATAAACATTTTACTTTAAAAAAAAATATCAATTTAATGAACATGTTAATTTGAATGTTAATTTAATGAAATTGAAAGTCGATTTCATGAAATTACATGTTAATTTAATGAAATTAAATGTCAATTTGATTTCTCGAATGTGAATTTAATGAAATTGAAAGTCGATTTGATGAAATTGAATATCCATTTCATAAATTGAATGTTAATTTGATGAAATTGAATGTCAATTTGATAAATTGAATGTTAATTTGATGAAATTGAATGTCAATTTGATAAATCGAATGTTAATTTAATGAAATTGAAAGTCGATTTGATGAAATTACATGTTAATTTGATGAAATTTAATATCCATTTGATAAATTGAATGTTAATTTGATGAAATTGAATGTCAATTTGATCAATTGAATGTTAATTTGATGAAATTGAATGTCAATTTGATAAATCAAATGTTAATTTAATGAAATTGAAAGTCGATTTGATCAAATTACATGTTAATTTGATGAAATTGAATGTCAATTTGATAAATTGAATGTTAATTTAATGAAATTGAAAGTCGATTTGCTGAAATTACACGTTAATTTGATGAAATTGAATGTTAATTTGATAATTTGAATATTAATTTGATGAAATGAGTGTTAATTTAATGAAATTGAAAGTCGATTTGATGAAATTACATGTTAATTTGATGAAATTTAATATCCATTTGATAAATTGAATGTTAATTTGATGAAATTGAATGTCAATTTGATCAATTAAATGTTAATTTAATGAAATTGAAAGTCGATTTGATGAAATTACATGTTAATTTGATGAAATTGAATGTCCATTTAATAAATTGAATGTTAATTTGATGAAATTGAATGTCAATTTGATAAATTGAATGTTAATTTAATGAAATTGAAAGTCGATTTGATAAAATTACATGTTAATTTGATGAAATTGAATGTTAATTTGATAATTTGAATGTTAATTTGATGAATTGGGTGTTAATTTAATGAAATTGAAAGTTTATTTGATTACTTTAAATGTTTAATTGAGTGTTAAATTGATAAATTGAATGTAAATTTGATGAAATTGAATGTTAATTTGATAAATTGAATGTTAATTTAATGAAATTGAAAGTCGATTTGATGAAATTAAATGTTAATTTGATGAAATTGAATGTTAATTTCATAAATCGAATGTTAATTTGATAAATTGAATGTTAATTTAATGAAAGTGAATGTCAATTTGATAAATTGAATGTTAATTTGATGAATTGGGTGTTAATTTAATGAAATTGAAAGTTTATTTGATTACTTTAAATGTTTAATTGAATGTTAAATTGATAAATTGAATGTAAATTTGATGAAATTGAATGTCAATTTGATAAATTGAATGTCGATTTGATGAAATTACATGTTAATTTGATGAAATTGAATGTCAATTTGATAAATCGAATGTTAATTTGATAAATTGAATGTCAATTTGATAAATTGAATGTTAATTTAATGAAATTGAATGTCAATTTGATAAATTGAATGTTAATTTAATTGAAAGTCGATTTGATGAAATTACATGTAAATTTGATGAAATTGAATGTTAATTTCATAAATCGAATGTTAATTTGATAAATTGAATGTTAATTTAATGAAAGTGAATGTCAATTTGATAAATTGAATGTTAATTTGATGAATTGGGTGTTAATTTAATGAAATTGAAAGTTTATTTGATTACTTTAAATGTTTAATTGAATGTTAAATTGATAAATTGAATGTAAATTTGATGAAATTGAATGTCAATTTGATAAATTGAATGTCGATTTGATGAAATTTCATGTTAATTTGATGAAATTGAATATCAATTTGATAAATCAAATGTTAATTTGATAAATTGAATGTCAATTTGATAAATTGAATGTTAATTTAATGAAATTGAATGTCAATTTGATAATTTGAATGTTAATTTGATGAATTGGGTGTTAATTTAATGAAATTGAAAGCCGATTTGATGAAATTACATGTTAATTTGATGAAATTGAATGTTAATTTCATAAATCGAATGTTAATTTGATAAATTGAATGTCAATTTGATAAATTGAATGTTAATTTGATGAATTGGGTGTTAATTTAATGAAATTGAAAGTTTATTTGATTACTTTAAATGTTTAATTGAATGTTAAATTGATAAATTGAATGTTAATTTAATGAAATTGAAAATCGATTTGATGAAATTACATGTTAATTTGATGAAATTGAATGTCAATTTGATAAATCGAATGTTAATTTGATAAATTGAATGTTAATTTAATGAAATTGAATATCAATTTGATAAATTAAATGTTAATTTGATAATTTGAATGTTAATTTGATGAATTGAGTGTTAATTTAATGAAATTGAAAGTCGATTTGATGAAATTACATGTTAATTTGATGAAATTGAATGTTAATTTCATAAATCGAATGTTAATTTGATAAATTGAATGTTAATTTAATGAAAGTGAATGTCAATTTGATAAATTAAATGTTAATTTGATGAATTGGGTGTTAATTTAATGAAATTGAAAGTTTATTTGATTACTTTAAATGTTTAATTGAATGTTAATTTGAAGAAATTGAATGTCAATTTGATAAATTGAATGTTAATTTAATGAAATTGAAAGTCGATTTGATGAAATTACATGTTAATTTGATGAAATTGAATGTCAATTTAATAAATTGAATGTGAATTGAATGTTACCTAGTTATTAGCGACGTTTTTATAAATCGTCGCAAAAAAGTGATTCCCTCCAAAAATTTTTGTGGCAGGACAAATGGCGGGAACTGTAAATTTTGAGGCAATTATTTTTTCGCGACGTTTTCTAAAAACCTCGCCAATACTAACCTTTTTCGTAAATAGAAATTTTAAAAATAACAATGTAATTTATTTTTCGCGACGTTTTTGAAAAACGTTGCCAATAAAAGCCTTTTTTGTAAATAAAAAGTTTAAAAATAAGAATTTACTTATTTTTTCGGGACGTTTTAGAAAAACGTCGCTAATAGTATTTTTTTCCTTAAATAAAAATTTAAAAAATAACAATATAATTATTTTTTTACGACGTTTTCCAAAAACGTCGAGAAAAAGCAAAATCCCCACCCTTTTCATCGATCCCTCTACCTCTCACTCTGCATCTCTCTCTCTCTCTCTCTCTCTTGATCTGAAACAATGACAACTACACCACCGCGGGCCACCTTTAGCCTCTGTCACCCTTCACTTTCACACAGCCCCAGCCTCTTCTCCCCTTTTTCCCTCATCTGCGAAGTCCCCCCCCCCCCCCCCCCCCCCCTTTATCTCTCTCTCTGTCTCCCACAATCGACCAACTGTGAATTCACCCACCGGCCACAATGTACACCTACCCAATCTATGCACACCCAAATGATCTTGAACGTGCAGCTTCTTACACCCCCCTACCAGAACAAACTGAATCCACCGATTCTCCTGCCGATAAACGGCGACCATGGAAGGGTATCGTCGGTATCTTCCTCTCCGTACTCTTTCTCTTCTCTTTGATAGTTCTGATCGTCAACCAAAGACCAGAACCTCAAGATGAAGTCAATGACCATCAACAAAAGCCTTTGCCTTCTACGCCGGTTTCACCGGGAACATTGAAACCACCGTCAAGAGGGGTGTCTCAGGGCGTATCGGAGAAGACTTTCCGGGTGGTCTCCGGTGAATCTGTCTACCCTCGGACCAATGCTATGCTGTCTTGGCAAAAAACATCTTACCATTTTCAACCTGAGAAGAATTGGATGAATGGTAGGTAATGGGTAAAGATTAGCTCTTTCGTTTTTCAACCCCATTTTTTATTAGTAATAGAAATATACACACACAGAGTCACATACGTACATATAAACATACAGTCACACACAGAGTCACATACATATATATATATATAAACATACAGTCACACACACTAATCTGAACTTTTTGTTGATTCTCATGGCTGCTTTGGGTGGAATTCTTTCTATCTTTGAGGGTTTCGGCATGCTTTTTTATAGAAATTCGTTGCAGAATCACTTTGAAATGCAACCGATCCTTTCCTTCCATTAAGCTTGCAACCTCCATTCTATTGTATAAAACCCCAACCCTAGAAGCTTTCTGGGCCAAGTTCACCACAGATTGGCACAATCTTTAATATTTCCTGAAGCTGTCGTGTATTGTCTCTTATTATGACTACACACATAAATATGGGTCACTCGGTGAAAGAATTGCTATTTCCAGATAACACAATTAACAGTTCGCTGGTCTCAGATTTTCTAAGCGGAATATATGCTTCTGCCATTCTTATTGTGAGTGATGAACTTCAAGTTTTGACAGGTTATAGGCAGTTACCTTATCACTGAACTGACTTTTCTTCCAGTGTAAAGATAAGTAAGGTTCAAGTTCGAGTGTGATTTGGAGAGGATCTCTCTCAATTCCGACGAACTTGATATTTAGCATGCAAACTGGCATAGTAAGTTTGTTGAATGGAAGCATAATCTGGTTCAAACGATGCGTTTCACATAGTTTGCTGGGGTTTTAAGTTTTTTACTTTTACACGTTATCAATCTTGCCTCTGTATTATATGGTGAACCGTGAACCTCAAATGAATTTTGGTGTTCTTTGCCTTGTCAGCTAGCTGTAAAATCTTGGGCTTATAGCTTTTTGTTGGAAAGTTATGTTATTTTTAATTCAAGTGGTGAAATAATACTTGTAAATTTCATGCTTTTTTAGGGGGACGTGATTGTAAGCTTTGATGGAGTTCATGTGGGGTGTGAAGGGACTGTCCCATTCCGATCGACCGAACGTATTGCATTTCGCTACCTCATAAGTCAAAAGTAAGTTTCTTATTGAATTTGAAATTTGTACTGCGCATTTTCAAGTAAATCCTACACTGATCAACCCTTGTACAATGAAATTATACAGTGGGCAATATTTTGTGCATTACATGTTTATGCTTTCCTAGGAACTCAAGAGTGTATACCATTGAATAATACTAGTTGCTTTTGTTGTACAGTTATTTATATGATACTGCTTAAATGTTCTACTACAGAGGACCTTAAATAATGTCATGTGCGGACTGGGCTAGCCCCTGCAGTCAAGTTTGTTCTTGTATTCAAGTTTGGTTTTTTGTCTAGTTATCTGCTTGGCTTGCTTTTACATTTAGCATTGATGCCTTTTGAGAGTAATCTGTACGATAATGCACAGTATGCTTCCTAATAGGCTGTTTCTTCTTTTAGGCTGAAGTTTGAATAGGTGCATGCACAGTGTTCCCATACTCTATGAATTATTTTTTCCCATAGTCCATAAAAGATGTGTTTTTCCATTTTGAAGAAGAATTTGAATATTATCTTAGATCTAAGGATATTCTAGTCCATATTTGCAGGTGATGTTACAGAGCTTGGTATCATTAGAGCAGGGGATTTCATGAAAGTTCAAGCGATATTAAATCCACTGGTAGATTTGGTATGCTAACAGTAATTTTTTTGTGATGACATGAATCTTAATAACTTTCCTTCTTGTTTTGTGATCCCCTCTATGAATACTGAATTTGTATCCATTTTGTTCTTTTCCTCGAGGTCCCATATCATATTGAAGGAGGGCAGCCTTCTTATTTGATAGTCGCTGGATTGGTACTTACGCCTCTGTCAGAACCACTAATAGAGTATGTTGCTAAATTTTTGTGCTTAGCAATGGTGAAATTATTGCCGAATTTTATTTATTATGCAGCAATTTCTACTCATCATATTAAAATAGTGTTTTTATGCTGGTAGTGAGGAGTGCGAAGATAGCATAGGGGTAAGTCGAGTTACTTGATGATATCTATTAACATGATACTTCCAATGGGTCTTGTGTGACCCAGTTGATTTATGTATATTCTAAAGTTAACTAGTTCTCTTTTGGTTTAGTTAAAACTATTGGCGAAGGCACGCTACTCTTTGGCAAGGTTTGAAAGAGAACAGATTGTGATCCTATCACAGGTAGGTGCACGGCTTTCCATTCAATTATATGAGAAGCGAGCATTGGTGCTACCAAGCTTTGCGATTCACTTGCACATGTAGCCTTTACACAAATACAATGCCTTGGGTTTTGTTATGCCTTAACACCCCTACTCTCCAACCCCCTCTTCTCGCTCCTCTCACCACAAAAAATTGGTTTCTGCCTGACACTCCAATTCTCGAAATTGCCAGACATTGGTTAATGCTATTAGGATTTTGCCTCACTTTTCTCAATGCTCGTTCTTATATGCATATCTCCACTTGACTTTTTTGGGAGTTTTGGGTCTAATGTATTGCCAGATTGTGGAATTTGTGAATTGAATAGTATATACAAATTTTGGGGATTTTTCAGTTAAGTTAACTTGGTCCTTAATCTCTAGGTATGGTTCAATTCAGTTTCTACAATAATTAGTCAATGACATAGTGCCATCAAGATGCTGAATAGCAGGATTAGAGTGCTTCACCATTATCTTCTTGCTATGCAAAAGGGTATGTGTTTTTATTTTGTTGATGGGCAACGTTATTTGGATAAAAAGTATGAGAAAAGTGTTTTCTGAGCAATAATAACATAAACAAAGAAACAGCTGTCAGAAATTAGAAATAAAACTTCTGTGCAGGTATTGGATTTGTGTTTTTTACTGGTAACCCTCATAGCTATACTTTTGTTGGGAGTTTTCTTCAATTGTTTAATTTCGGCATCTACTCATCAAATCAACAATTTGGCATGTGGCCGCATGTACTTACTGCTCCCTGAATGAGACTATGCTTCTGATTTGAGTGTCTGCAAGGTTGCATTGGTCAGTAAGTTAGGCAACCTAAGTTATCAACTGCATTGGACAACATGGGTAAGAAGATCCAAACTGTAAAAACTTACTAGATCTGTAACTGCAGGTGAAATTCCTTGCGAGAATTCATTGCTAAGACAAGTGTCTAGTCTCTTGAGAAGATTACCAGCCATTGAATCGGAAAAATTTCAAGATGATTTTTTGATGGTGAATGCTTTCAAAATGTTATGATTTTTCTCTGGTTAATCAGCTTATCATTATTCTATGTTCTTGGTTTAAGTTTGGATTTGGTTTCTCCCAAGTGGTGGATAACACCGTCGCCAGGAAAGGGGCATGTCAAGTTATTTCCTTCTTGGCAGATCAAACATGTGAGATTGTTTAGATAACTGCTTGTGGGCCACATTGGTGTTATTATGCCATTTGTTTTCTCTGTTTTTATATTTGGTTATGGAGGTATATGGGTTATATATCAGAGAGATTATTTGTTAATTAAACTATCATCTTTGCCATATATTTAGTTCCATGGCTTCCTTTGTTTTTGTAGGATGCAAATGATGGTGATTTGTGATCCAAGGGCCAGAAGTTGAAGAGATGATGATGTATCAGGATCTGGTCAAGACATTTTTTGCACAAAATGTAATCAAAAATGGCTTAAGTCCTCTTGAAGGATTAAAGCCTTGTTTTGTAATTTTTAAAACAGGTTGTTCTTTGATTCTTGTAATTCATTCTTTTTGGAAATAAAATTTATGTTTAAAAAAAAAAAAAATATTGAAACACTGAGTACACCAAAGTGCATTCAAGACTTGGCTTGTAAATGGGTATTAATTATTTATTTTTGAATATTTTATTTATTTAAAAAATTATTTGCGACGATTATTTTACGTCGCGAAAAGTTAATTAAATTATTTTTTAAAAATTTTTTATTTACAAAAAATTTATTTGCGACGATTTTTTTACGTCGCGAAAAATTAATTAAATTATTTTTTGAAATTTTTTATTTACGAAAAATTTATTTGCGATGATTTTTTTACGTCGCGAAAAATTAATTAAATTATTTTTTTAAAGATTTTTTATTTACGAAAAATTTATTTGCGACGATTTTTTTACGTCGCGAAAAATTAATTAAATTATTTTTTTAAAATTTTTTATTTACGAAAAATTTATTTGCGACGATTTTTTTACGTTGCGAAAAATTAATTAAATTATTTTTTTAAAATTTTTTATTTATGTAAAAATTTATTGGCGACGATTTTTTACTTTTAGAGACGTTTTTTTTTTGTTGCTAAAATTTTTTTTTTGCGATAAAAATAAATTTGCGTCGCAAAATACTTTCTGCGACGAGGCTATTGCAACGAACACGCGACGAAAAAAAAACGTCGCAAAAAATAATTTGCGACGATTTTTTTGAATTTAGCGACGAAAAAAATCGTCGCAAAAAACGATTTTTGTTGTAGTGTTGGTTACGCAAATCAGGGAAATATAGTGGAGGAGAAGACCTCGAAGATCATACTAAGTGAACCCACTTCTACTACTTACACTGCTTATGCTATTATCTACGACATGCTTTGCTCTTCCCTCCAAATAGCTGTTGGTGGTGGTAGTTCTTGTGTCACAATACACATCATAAATATCATTTTGAGGATGACAATGGAATTAAGTTACGTTGCTGAATGTCATTACGATTCAGGAAGCTTAATATACACAAAGCAATCCCCATTTTTTTTGGGGGGGGGGGGGGAGGAGGACCATTTGAGCAATCAATTTCAGGATGATAAAATGAAGGACTGTCAAAGGTCTGGATATCCATAATATGTTACTAGGATCCCTAAATGCTCATTGATAGAAACAGAGCCAAATAAATCATGGTTGAACATTTTGAATGGAAAACTATTCGAAATTTCAGGCAAGGGCGGTATCCATCCAGTTTATGCTTTTTTTTCTCTATCTTTTTCATTGTACAACCAAGTTGGCAATTACATTTTCATTGTGTCTTCACCATCTTCGGGTTTAAGGTTTGAATGGGGCGCATTCAATGAATGAGTAAATGACCAAAACAGTGGCTTGTAGCTGTTGGAACTGGGGACAAAATTTGTACACAATATTGGCACTTGCATCAGTGAAGCATTCTATCAAACAGTTTGCATACAACAAAAGTACTAATGGTACAAAGTAATGAACAAATGCAATTATATTGATTACACAAAGTTAAAGCAATCCAGTACCAAAAAAGCTCAAATTATTCATTCAATTTAAGTAACCTAATTTCTAAATCAGTCATTCCATCAAATTTTCTTGCCTAGGTCTCTATGTTTATGATCATCAGGAGGTTGGTTGTGCTGAAATTCTAAAAGCCAATCCAAAACCCAACACATTAAATAGTCTATTTCGTCCAACTAAAGATAAAAAGGCCAATTAGAATTGGTTAATAGATGAAATATGATTTCTATTACACTTAATGAAGTTTGTTCATTTGTTGTTCATTAAAAATTGATACGACATTAAGGAGTTCTGCAATGTGGACTGTATGATCACTCAAATCAAAACAATGTAAAACTATAAGATTGTGGAAAGTGAGAGGTAGAAAGGAGAGAGGGGAGAGAATGAGACTAACCTCGGAGGGTGAGAGGCAGCCGGAGTTGCTGAGAGAAGAGAGAAGTGGAACCACATGAAAACCACAGTCAAGCAAACGAACTATAATATTGTGGAAGAGATAACAGTCTCCCATCCCTGTTGGGAGAGATAGAAGCGTGAGAGAGAGAGGCGTGATAGATTGGGAGAGAGAGAAGCGTGAGAGAGAGAGGCGTGAGAGAGACAGGCAGAAGTGAGAGACAGTGGCGTGAGAGAGAGAGACTGGCGAGAGATAGGCTTCTTCATGGGCGGGAAAAAAAAAATTTATGACTAATCGTAGACCATTTGATCAAAATTTTTGAGATGATCTGAACCGTCTCTTATTTCAAAACGATCTGGACCTCTCTTTATCTTTTAAATTTTGTCTCAAAACGATCTGGACCTCTCTTTGTCTTTTGGATTCAAACTTCGCTCTACTTTATTATATAGATTTTTATACGGTAACGAAAATATTTTTGAGCACTTATTTTAATTTAAATCGTAAGAACTAATTGATAGATTACTTACATATCCCTTGAGCTTTGATAAATTACTTACGTATCCATTGAGCTTTGATTGAAACATACATCAACCACTTGTTATTTAAGAGATGACACGAAGATCTCTTATCAAAATTTGTTTGTTTAAATTATTGCCGAAAGAGTTATTTTCTGCAGAGTTAAAAAGTTAAAGAATAAGTACACAAGAGGGGCAAATATGAACTTAAAATCTTTGATATTGATGTCAAGCTAGAAGGTGTTTGTTAAAACATAAAAGGTTTTTGTATTACTACTTCATTGTTAGGGATACCGATGCAGTTTCTCCATTGTTTTTCTTATTTATTAATTATTTATCCCCATAATAAAAAAAAAGAAAAGAAGAAGGTAATGTTATGAAGAGTTAATGCAAGTGCCAAACCAGAGTTTTGAGAAAATGATTAAATTTTCTTCCGTCGAGGACTACAATGAGTTTTGAATTTTTTAGTCCCAAAATAAACCGCTAAGTTAAAGTATTGTTTGTCAATCTATAATGACTCTCATTCTCATATTAACTCGTGTGTGCGTGTGCATGTGCGTGTGAGAGAGAGAGCCAGGGGCGGCCCAATAATGGAAATAAAAAAGCTTGGGTTTTAGATACCATTTTTATGGAAGGCTTCAAATTTTTAGATACTTTAAATAGTCTATTAAAAAAAATAAAATCCAAAAATATTTTAAGATTAAAAAAAAAAATAATGATAATGTTGGTTTTACCCAATGAATAATTAACACAAATAATACTTGTTCTTAGAAGATAGAAATTATCCACTCAAAAGTTAAATCATTACTTACAACTCATTCTCTCTCTCTCTCTCTCTCTCTCTCTCTCTCTCTCTCTTCACGGGGCAAGTTGGCTAACACCCAACTAGAAGAATCTCAAAAAAAAAAAAAAAAAAATTCCTTGATAAATTTGTTACTAATAAAAAAAAAAATTGTAATAAAAAATTTAGATGAAAATTTTAAAAATGAAAAGGTAGATGATGAAAAAGAAGATAATAAAATATAAAATAATGACATAGAAAATATTAAAAATAATAATGAAATGGAAAATAATAAAATAGAAGATAATGAGATAGAAAATATTGAAGAAAAAATTAAAAATTCTAGTAACAGTGCTTCTACAGAAAAAAAATTTTCAAATTAAAATAGATAAAATATTACTTAAAGTAAACTATGAGAGAGATTAATTGAAGTAGCGATATTGTCAATTGATATAGATTTGCTAACAAAATTTGAATATAAAAATTTAATTAGTACTTTTACAACTCAAAAAACAAGAAAAATAAGTTTATACTAAACATAAAAAGCCTCATTTAGAGATACTGTTTTAGACCACAAATTACCTTCAGTCGCCCCTAGAGAGAGAGATTAACAATTGTTCTAGAAAAAAGACAAGTGGGTGGTAAGAATTAGAAGGAAAAAAAAAAACGAACACTGTAGGAAGACCAAGACACGCCTTTCTCCCTTGATCTGTATGAAGAGATTTCCTTCTATATTCCCCATCATTTTCTTTTCACATCTTCCCTCAGTGGAAGGAAGCACTTATGTTAGTGGATTATCACCATATTCCATAAGCGTATAGTCGAGTTTGTAACAACTCATTTAGTAGATGAGTTTGGTGGGACAATCATGTTATTATTAGACCTTTATGTCGATTTTGGTATCAAATAGGAATTATCAACTTTATATACAGGAGAGAGAATAATAGTGAAGAAAAGTCCAATCTACATTTACTTTGATCTAATGGTACAAAATTCATCTCCAAATTTCTTTTTTCTGCCAAAAAAATTCAACTTCTCTACACGACTATCAATGTCAAATAAGTCAATCAACACACTCTCTAATGTCAAATAATTTCATCAATCCACATCTACCCTCTCTCTTCATTTTAATTTTAAATTGAGTAATTAAAAAAATTAAATTATTATTTAAAATATAAATATTACAATATCAGTTCGATTTCTAATATTGTATAGTGTCTTCATATACAAAATTATTGCTAATACATTCAGACATACACAAACATATATATAGTGGATGACTTTGACGTTGCCTTAGTGGATGACTTTGAAGGTTGAAAGTCCACTTTATATGTTATTGCTGGTTCTATATAAAGAGCCAACTAGGAGCGTGTTATCACATCAGAGAAATTATTGTTCGAAGGGTGGAATGATGGCCCCTCTTACTGGCTTCATCTTCCTTAGGTTTCTCCTTTCTTGTTCTCTTATTCTCTTCCTCCTCCTCAGTTCTCTGAAAAAGGGCTATGCTCTGGAAAGAAGACAGATTGCGGAAAGCCACTACCATACTGTCCATATCAGTTCTCTGCTGCCAACTTCTGTTTGCAACCCCTCCACCAAAGGTCATTCACATAACTTCTCTCTCTCTCTCTCTCTCTCTCTCTCTCTCTCTATATATATATATATATATATATATATATATATATATTGCCCCCTCTTCTTTTTCTGTAATATATATATATACTAGTCATAACCCGTACCTGAAGGCACGATGAAACATAAAATTTGAGCGCTCAAAAAAATTTATCTCACTATATTAAATAATAATTTTTCTTTCCTTCATTTCTTTGATTACATCATTTAAAATCTATCGACAAATTTTTTTCCTTCATATCGACAAATTTTTTTCCTTTTTTATATCGACATTTAAAATTAATTTCCTTCATATTGACAAATTTTTTTTAAAATAGGTAATCCAACAAATTTTTTTCAACATATGTATATTATCGTGTATGGATAATTTTGAAATAAAAAACATATTAAACTATAAATTAATCAAATACTATCGTGTATGGATATTTTTTTGTTTGGAAACAAAAAAATCACTTTAAGGTTGATTCAGATATAAAATGGGGAATTGGCGAAGTCAAAATATGCACCTTATAAAACTCTACATAGACTACATGGGTCATAATACTTATGAACATCTTCTGTAGTCCTAATTTAGCTTCAATTTTTTGTTGTATCTCTTTAGTTCCACGGGATGATTGGTTTATTCCGATAATTACATGATGCATGTAGAACCGGGGATGATATGTATTTGAACCAAGACGATGACGAGAGTTCTCTAAGGGGCACGGATGCCTCCTACTTGGAAAGACAAAAAAAAAAAATTAAACTTCATATGTAATTGTTCTAACATTAAACTTTCAATAGAAAAGTAACGCTACACCTTTTATTTGTGAATGAATAAAACTATCAAGAGAAAATTGGGCAATATTTTCTTGTACGATTATAAGTTGTCTGTTCGATTTCTTGTATGTGATCTTTACTATTAGCCTATGTTTCTTGAAAGATATAAATTCTATACAAACACATAGTTATCCAAGTAAAATCACCTTGTATGAACACATCCCCGTTAACAATACCGAGTTAGCTTAGATGGCCAATACTCTTGAATTGGCGGGACAAAGTCGGATCTTGATAAATCTGAGTCCGATTAATCTGATTCAGGATCTTGCATCCTTTCTGTAAAGGTCACAACAAAAATCCAAATGGCAATTGAAAGAAAGGAAAATGGAAAACAAGCATTTACGTGGTTCGACCTATTATGCCTAAATCCACGGATCAAATCCCCCAAAGGCTACATGGATGTATATTTTCTGATGGTTATTTGCATAGGACTCAATCCCATTTATAGGGTGAATAAAGTTAAATACAATTGTTCGAAATCATATATATATATATATATATATATTGCGGAAGTGTAAAATCAAAGACATACCTTAATTTACTTTAATCCGAAATCATTGGAGGATATTCTAAGTTCTTTGAATCCAAAATTAGTCTTTTTTTTTATTGTTCGAACAACATGATGTCGTTACATAAAACGAATCAACCCATGTTTTCACATCATAAAAACCTTTGTTCAAAGTTATGTAAGGAGAGAGAAAGAGAGTAGGGAACTTTAACATTAGGAATTATCTAATATGACTATTGGTTGCCTTAGGGTTTATATAGGCAATCAATAGGTGTTTTGGAAAGGGACATGTTTATTAGTAATTTAACATACACATTCTTTGGGTGGTAAAGGACTCCTTCAAGAGTCATGTCCCATTAGTATTCTCTAATTGGGTCAATCTATCATGGGCACTCAAATTCGGGTTCATGACCGGACCAATATCTAACAAAATTAGATAAATGTGTTGGGAGATTGGGGAGTGCACTTTTTCGGACCCAATATATAATGTTTGAAACGCATATCCACCAAAAAATTTAAGCCTATAGGTGGTTAGCCCTTCTATTGTCTATTCAGACACTTTCACTTCTTTTTTTATTTGAAGTGAAATTTCACACATGTAAGACCCAACAATCTGTCCCTCATGTGTGAACAACATCGGGCTCTACTCCCCCTTAAGTCTGATTCACTACTTTCCACAAACACTGCGTTCAACTAATCTCTTTCAGAGTCCGTTGTTTCAAGAACCAATTTTTTACCACTCTTTATAAGACACCATATTACCACTCTTAAAAGTCATTATTGGTATTGACGTAACATCGCTTCTTCAAGAGTTCACTGAATATCGTCAATTATTTGTTGTGATACTTTTTGTTGCAAGATTGGGGAACCGAGTAATTCCATATCAAATATACAATGGTTGGAGCTCATACCCACTTAAAAATTTAAGCTTATAGGTGGTGAGTTAATCCATTGTATATTAATACACTTTTACTTCTTTTCTTATTAGATGTGGGATTCCCACAAAGGTAAGATTCAACAATATGAGATACATTATCAATCTTTATCTAGTGGGATATTGATACATCTTATCATATACTCTGAAGATAAATATCATTCATACCCATCATTTCTATACCGACCAGATAGTAGATTTCTTTGGATTCTATTACTATCTCTATCGTATAAGTAACTGTGGATTTCAAATTGATATAAAATCCAACTTTCAATAGAAAACTTAGCAATATTTTCTTGAAATAATCTAAGTTGTCTGTTTGATTTCTTATCCATGATTCTTTACGAGGGTCTTATCAAACCGATGGCAATCCAAGTAAAATCTGCTTATGCAAACACATCCCTTTAGCCACTATTGACTCGTTTAGTAGACGTATTATAAGTGAATTAAATATTGTATTGTACTATTATTTATTTAATTAGACCTAATACTTTGTTTGGTAGATATATTTAATTTCGTATTAATTTTAAAAACGTATATTAATTGTATACTTATCGTATATTTTTAATACCACAGACATGTATTATGGAGGCATTTTAATACTACCAAGAGATGTGATATTATAATCCATCTCAAATGTATTATTGTACACATCTATTATTATAACCCCACAACTGATAAAACCAAACTATGATCAACGTAACAAACACTGATCGATGGTATTTTTGTTAATTCAACATTAATACCATGAAATAATGTCCTAACCAAACAACTGATTGAAATAAATAAATACTGTTATATTGATAGTGGACTTCATTATTAGTTGAGACCCATTATTAATTCAATGACTATGATTCATCTTGTTATCAAATAAAATCACTAAATTAGGTTTGAGATTTATTTATCCACAATAATTTTAAATTTACTTACCAAATTGTCATTGCTTTTACAAAAGAACGTGTTTTTAAAAAATACACTTTTCAATGCAAAAGGGTGTTTTGAAAACATGTTTTCAATGATTTTTTTTTTTAAAAGTGTTGCATTGCTCTATATACTTAGTCATCTATTATTGATCAGGTCCCAAGAAGAAGTCATCACTTAGAGTTGTTCACAGACATGGTCCATGCTCACAACTAAATCAAGATAAGACCAATACTCCAACTCTCACTAAGATTCTTTCTGATGATCAATCTCGAGTCAACTCAATTCATGCCCAACTCACCCTCAACTCGGACAAAACTAGTCTGCAACACTCAAAAGCCACTCTCCCAGCACAATCCGGCAGCGTCCTCGGCTCACCCAACTACATCGTTACCGTTGGACTGGGGTCCCCAAAGAAAGACTTGTCCCTCATCTTCGACACCGGTAGTGATCTCACCTGGACTCAGTGCCAACCATGTGTAAGGTAATAAATATTCTTTAGAACATTATTTATTATTTAAACGGCTTTACATGTTCGATGATTGAAATTAGAATAAAAGTGTACAAAATCTTCCAGGTACTGCTATAAACAACAAGAACCTATTTTTGACCCATCAAAGTCCACCACATATTCCAACATCACCTGTACGTCGGAGCAGTGTTCCGAACTCAGGTTCGCCACCAGCATGTCACCGGGTTGCTCCACCTCCACTTGCATTTATGGCATACAGTACGGCGATAAGTCATTCTCCGTCGGGTACTTCGGACAAGAAAAGCTCACCTTAACGTCCACCGACGTGTTTAATAACTTCCTATTCGGTTGTGGCCAAAACAACCGCGGCCTTTTCCGCGGTTCCGCCGGTTTGCTTGGTCTTGGTAGTGGAAAACTATCCATTGTATCACAAACTGCTCAAAAGTATGGCAAGTACTTCTCCTACTGTCTTCCATCGTCGGCAAGCTCCACCGGACACTTAACGTTTGGAAAGAATGGAGTTTCGAGCACCGTGAAATTCATACCACTGTCAATAAAATCACAAGGCACATCATTTTACTTCATTGATATTACAGGAATAAGTGTCGGTGGACGTCAACTATCGACCAGTTCATCAGTGTTCAAGACCGCCGGAACCATTATAGACTCCGGAACAGTCATAACTCGTCTACCTCCGGAGGCTTACAAAGCCTTGAGAACAACTTTTCGGCAACAGATGACACAATACCCAATGGCACAACCCACTTCGATACTAGATACTTGCTATGACTTTAGCAGTTATTCAACTGTGACGATTCCAAAGATAGGCTTCTTCTTCAATGGCAATATATATGTTGACATAGATGCATCGGGGATTCTTGCTGGGCCGAGTGCATCGCAGATCTGCTTGGCTTTCGCCGGAAACAGTAATGCCTCTGATGTGGGCATTTTCGGGAATGTTCAGCAGAAGAGGTTGGAAGTGGTGTACGATGTAGCCGGAGGGAAACTAGGGTTTGGCCCAGGTGGGTGTGCTTAAACTGAGTTGATGGAAAAAAGAAAACCTTTAAAATAGCTCTTAAATGTAACAAACAAGGCTTGACATATTTACGCTTACACTAATGCTATTGAGACATAATTGAGGGACATAATTTGAGGACATAATGAGTTGTCACCAATGATATGATAGTGAAATGTATTTAATGATGGGTCTCATTATAGCATTAATGAATTCATTATCATCTCATTGGTGACAACTCATTATGTCCCCAAATTATGTCTATAAATTATGTCCCAATAGCATTGCTCTTAGGCTTAAAGGGTACGTCTATCCATTTGCGAAAGCAAGGGGTAGAAAATAATTTCTGAAGAAGTTCAGAAAATGTAATGTCTGTTATCAAAATAAAGAGTGCAAGAATATGTATAAATTCTAAGCTCATCTTTTATTACTTGCATGCATGGTTTTCATTTGAATAACGGAGGTCAATTTTGGATCTTCCTATCATTTTATAAGGAAAGAATACGGTACAAAAAGTTCTTATTTTGTATAGTGTTGCATTTTTCTGAGCAATAAAAATAGGAGCAATTTGGAGGCTGGTCCATATTTTAGGACTTATTAGGCTTTTAGTCCATTCTCAAAATTGTGTTGGTTTTAGAGACATTTGTGTAACAATTGTCCAAAATACCCCAAACTCATTTTTTCCATCATAGAAGAAACCTAATAAAAGTCGGTTTTATTGAAACTCAACCTGATACAGTGGTACGTAACAAAAAAAACAATAACATTTAAAATAAAAAACATTAAAATTGAACATAATAATAACATAAAACAGTAACATGAAGACAATGGTAACAAAAATAGTAACATTTAAAACAAAAGACAACAACATTAAACATAAATAGGGACATAACTAGCAACGTCAGCATAATGGTGATAAAAAAATGATAACATTTAAAATCAATTGATGTTAATATGTGAATGCTACGTAATTTGAATGTTACTAATTGATTCTACTATATGTGTGTTGAACATCATTTGAGTGTTACTAATTGATGTTACTATATGTGTGTTGCGCTATTTTCTCTCTCTTACTTTCTAGTTTTCTCTTCAGATCGCAATGGTTTCTCTCTCCATTGTTGTTAGAAAGGCCATGTAAGCTCATTTTGGCATTTCGTCGAATAATTAAAGCTATTATCGAACTAAAATAAACCTTTAAATTTGAACCAATCTGCAACACGAAATGCCACAAATAAATCCAATAGAAACCAGCAAGAGTTGATTCAAACCATCATTCAAAAAATGATTTATTCAGAACACAACTCGAAAATTTTAAAAAATTTGGATCAAAATGAGTGCTTCAAAATTCTGACCGAAATTCTCTTATTCCTTGTTGGATACCTTATCTGTGTGATCATGATATTAATATGAGTGGTCTAGCCTTGTTCATATTGTTCAGTTGTGTCTCATTGTTCATTAACTTTACATTTCTACACAACGGTGTAAATTTATGCTTGAAAGTTAAATGATTTGATTGGGTGATTGTCTTAACCTTCTCGGTATGACTTTATGATTGACGAAATGGAGAGGGCTAGCATTCCGGTGATGTCCTAGGGTTTCAATATGATTCATAAACTTCACGTAATGAAAAAGGGTAAAAGAGTAATAAAAAAAGAAGTGTACTTAAACACATAAAAATTGTGAGCATGTTATGCTTGAAGTCAAATAAGTTTAAGGTGGTGTTTGATAAAACTGAAAGCTGAAGTCTGAAATCTGAAATCTGAAATCTGAAATCTGAAAGCTGAAGCCTGAAATCTGAAAATTGAAAGCTGAAAGTTGAATTTGTGGACTGTTTGGTATCCATTGAAATTTAAGTACTCAATTGAACTAAACTGTTTGATAACTACACAGAGCTGACGTTAGAAAATAAATTAATTTTAAGTTTTATCCTTCCGCTCTTTAATTTAAAAATATTTATAAAATATGTCATAACATAAATCATAATCACTATTATTATATTGTAGTATACACTTAACAAATATTTGATCAAAATAAATAAATAAATAACATCTAAATAACACAATAAGTGAACAGTAACAAATTGAATAACACCATAAGTGAACAATAATAAATAAATAATCAAATAATATTAAAAAAATACAATAAATTAGATTTCATTAATAATATATGTGTACGCCGTGAAGGTATGTGTATGTGTGTGTGTGTGTAACTATGTGTGTGTGCAGTGCATATGTCTGTGTGTAATTGTGTGTGTGCAGTGCGAGCGTTTTTGTGTGTGTAATTATACTTATGTATGTATATTTTTGTTACAGAAGATAAGGGAAAGAAAAAAGAAAAAAAAAAAGAGGTCGACAAGGAGTATAGATAGGTTAGGGGTTTTAGAGAGAAAGCTAATTATAGTTTTAATAGAATTGTAAAATATTTCGGGGTATAATTGTCATATTGTAAATATTATTAAAGATGATTTTATTGAGCGCTTTCAGCTTTCAGAATTAAGTAAGGGATCTCCTACTTAATATTGTAACATATTTTTAAGGATGACTTAACATATTAAGAGAGTTTAAATTTTGGTTATCAAACGAGCTTAATTAATAAGTGTTGAATAAATTCATTTTAAATGTTGAATTTGAGTTAACAAACTAAGTGGTGTTTCATAAAACTGAAAGCTGAAGTCTGAAAGCTGAAAGCTGAAGTCTGATAGCTGAAAGCTGAATGCTGAATTTGTGGACTGTTTAGTATTCACTGAAATTTAAGTACTGAATTGAACTCAACTGTTTGATAACTACACAGAGCTGACGTCTGAAAATAAATTAATTTTCAGTTTTACCCTTCCACTCTTTAATTTGAAAATATTTATAAAATATATCATAACATAAATCATAATCACTATTGTTATATTGTAGTCTACATTTAACAAATATTTGATCAAAATAAATAAATAAATAACATCTGAATAACACAATAAGTGAACAATAACAAATTGAATAACATAATAAGTGAACAATCACATCTGATAAAAAAAAAGAATAATAAATAATAAATAATCAAATAATATTGAAAAAATACAATAAATTAGATTTTATTAACAATATGTGTGTGTGTGTGTGTGTGTGTGCGCACTGCATATGTCTGTGTGTAATTGTGTGTATGCAGTGCGTGCGTTTGTGTGTGTAATTATAATTATGTATGTATATTTTTGTTACAGAAGACAAGGGAAAGAAAAAAAAAAATGAGATCGACAAGGAGAATATATAAGTTAGGAGTTTTGGAGAGAAGACTAATTAGAGTTTTAATAGGATTGTAAAATATTTTGGGGTATAATTATCATATTGTAAATATTATTAAAGATGATTTTACTGAGCGTTTTCAGCTTTCAGAATTAAGTAAGGGATCTCATACTTAATATTGTAGCCTATTTTTAAGGAGCACTTAACATATTAAGAAAGTTTAAATTTTGGTTATCAAACGAGCTTAATTAATAAGTGCTGAATACATTCATTTTAAGTGTTGAATTTGGGTTAACAAACACACCCTAAGACTTGTACTTAAATCCTTAAAAGTATCCCATATTGGATTAGCCTCCAATTTTATGTGAAAATAGTTTCATTGATGAAAATTTTGGTTATATAATAGTGAAAATTAGAAGTGAGTCCCCCTAGATATACTTGTTTGGAGATAAGTCCTGCAAGGAAACTTATAATGGGCTAAGTCCATGTTTAAAATTATATGTAATGACTTAAGTCCACTTTTTTTTTTTTATCTCAAAAATACCCTTCCTTGAAAAGAAGTTAAATTAATTTCCTATTTTGGAAATTGTTATCCCTTAATTCAAGGTGAATTAAAATATGTCAATAAAATCTCCATCATAAATTTAAAATTCAAATTCAAAGCTCTCTCTCTCTATATATATATCAAATTCAAAGCGCTCTTTCTCTCTCTCTCTCTCTCTCTCTCTATATATATATATATATAAAATGTCCATCATAAATTTAAAATTCAAATTCAAAACTCTCTCTCTATATATATATATATCAAATTCAAAGCGCTCTTTCTCTCTCTCTCTCTGTATATATATACATATATATAAAATCTCCATCATAAATTTAAAATTCAAATTCAAAGCTCTTTCTCTATCTCTCTATATATAAATATATATATACATACGCTGGGTTGTTATGAAGATGATGCAAGTATAGTGGTGGCGGTGGTGTGGAGTAAAAAAGAGCTATCAAAGTGGAACTTGAATGGGCTTTTGTGTGGTGATGATGGTGGTGAGCATTGTTGTGGAGGTGATGACAACGTGATGGTTGGCGTTGCTCAGGAGGTGACGATGGTGCGATGGTGGCAGTGCTATGGTGAGGAAAGTGGTAGCCGAATATATATATATATATATATATATATATATATATTCAAATTCATGTTACTATTTTTTTTATCATGTTACTGTTCATGTTACTGCTTTTGTTGAGTATGTTATTTTTCATGTTACTATTATTTTGAGCATGTTACTGTTTTTATTGAGCATGTTACTACTATTATTTTACTAAATATTAATATTCAATGTTACTATTTGTTTTGTTTTTTAATATTACTATTTTTTGTGTTTGAATGATACTATTTTTTGCGTTTGAATTTGAAAGAAATAATTATTGTTAAGTATGTTACTGTTTTTATTAAGCATGTTACTATTTTTGTTGAACATGTTAATATTTTTGTTGAACATGTTACTATTGTCATTTTTAAAAAATATTAATATTGAATGTTTCAATTTTTTTTATATTTAAATGTTACTATTTTTTTGTGTTTAAATGTATTATTGTTTGTGTCTAAATGATAATTTTTTTTTGAATTTGAATGTTACTATTTTTTATTTTTAATATTACCATATATATACACCTAACCTATATATAGATATAGATAGATAAGAGAGAGGGAAAATTTTAATGTTAGTCAAACTCTTAACCTATATATGAATATAGATAGATATGAGAGAGAAAATATTTTAATGTTAATCAAACTCCTAAGATTTGATAACTACCACCCTCACGATCCGAGAGGCTATGGTACATTTAGGGCCGCTCAACAGTGTTGTTAAAAAAACTTGGATTTTAGGTCTCATTTTTAAAGAAAATTCTATATTTTTAGATATCATAAATAATTCATGTAAAAAAACTAAATGCATAAATATTTTAAACCTGATAAAAAGGTTTTATAAAAACACAAGCCCTTAAGGAATATAAAGGCCTCACTTCAAGGAATGCCTTATAATTTTTTTTTTCACTTAATTAAATGCATAAATATTTAAATTTTTTTCACTTCAAGGAATCTATAATATAAAACAGGACGGCTTCAACAAGTCGATCGGACGGTCTCAAATCATTTCATCTAACGGCTATCAACCTTTCTTCAATTTCCCCCCAAACTCATCCCCTCTCACTCAAATTGTTTTTCAAAATCAGACCTCTCTTACTCACCCTGTCAGAGATGTCGTCTCAAATCAGACTTCTCTCAAGCCATTCCATTGCTTCATTGCTGTTTCTTCTTTTCTTTTCTTTTTTTGTTTTACTTTGATGGTCCTTACTCTCTCTCTGTTACGCCCCAGCGACACCACCACCAGCACCGCCGCCAGCGATAACCCCTCCCAGGTATCCCTCATCTCTCTCTCTCTATCTCTCTCTCACACACTAACCCCCCCATCCTACCCCAACCTCTTCTCTGCTCTCTCTCTCTTGGACGTTTTCCAATGGTTACATGGTATGTAGTAGGAGTGGGTGACAGAGCTTAGGAGGGACAGTTCACTGCTGCAAATCCCTCACCCTCTCTGTCAATGTCACTGTTGCCAAGCTCAAAGATGCCCCTCAGATCTTTGTCAAAGCTTCAATCCCACACACATGTCCACCCAGCACCTCCACCACCAACCATAGACACCACATGTTTGACAAAAGTTCTCAAAGAGTTTTTTCTCAATTTCTGCCAAAGCACTTCCATTTGTTTATTTTTCTGCCAAAGCACTTCATTTTCTCTCTTTCTGTAACCTCCTTTCTGATGAAGTTATTACATCGGGACCACAAAATGACTAAACTGCCGTATCCTTAATTTTTCAATGGTGATTTCTCAGACCTTTGACCAAGGACTAGGCCGATAGTTCCTAGTTCCAAAAGACTCATATCCCAGTTCCCAGTTCCATTAACTTACTTCCTGGAGAATTTTCCAACTAATTCAGTTAGTTATTATCTATATGGCCTTTATAATTAATAATGTTTTGAAATCAGGTATATTTCTATATGAGATGCTTTATGGCCGTACATCATTCAGAGGAAATAACAGGCAGAAGACACTTGCCAACATCTTGCACAAAGACCTCACCTTTCCAAGTAGCATTCCGGTATAATCATGTATTCCTGATGAGTTGTAGTCAATAAATTTTTTCTCTTTCACTTAGTTAAAGTAATCTTTGACTGTTTGAGTTAAACTATTGGAATTAGTTTGTGCATGATTTTAGAGTAATTGTAGCTAAAGTAATTGGGATTATTGGATTTAGGAGGATGGGAATTAGAACATACCATTTACCTTACTCATACACTCATCTTGGACTTTGTTCAATTTCAGTTTTGTGAACGTCGTTTGGTTAGGTTGAATTTGAATTCGATTTGATTAGGTTCAATGTGGATTTGTGAACTCGGTTTGATTATCTTATTTTATAATGCGGATTTTGTTAGAAACTTTGATTTCATAACTTTAGATTTGATTCGAATTGGACATTTAATTGCATTTTTTGGACAACAATGGTCTTGCCTACTTTGATTACATAATTGTATTATAGTTTGTCTCTCATTGATATAATAATACATTCCAAAAATTTATTCGTTTCAATTTCATTCACTTCGTTTCAATCTCACTATCAACTATATTAACTATCTAAGGGGATGTTAAATCTTGCTTCAACAAACAGGGCAGCTTCAACAAACAAATCCAACGGTCTCAAATCATTTCATCCAACAGTCTCAACCTTATGTATTATTTTTATTTCTCTGAGACCTGTTTCAGATACTGATCTTGAGAATACATACTATTAGTTTTACTGATATACTTTGCAAGTGAAAAAGGAAAAAAAATCAAGAAATTTTGTTCTAATCACGATCATTTGGTTGCCTAAACTGTTCATCCCTTCCTTTTTGTTTGCCCTTCTCTCTCACGTCTCTTTCTCTCACACACACAACACACACTCACATACAATTACACACACTATTGGTTTGATTAGGTTCACTTTGAATTTGGTTAATTAGATTCAATTTGAATGTTATTTGATTAGGTTCAATTCAAATTTTATGTTTAATTTCTACCAAATATATATTGGGAATATTGGAATTAGTTTGTGCTTGATTTTAGAGTAATTGGAGCTAAAGTAATTGAGATTATTGGATTTAGGAGGATGGGAATTTAGTACCATTTCTCATCTTGGACTTTGTTCAATTTCAATTTTGTGAACTTCGTTTGGTTAGGTTGAATTTGAATTCGATTTGATTAGGTTCAATGTGGATTTGTGAACTTGGTTTGATTATGTTATTTTAGAATGCGGATTTTGTTAGAAATGAATTGGACATATAATTGCAATGGTCTTCCCTGCTTTGATTTCATAATTGTATTATAGTTTGTCTCACATTGATATAATAATACATTCCAAATTTGTATATGAGCTTTATGGGTTTTTAAAAAAAAAAAATAATTATTATAATTGTTTTCAAGTTGGATACTTCGTTTCAATTTCTTTCATTTCGTTTCAATCTTGCTATCGATTATATTTACTATCTAAGGGCGATGTTAAAGCTTGCTTTACATTGATATAATAGCACATCTCAATCTAACTTTTTGAGAAAAAAAAAACACATCTCAAACTAATATATGTTTCTGATGAGTCTTTCCCATCATGGCCCAATGGTATGAAAGCGATGTAGTTCGTGTGGCGAGAATGGCATTCGATACAAACAAAGCTGACGAAATACCATTTTAAGATTGTATCATTATGTCAATGCTTAGAACATGTTGATTTATTTAGTTTCTAAATTTTATGTTGGTTCTATGTAAATTCCAGTCATTAAAACTTTCGTTATTGTACTAAGAGTTACTATTCAAGTCGAATGAAATTAGTATTTATTTACTATTCAATGTTTATTCCTCATGAATATTTACTATTCAATGTTTATTCCCCAAATTCACACATGCACACAAACACACAAATTTGTGTGATTTGTGTTTGAGTTTTTGAATTTGGGTTTTTGAATGTTTGTGTTTAATTTGGGTATTTTTAATTTGGGTGTTTAATTTGGGCGTTTTTAATTTGGATGTCTTTAAATTGGGTGTTTAATTTGGGTGTTTTTATAGTTATGATGAAACACACACATAGCAGCACACACACAGAGCTCACGCACAGCAGCAAACACACAGACACACACAGCAGCAACACATACATTGGATGTTCTTGATGTTTTATTGGGTGTGTTTACTTTTAGGAGTTTTGGAGGTTTGCGCTGTTGGGTGGTTTGGAGTTGCAATTGAAAGAGTTGGGTCCAAAGAGGTTGGTTTGTTTGTCAATAATGAGTGACTATATTGTATTATTATTGAAAATTTGTGTCTTATGCTTCATCTTTCTTTGCTTAATTTATTGTCAGTACGTTCATTGCGTAGGTTAAACAATATGTGTCTCTATGTTTGAATAATGGGTGCAGCTAGGTAAATATGTCAATTTTTCTTGGGAATTCAAAAAATAAATTCTTAAAGATTCATTTCATACCTTTTTAATGATTTATTTGCCATATTGTTTGTCTACCTATTTGCAGTAACCACAAATGTGGCTGGACCTTTAGGCGCAAATGTTGCCTGGCCTTATTCGGAAATCAAAAGATGGAGGCTTGGATGTAATCGAGACTTATGTTTTCTGGAACTTGCATGAATCAGCTTGAAATCAGATTTTCTCTTTTTTCCAAATTTTTTGATTTTTTTTCAAATTACTGATTTGATTTTGTTTCAAATTTCTGAATTTTGTTTCAAATTTCTGAATTTTGTTTTGTGGATTGGCTATTTTGTTTCTTTGTTGTGGCAAATTTCATATGCTCTGCCTATTTTGTTGTGGCAGATTTCAAGTGTTCGTGATTGGATAAGCAGGCATTTTACTTGCATGCAGTTGCCTTGTGACTATGTTTTGTCAATGGTGAGTTTATGAGTTGTTTTAGATTACATCTAAAGTTTTCTCTTCGGCTACCATTCAATTAGTATGCTTCCAACTTTTTTTTTTTTAACATTTTAGGATCATATTCAAGTCTATGTGGTAGTTTTTTTTTTTTTATGTATATTGTATAGATGATGCACAAGTGTTTGTTGTTTTTAAATCTGGGCATTGTGTGGAGCAATGGTATGCTGCGATCGGTTGTGATTTGGAGCAATGGGTCTCTTTTGGAACTTTGTGTTAGGCATTTTGCTTGATCGGTCTCTCTCTTTGGTAGATGATACCTATACATTTTTAATTTTTCAATTTTATGGAAATAAAGTTGTAAACAGGAATATCATTGCTTTTTAAAGTCTCTTATCTCTTATCATTCAACAACACAATTCAAGTTAGTCAACAATTGTAAAAATAGAATATTAAGTTATCGTAATGGTTTTGTTAAGTTACCGTAATGGAAGATTTTGTTCTAGAGCACAATTTGTTCTACTTTTGCCCTCCCATTAGTTGGTGAACCGCTACAAGTCTACAAGTACAAACTTTTTTCTCTTTTTTATTTTTATTTCCCTGAACCTACTATTTATCTTCATCTTTCTTTATTTTTTTAGTATTGTTGTTTGTTCCTTTTTTTTTTCCTTTCTAGGTCCAAAACTTAATTTGTTTAGTACAATCGATGTTTCATGGTCCGAAGCACTCATTTGTTTATGGGTGTGTCGGCGATTCTGTTGATGGATGGTGATGTTGGTGGCGGTGGTTTTCTATAGTGTGCATTGCCTATTGGATAGTTTGGTAAAGTTCAAATGGCGGGTTGAATTTGTTGGTGCTATGAATTAAACCGAAGTGGTGTTTTCTATTATGAATATCTTGCTGCTATGAATTCAATCCATGTCACTCCACACGTTTAACCCATTGATTATATGCCTACCTCTAATCTATTTGTTTCTAACAAAGTTCAATTTGTACCTTTTTGTTGCTGGAGGAAGATTCCTCCTCTACATCTGCTACTTGGCCTTGGATGGAGGTTGGTACTTAGGACATCCCAAACCAAGAAGATATCCCAAGTAATCTTGAACTACTTGGTTGGTTCGCCGTCCGCGACTGACCCTTATGGTTTAAATCAAGTTCTTTAATTTAACATTGATTTTGTGAATTGATTCTCACAATTTCAAGGTATGTGAAGGTCGCACAATAATTTTTTTTCTGTTCTCCTTCGTTTGATACGATTTGATAGTGGAGATTACTGTATTGTTTTCATTATGGAATAATATTTGTTCAACTGGTATAATAAAAAGGTCCTCTCAGCGAACTATAACATTGGTTCTTGAATTAATTGTTTTCAGACTCTATATTCTTATGTTTGACTTTATATTTTCACATGCCTTGAGGATCTTTAAGGATATTAGTGGATGTTAAACAAAGAAATAGTGGTGGCAGTGGTAGTGGTGGGGTTGACAAGGTAAGATTTATTGATCATGTTTTAATTTTGTATTTAAGTTTTAAAAGGGATTTTCTGATATCTAGATTGAGTATAAGTAGGCAACTCTATGTTAGGTTGGTTACGGTTATCCCTATATGCTTCATGAGAAAACTAAGGAGAAGAGAAGCACAATATGTTGAAAAAAATAAAGAATGTCACACCTTTATTGAAATGTTGTGTTTCAGGCCAATTGAGTAGAAAATTGCATTTCCTTGGCTTTGTGAGTAGAAATTCTTTATTCTTTAAGAGCTTTATTCTTTATTGCTGCACTTTGATTAGCATTTGTTTTTTTTGTGTTTATGTTAGGCAATAGATGAATGAACCTTTTGTGAGTTATGTGGGGGTGACAGTACGAGTGTATGAGGTAAAAAATATGAGATGACACTTTTTCCATGAAAGCTCAGTTATATAGTTTTTAATAGGAATGTTGGATTCGCTCTTGACGTTGCAAACATTGCGATCAGGTGATAAGGGCTTGAGAGATCTACGGTCGGGGAACGAAATATGAAGGGCAAGTAGGAGAAAGGATAAAAGCTTCAATGAAAGCTCATTGCTTGGTGCAGGTGAATGGACTTGCAAATCTGATTGATTGTGACTAATATGTGTTTGTGTAAATCAGTCTAATGGTTTCAATTTATAGGCTATTGAGGGAGGATGATATAATACTGTATATACCGGTGGTTGTTTCATGTAATGAGAAAAAAAGAGAAATTTGTGTGATTGTTTGAACAAGGTTTGGTGTCTTCTCTCCATTGTTATTTGTTATTTACTTTGCTCAGAAATAATGTGGGATAAGAACAAAAGTGAGAAATAAATATCCAAGTTCAATTATTTCCATTATACCCATGTTTGACTGTTAAACTAGATATGAACTCTATTCCAAGTGTCCTAAATATATGGTACAGTAAACAGAAAAGGCTTCCTACTTTAATAACAGGTCATAGTTTTTTATCTCCATTTTGCTCTAATTGGAAGAAATGCATGGATGACTATTTAATTGTTTCAAACTGTCTAATTTATTTGGGTTTTGGATTGGATTATCTTTGGTTTCTTGGTTTTGCTTTGTCTATGTGAGGCTTATTCTTTAGTCAGAAATTCTTGGTATTATATAACTGTCCAAGTGTGACTATAATGACCATTTCCTAATGAATAAGTTGAAGTGAATGCATCTTAGGAGGCAAATTGATTTGTTTGAAATTTAAGAGAAGGTGTACTTTCCCTTTAGTTCAAGTATAGAATTAAACCATGAATGTATTAGAATTTAGAAGTGATGAACTGCCAACTTCTTTTATGCTCTAGGTCCATTTATCCCCAGAGGGCATATTTCATCACACTATAGCATAATCAATGCATATAATGAAAAGTGAAAAGTGAATTGTGTTAGGTCAATGATATTGCTTTGTTCCTTGCGTTCCTTGGCAATATAACTGACTTTTTAGTTATAATATTTTGGATTCTCTTTTATTTTTTTTTAATGTATTAGAATTTGCTTTTTTTAGAAAATTTTAGGTTTCGATTAGAAAACATGTAAATTGTGTATACAAGTTGACATTTTCATAAGTTTTAGAGGAGATTTGCTATTTTTTTTTGCACCAAGAAATTTATTTGGCCTCCTAAATGAATTATGTGTGTCACTTTACTCTTGGTAATGCTATTTTTTTTCCTTTAAATTATCAACTTCTTTTGTTACACCGTACCTTGAGGTAGCTTCCACCTTCAATAAATTAAATGTTAATCCAAGTATCGAAATTTCAACAGATTTAAAATCAAGAATGGTCAAGAAACTAACTAATGGTGCATTCTTTATGTGTGTGTTTTAAAAGTAGCCACGGATTTGGTTTGAGCTTCACCTAAAGGTGTCTTTAGGAAATGTAGTATTCTTCGAATTTTAATTTAGTTTTTCGTTACACCGTGCCTTCAGGCACGGGCAATTACTAGTGCCTTATAATTTATAAGCGTAGAGTAATAATTCAAACAAGAAATTTAAATTCATGGACAAACAAAAGATTTAAACTTAAAGTAGATTGAGCCTATTAATTCAACCCAAAAATTAAGAGGCCCTAAAATTTATATATTTTTTTAAAAAAGGAAAAAAAAACTGACAGTAAAACTAAAACTATTAAAAAATCTAGTCTTAACCCCCAAAAAAGTTAAGTTTAAATCTACCATAATAATTTTTCAATCATTTTTTCTCTCTCTTACCATCAAGTTCAAATATGATAACAAAAATTTGAATATAAAAATTTAATAAATATTTTTGTATTTAAAAAAATTAAAAATTAAATTTATTCTTAATATTAAAAATAAAAAGATCTCATTTATTGTTTTTGCTTTAGACCTCAAAAAGTCTCGGGCCGTCCTTGGGTACATCGATATCAATAAAATTTTAAAGTAAGGCAACTAACTTTCTACACGCTGAGGGAGTCGGCCAAACTTTAATGATCCTAAGGGGGTTCATTTTCATACACTATGGTTGTTCCATTTTTCTTTATTCCTGCCGAGAGAATTTCAAGTATTTGCTTAAAAAAGCGAGTCATACTCTCTTTTTCCTAAGATGTATCATACTATAAGTTAATATTGACATGATAACGATTCAACTCGATAATGTGACTCCAAAATAAGCTCGATTGGGATCAATAAATGCCAATTTATTAGGATCCATCCTAACAAGTTCTGGTGATTATGGATCTATGTTGTCTTTTGTTTTGTATTTCTATCTACTGACTCTATTTCATTGCACTTGTAATTGTATTCATTGGTTCAACTTCCTCTTGGAGAAGGATGGTGTATCTTCCAACAATATAGACGAACCACCATCCTTTATCCCCTTTTCATTTTTCTTTTGTCTGCACTTGTATCTACATGGTATATACTACTTTCTTTTCGGTTCATTAAATATTTCTTACTTATCGGGAAAAAAAATAGAACAATTCCATCGGTTTGTTTGCATAAGTCAACACCTCTTTCATCTCCGACTTTATAGGAGGAGAACCCATCGGAAGTCTTCCACTTACCTGCTCAATGGGAAACAGGGGAGTAATGAGTCGTTAAGAAGCTTTGTCAACCGATTCCCTACCGAGTATCTCTAGATTGATAACATGGACAATAAGGGTGGCACTCACCACATTTATGAGTGGATTGAAGCCCTCCTAGCTCATCTATTCTTTGTCAAAAGATCCACCTTGGAGTATGACTGAGCTACTCTTTAGAGCGCAGAGTCATATGAATGTTGAAGATACACTCAGTGCCCGTTGAAGACAAGGACGATAGGTAGAAGGAAAGGAAGAAGTGCTAGTTTGTTAGAATTTTTCTATATTGGATTTTCATTAATTAATAGTTAATTTTTGGCTATAACTAGCTTATGATACGTAGACCCGACCAATAGAAGACCTCCTTCATCATCGTGGAAGGAACTTACTGCTACAAGGTGATGTAGTTCGAGGTAAAAAAATGTATGCACCACCTATCAAAGGTTGGTTAGTCGAATTAGGACCTCATAGGAAGCTTCAAGGAGATGTATGTGGATGTCATTGTTGCCAAAAGCTTTCGTGCCTATGAACACATTAACCACTTGAAAGGAGCTTTCAAAATTCTCAAAAGATATAACATGAAGTTCAACCCCGTTTAGTGCGCATTCGGGATCTCCTCAAGAAAGTTCCAAGGCTTTGTAGTAATAAAAGGGGGATAGAGGCCAACCCCAAAAAGATCCAGGCACTATTGCAGATGCAATCACAAAAGAGCACCAAGGAGGTTTACGTGCTCACTGGAAGAGTGGCAGCGTTGAACAGATTCATCTCCAAAGCCAGTGATAAGTGTATGTCCTTCTTTAAAATCTTAAGGAATATGTTTAAATGGAGCTCAGAGTGTGAAGAAGCCTTCAAGACTTAAATGAGTATATTAGCAAGCCTCCACTCTTGGTGATACCAGAGCATGGAGAAAGGCTATAATTGTACCTTGCAGTATTAGGTAAGGCTAGCAGTGTTATCTGATGAAGTACGTATAGCAGAAGACTACATGACAAATCAAGACCATCGAAAGCAGTGTTGATCAGGCACCAATCATGGCTGATTTGGAGCGACAATGTCAGAAAATTTCATAAGACCCCATTCTAAAAGCTCTCGATGATATGAGCAAGCTTGAAGCCTTTGTTTTCATCCCAGTTGGTTGTTAGCCAAAAAACAACATTTGGGGTACTTTTCAATTTTTATCCCATTGTTTGACGTATTTTTATAATATCAAAAGTATTTAGAATTGATTCCGATGAATTTTTATATGTTAAAAGTCTTGCATTAACTTTATTATTATTTATCTCTACAATCATATTATCACTTAACTATTTATCATTCATTCGATTACACAATAAAATATATTATCTATCATGTCGGTGATAATTACTAAAATAATTATCAAAATTATAAGTAAACTCATGGATATATCATGTCTTTTCTGGTTCTGACTAAAAAATAGGATGAATACAATTTAATATACTAAAAAAATACTTAAATATATATAAGTAATTTTAGAAAAAAAAAATTGAGGGTGGGTATGTGTTCCCCCCCCCCCCCCCGGGCATAAGGTGGCTCCGCCCCTGCTAACGCTGATCCATCGTAATCACGTTTGAGTAGTGAGCATTGTGCTTACGTTCGGATGTCTGAAAACCACGCAAATTCGATAAACTAGGATTCTCTTACAATAGTCAAACTTGTGATCTCGAGATGATAACAATTGAACTATTTTAATTTGAATTACCTTGGCAACTTAACTCTATAGTTACAATATTAGTAACTCCGATATCTGATGAAGGTTCAAAAAAAAAATTTAACAGTATTATACAATAATTTTAGAAGTGATTGTTCGATCTGAAAATCACTGTTGTGGTTCTTTTGAATGATCAATAATTCCATATTTCACTAGAATTGAAGATTCAAACATGGCCCATAAGATTCACGCGGTTTGCTTTACTTTAGAAATGCTATTTTCATTAGTTTACTTCATTGCTTTTGACCTGGTCTTCTTCCTAAAGGACAAAGGTACAGACTTTGATTTGGGTCACATGAATATGTACACCCACCTGGTGGTCCCTTCAAACACACAAGTACAGCAACAAAGAACTTGTCTTTCAAACACTCTCTATTTTTTGAAATCTCATTGCACTCCCTTCTAATTTTTATTTCGATTTCAAAAAGTGTCTCTGTCGTGAATCTTCATTAGTTATAGATAGCAAAAATGGCACCATAGGAGAGACATTGATTCTGATTAGTCGTGAGAGAGAGAGTATAGGGACAAAGAGGAAAACTCAGTCGCAAATTAATCCAGTCCACTAAAACAATTGTTATTAATTTGAGACCCTAGCTTAATAAAATGGACCCTACTTTTATACATGTTATGTGATCTATAATTGAAAAAAAAAAAACACTTCAAATGGTCTAAGTCTCAATTGGATTTGACTTGTTGATAAAAAAAAAAAAAAATTTGGATTTGACTCAGCTCCTCTCCAATACTAAATGCTCCAATTCTTTTTAATCCAATTATCCACCCTTCAAGGATTCCTGAAATGCCTTTTCAATTTGAATCGTTCTAACTTTTGATATATAGGTGAGGGATTAGATCTAAGGCGTGTAGGAGACATGAAGTAAACCATGTAAAAAATAGAAGTTTGATTAGTGAGAGAGGAGAGGATTGACTGTCCTCTCCCTAATTGGCATGTCTCGTTGTTGGACTAAAGCAAATTTTAGTAATTAAAATCAGATTTTTGGTCGACTTTGAGTCTAAATTAGAGTGGGACCTGATTGTTGTTTTAAGTAAACTTTTGTGAGTTCGTATTCTACTCCATGAGGAAAATAACGTAGTATATTTATTTATTCAAATTGAGTAAGAAATGAATGAGAAAATTCATTTAACGAAATAAATTCGTTTAGTATATTCATTTGTTCAAATCGACCTATTGGATTTGAATTCGCACTGGTTCGAATTTTTCCTTCCCTCTAGTCCGAATTTTGAATAGTGTTTGTTCATAGATAAACAATTAATCAATGGTGTCTTCTAGGTTGCATGTGTTTGTTGGGTTGCATCTATTCGACATGATAACTGTCCAGATCAGTCACCTTCTCTCTATAAATAACTCAATTACATAATTATTTTGCATCTAATAAATTTCGTAGTCATTAAGGCAGTCTCATACATCATTAATAGTCTGTATTTGAGAGTACATAACACAATTTCTTATTCGTTGGACAAATAGATTGGAGTGTTACTTCTATTCACGTGACGATCATTGTATCCTGAGAGACAGACGCTTTGATTTTCATAAGCACCGCGTGTGGAGGCGAAATCTATCTTAAGGATATAGTGTCAAACACTAATCTTGATCTGCGGAAAGTTCAATAACAGTTCCTGATTTGCAAATGGATCAATTTATATATTGTTTAAATTATAGATTTATTGTGTAAATGTTTTGTTCATATCTGTAACTGTTTCGTTCTTCACTATTACTGTTTATTATAATTGCATGATACAAATCAAAATTTTCAATAAGTGATTTTATTATATTTGGAATATCACAAACAACACTTATTAGCTTCACTTGATAGCTCATATTGTCGTGGTTTCAAAGCATGCATGAAATAGACAAACATTAAGACTAAGAAAAAAAATATCAAGAGCTTATTGCGCTAATGGGATATGCATATAGAACATGAACGCAAATTCTCTGGAAAGCTTCGTGCCTGTAGGGATTGACGTTAATATCAAGTGCCGCAATGGCCTGTATCAGTATTGCCAAATCCTATCCTCCCACCTTCTGTGTCATAAAATACCTTTAGCGCGTGTTGCTGATTATTCCCAATGATGGTGTAGTAATTTGTGGGTGTGGGAGCAAAACCTAAGCACACTTGTTTGCTGCTCTGCGTCCATACAGTTCCTGATGGATGTAACGTTACATCAGCTCCGCCTCCAAAATGAAACACAATCTTTGGTAGGTTCACCTTCTTATATCTTTCAAGGTTATAGCATGTATCCAACAGGTCAGTCGCTGGAGCAGAAGGATACTTGGACATCCATTTCTTAAAAGCAGACTTCAGTGCTGAATAAGCCGATGCAGGCAATCGAGTAATGACAGTTCCAGAGTCTATTAAAGTTCCCGGTGACCTAAATACAGATGGGGAAATTTTCAATTTTGTTCCGCCAACGCTTATGGCAACGAGTTTGAGGAAGTAATAAGAACTGTCGGGGCCTTTTAGTAGCGGCGTGAATTTGAATGCGGAGGAAGATTTGGCTTTGTCACCAAATAAAAGATACCCTGTTGAGCTTATAGGACCAGGTAAACAATAAACAAAGGTCTTTCCGTATTGTGAAGCAGTTTGAGATAACAGTGAAGTGGGTCCTCTTCCAAGGCCAAGCATTCCAACCTCAACCGCTTTGCCAAATTCATCACTGTTATATTGGCCGCAACCAAATTGGAAGTTAGGGGTCACATCAGAGGATTCAAGTGTGAGGGTATCACATCCCCATTGTCCTCTAGAGTATGATTTGTCGTTGTAGCGGATGTTATAATTGTTTCCAGAGTTGGATTTGCATGAACCATTTACATAAGTAGAGGACTTGGAGGGATCGAAGCGGAGTTTAGGATTAGAATAGCATCCTGTGGAACATGGTTGGCATTGTAACCAAGTGATGTCACTGCCAGTGTCAATGCTCACCGAATAATCTTGTTGGGGTGTGCCCATTTGAATGGTTACAGTGTAAATGCCGGCTTCTTTGGAGTCAGTTGAAATAGGAAGTGGTGAATTGGAGTCTTCTGTTGGATACAGGTTGGATATTCTGTCATTGATGGACTTGATTCTAGCTTCGTCATGGACGAGAATTTGCTCAGAGCTCGGAATTTCCTTCCCATGGCCGATTGGTGCGCAGGGTCCATATTTATATGTGACTTTCAACTTTGAAGATCCAACCGCAGGATCTGAAATCATGAAAATTAATCCTATGAAAATCAAATCTTACAATAACCTGCTCTATCGCTTGTTCAAAATGACACAGAAGTATATGTCTGAAATATATTCCTTATACAAGATTAAACCAGAAGGAAGAATTAACAACCCCCCCCCCCCCCCCCCCCCCCCCCCCCACTAGCGTATTTGTGTGTGTGTGTGTATAATCTCAAATTGCTACTTTATTTCTTCTATACATATTTGTTCTAAAATGAATAAAAAAGATCATATGCAGTGCACGAGACTTCTGCGTATAATATGATTTTGATGATACCCAAACTTAATTCCAAGTACGAGCTCAGCTCGGGAGGTCAGATATGGAGTTCAGATAAAAACCTCAGAATTTAGAGGAGAAGAGCTCAAGCTCGACCCAGGCAAAGCAATACCCCAAATCAGTTAGGGAAACAGCTGGATATTAGTCAGCATTACCCCAAGCGGAAATCATGCAGCGTCCCCAAGAGGGAAACCCTCATTTGATTAGGATCCCCCCCTAGGAATAAGGAAGATCCCATGAATGGGGGGCAAAAATCTCGGCAGAGATCCTGGAAGGTAGGGGGTGATATTATAAGTACTGTATATTTCCATGGGAGGGGGGATTGGACTGTAACAGAGGGTACACCATCAATAAGAGAGAAAACCCTAATACCCAAAATACTCTACTGTAACCCGTTCGACTTAATCAATAAGAAAGAGAGGAGCCAGAGACTCCATTGCAGAGTGGACTAGCCGAGCTCAGGCCGGTGAACCACTATAATCTTATTATCCTCCCATTTCCCCAATTCCCAAAGCATTAACCCGCTCTATCAAGCACGAGCCTCGTAGCTCAGACGCCGTACTTAGCTCTACGCAGATCGATCATATCCAACAATCCCGCTCCATAGCTCATTCGCGTAGATTTACACCATCAGTTTGGCGCCGTCTGTGGGAACGACTGTTCCTATTACAAATAAGCTGATTTCTCAGTGACTGATGGTAACGACTCGAAATATGAGCAGAAGTCAAACAAACCTACCACGAATGCAAGATCCACAAGAAGCTACCAACGGCAGACAACCCGAAAACGTCCAAGAAATTAATTCCCCCATTAACAACGAGATGGAGGCCCTTCGACTCGTCAACCAGCGCTTGCTAAGGGAAAACGCATAATTATCAAAGCTCGTACAACGCCCACAGGAGGCACGACCGGCCCCAGAAGGCCAGAACAATCCCACTCATAGGGAACAACGACACTGGGACCCCCTTAGAGAGGTCAACGAAGGGGGAGAAAACAGCCAGACCAGGGGGCATGCTCCTTACCTGCCCCCTAGGAATGGCCACAACGAGGAAGTGCAAAGTCAGAACGATGGGGGTGAGAGGGACGATTTTTTCCCTTACCCGCAAGACATGAGAGAACAACATTGGGAGCAACGCTTCAAAGACATCCAGCAAGAGCTCAGCCACATGAAGGAGGCTGTAAAAAACAAGGCTCCGGTTACAATGGATGTCCTAGTGCAACAAACCGAGTTCCCATTCACCACTGGAGTGCTACATTTTCCTCTTCCACCAAAGTTCAGGATGCCACAAATAGAGGTCTTTGACGGGACGAAAGATCCCGTAGATCACCTCAACACTTACAAAAACCAGATGGAGTTGCATGGATACCAGGATCCCGTACGTTGCAGAGCTTTTGCCATCACATTGAAAGGCTCTGCCTTAGCTTGGTTTCACAGGCTCCCACCAGCCTCGATCTCATCCTTTAAAGAGCTCTCCATAGTTTTCGTATCTCACTTTATAGGAGCCAGGATATATAGAAAGCCGAGCTACCACCTGCTGAATGTGAAACAGGGGCCTCAAGAAAACCTGAGGTCTTATGTCCAAAGGTTCAACTCGGAGACACTAAAAGTAGACGTTCCAGACGAGAAATTCGCCATAACTGCCTTTATTGCAGGGTTGGGAGTGCAATCAAAGGATCTAATGTTCTCCATATCGAAGAACCCTCAGGCGAGCATGGCTGAGGTGTTAGCCAAGACAGAAAAATATATAAACGGTGAAGAGGCACTCCTTTCCAAAGTAGGGGGTACATCCTCACGGAAGGAGAAGGAGAAAGAAGAAAAGAGAAGGGACCGGAGTCCCAGGAAGGAAAAAGGCCGAGAGAGGTCTCCGAGAAGGGATAGGGACCGCTCGCCAAAGAGAAGAGGAAATGTCAAGGATCGCCTGGGCCCCATGCAGCCTGAACTCCAGCCCAGATACGGACCTCAGCGATTCACCCCGCTCACTGCCGCTGTGTCGCAAGTTCTGTATGAGGTCCAAAACGAGAAGTTTTTAAGATGACCACCTCGAATGAAGGCAAATCCAGCCAAAAGAGACCCCACGAAGTACTGTGATTACCACAGAGATCACGGTCACCACACTGATGACTGCATTCAGTTGAAGAAGGAAATCGAGTTCCTGATCCAGCGAGGTCAGCTACGCCGTTTCGTAGCCCATGACAACCAGAACCGAGCTCTTCCACCTCCACCACCTCAGCAGCAAGCACCTGCACCACATCAGCAGCCTCTAGGTGAGATCAGAGTGATATCTGGAGGGTTCGCGGGAGGCGGAGAATCTAGCTCAACCAGGAAAGCACACCTCCGCCGGATCAGAGCCGAAGAAGCTCTCGAAGTGCACGCTGTATCCAAAGCACCACGCTTAGATACAGCTATCACTTTTTCAGATGCTGATTTGGAGGGGTGCCAGTACCCTCATGATGACCCATTGGTGGTGCGAGCTGTGGTGGCTAATAGAACTGTTCATCGGGTTCTAATCGATAACGGGAGCTCGGCAGATATCATTTTCGCACCTGCATTTGACAAGATGGACATAGGCAGGGAGAGACTTGAACCTGTAAACACTCACTTGCTGGGATTCTCCGGAGAAAGAGTACTCCCACTGGGCTCGATCCAACTCGTGCTCACCCTAGGGGACCCACCTTGCCAAGCCACCACAACTGTGAAATTCCTAGTGGTCGATGCGCCCTCCGCATATAACATCTTACTTGGAAGGCCATCCCTTAATTCTATGAAGGCAATCCCATCTGCCTATCACTTAGTCGTCAAATTCCCGACAGAAAATGGAATCGGGGTAGTCAGAGGAGACCAGCGCATAGCAAGAGAATGCTACATGGCCTCTGTAAAAAGGAAGGAGGTTGAGAACATCCAATTGGATGAACTCGACATGAGAGATGAAATGGAGACAAGACCAATGCCCTCAGAAGAGCTGGAGCCAGTTTAGCTTGATGGGAAGCCGGAACACCTCGTTTATGTGGGTTCCAGACTGAACGCTGAGCTCAAAAGTCTCCTCATCCGGTTCCTAAAGGAGAATATATGAGTGTTTGCTTGGAAACAAGAAGACATAGAACGAATTGACCCTTCGGTTATTACCCATAAGCTAAGCGTGAACCCAACTTGCAAGCCCGTCAAACAGAAGAGGAGGAGCTTTGCATCCGAAAGACAAAGGGCAATCAATGAGGAGGTCAGCAAACTCCTCCATGCCAAGGCCATCAGAGAAGTTGACTACCCTACCTGGTTGGCAAACGTCGTTCTCGTCAAAAAGACCAATGGCAAGTGGCGGCTGTGCATCGACTTCACTGATCTCAACCGAGCATGCCCTAAAGATAGTTTTCCCTTACCTCGGATCGACCTAATAGTGGATGCCACAGCCGGGCACGAGCTGCTTAGTTTCATGGACGCCTTCTCAAGCTACAACCAAATCAGGATGGACCCCAGCGATCAAGAGAAGACCTCCTTCGTAACTGAACAAGGAACATACTGTTATCAAGTCATGCCTTTCGGGTTGAAGAATGCTGGAGCTACTTACCAGCGGTTGGTGAATAGGATGTTCCAAAAGCAAATAGGAGCATCCATGGAAGTTTACATCGACGACATGTTGGTGAAGTCACTAAAAGCAGAGCTCCACATTGAGCACCTAGCCGAATCATTCCAGATTCTAAAGGAGTACAAAATGAAGCTCAACCTTGCGAAGTGCGCATTTGGGGTCTCGGCAGGGAAATTCCTGGGTTTTATTGTTAGCAGCAGAGGGATTGAAGCTAACCCAGAGAAGGTTAGGGCAATGGTGGAGATGCAGTCACCATCCAACACAAGGGAGGTGCAGCGCTTGACAGGCAGGATAGCTGCCTTGAGCCGTTTCGTGTCTAGATCAAGTGATAAATGCCAGCCATGCTTTCAGATACTAAAAAAGGCGTTCCAGTGGGATGTCAAGTGCGAAGAAGCGTTTAAAGCCCTGAAAGATTATATGAGCTCTCCTCCTGTTCTGGTGAGCCCTTTAAAAGGGGAAGTCCTTACTCTCTACCTGGCGGTTTCAGATTTTTCGACTAGTGCAGCGCTGGTTAGGGAGCGAGACAGAACTCAGCAACCAGTCTATTACTATAGCAGAGCTCTGAGGGGGGCAGAGGAGAGATATCCAAAGATGGAAAAGCTCGTTTTAGCGTTGGTGACAACAACCAGAAGACTCAGGCCCTATTTCCAGGCTCATACTATCGAGGTTCCAACAGACCAGCCGATGAAGCAAGTACTACATAAGCCAGAGTCCTCGAGGAGGTTGGTTAAATGGGCCATAGAGCTCAGTGAGTTTGACATCAGATATAAGCCAAGAACTGCCATCAAAGGGCAAATTTTGGCGGATTTCATTGCAGAGTTCACAGCAGCAGCGCCTATGGAGACCACAGATCTAATACCAGACCTCCCCATCTGGAGACTTTCAGTAGATGGAGCTGCCAATGCTCAGGGAAGCGGTGCAGGAATGATCTTGACCTCCCCAGAAGGAATAGATGTCGAGTATGCCCTTAGATTTGGGTTCAAGGCTTCAAATAACGAGGCGGAATATAAAGCTGTCATCGCTGGGCTCAATCTTGCGTATTCTATGGAAGCAGAGCAGCTGGAGATCTGCAGTGACTCTCAATTGGTAGTAAAGCAGATAGAGGAGTCCTACGAGGCGAGAGGCGAAAAAATGGTCCTGTACCTCAGAAAGGTACGAGAACTAATGAAGAAGTTTGTGCAGGTTAAGGTCAGACACGTGCCTAGAGCAGAGAATGCACGAGCAGATGCATTGGCGAGGTTAGCAACTGCCTCACAAGAAGATTTGGATAGGCTAATACCAGTAGAGCACCTTCCAGAGCCTTCAGTGGGTATCGAAGAAGAGGACATACTACCAATCGAAGCTCAGCCAAGCTGGATGGACCCCATCATAGGGTACCTGCAGAGTGGGACTCTGCCAAGCGATGCCAAGGAGGCATCCAAGCTGAGGACCAGGTCAGCCAGATTTTCCTTACTGCAAGGAAATCTGTACAAACAAGGATTCTCAACGCCCCTCCTTAAATGCGTGGGAGATGAAGATGCTAACTATATACTCAGAGAAGTACATGAAGGGATATGTGGCAATCACATAGGAGCTCGGGCCTTGGCAGGAAAAGTACTGAGACAAGGGTATTATTGGCCCACCATGCTCAAAGATGCCACCGATTTGGTCAAAAAATGTAGGACTTGCCAAGAACATGCCAATGTTTCCCATTGTCCACCCGAGCTGCTAACCTCGGTGGTTAGCCCATGGCCTTTTCAGCAGTGGGGTTTGGACATTCTTGGACCCCTTCCCATCGGTGTGGGACAATGCAAGTTTGCTATTATAGGGGTGGATTACTTCACCAAGTGGGCGGAGGTCGAACCTTTGGCAATAATCACCGAACAAAAAGTCCAAAACTTCGTTTGGAAGTCGATAGTTTGCAGGTTTGGAGTTCCCAGGGCGGTGGTGTCTGACAACGGAAAACAGTTTGACAATTCGAAATTTAAAAGCTTTTGTGCTGAGCTGGGGATAAAGAATAATTTCTCAGCTCCTGCGCATCCTCAATCCAATGGGCAAGCTGAGGTCACGATCAGAACCATAAAGACAGCTCTCAAAACCAAACTAGAAAACTTAAAGGGCAAGTGGGTGGAATACATCCCTGAGGTATTGTGGGCCTACAGGACCACCGTCAGATCTGCAACTCAGGAAACCCCCTTCGCTTTGGCCTTTGGAACCGAGGCAGTGGCCCCTGTTGAGGTGGGGCTCCAATCACCAAGGGTGGAATTTGCAGATGCCGAGCATAATGATGAGGCTCTCCTGTTGAACCTCGATCTCCTGGATGAAAAGAGAGACAGAGCTCTGCATCGTGTCCGAATTTACCAGAGGAAGACTACAAGATACTACGACAGGAAGGTCAGGCACAGAAGTTTCAAGCCTGGAGACTTGGTTCTTAGGAGGCTTCTGCTTGCAAGGAGGGATCCCACGCATGGAAAATTGGGACCCAATTGGGAAGGGCCCTATATCATATCAAGGGTAGTAAGACCAGGGAACTACGAGCTGCAAATCGAGGAGGGGAAGGTCCTGCCTCACTTTTGGAATGCCGAACACCTTAAGAAGTTCTTTCAGTAAGTGTTACTTGTAATAGAGCTCTGTTTTAAGAATAAACGAGTCTTTTATTCGCCCCAAAGTGATTTCCAAATTTAAAACATAAGCTTCTTAGCTTATAAAATTAAAGATGAGCTCTTCAGCTCATATACCCAAGATAAACTTCTTAACTTATAAAATTAAAGATGAGCTCTTCAGCTCATAAACTCACGATAAGCTACTCAGCTTATAAAATTAAAGATGAGTTTTTCAGCTCATATACTCAAGATAAGCTTCTTAGCTTATAGAATTAAAGATGAGCTCCTCAGCTCATAAACTCACGATAAGCTCCTCAGCTTATAAAATTAAAGATGAGCTCTTCAGCTCATATACCCAAGATAAGCTTCTTAGCTTATAAAATTAAAGATGAGCTCTTCAGCTCATAAACTCACGATAAGCTCCTCAGCTTATAAAATTAAAGATGAGCTCTTCAGCTCATATACTCAAGATAAGCTTCTTAGCTTATAGAATTAAAGATGAGCTCCTCAGCTCATAAACTCACGATAAGCTCCTCAGCTTATAAAATTAAAGATGAGCTCTTCAGCTCATATACTCAAGATAAGCTCCTCAGCTTATAAAATTAAAGATGAGCTCTTCAGCTCATATACTCAAGATAAGCTTCTTAGCTTATAAAATTAAAGATGAGCTCCTCAGCTCATAAACTCACGATAAGCTCCTCAGCTTATAAAGTTATAGATGAGCTCTTCAGCTCATGTACTCGCGATAAGCTTCCTAGCTTGTAAAAATTCAAGATGAGCTCTTCAGCTCGTATACTCACGATAAGTTACTTAGCTTATAAAACTAAGATGAGCTCTTCAGCTCATATATAAAAGATAAGCTCCTCAGCTTACAAAACTATGGGTGAACTCGTCGGCTCATACACAGAAGATAAGCCTCACAGCTTATCAAATCTAAAATGAGCCCTTCAGCTCATACTCAAATGGTGAGCCTCTCAGTTCGTGAAATTCAAGATACACCCCTCGGTACAAACATCAACATGCATATTCAACAAGCAAAGTCTGATATCCAAGAATACAGGCGTTCAAAGAAACGCAAGGAAAGACAAAATCTGACATAAAAGAGGAAGAGGAAAAGGCAAGGGGATAGAGCTTCTAGTCCTTCTTAAGCTGAGACTTCAGCTCAGCAACTTCCTCCTTCAGGCGGGCATTCTCCTCCTTTAGCTCATCCCTTTGTTGTTCAGCCTTGTGAAGCAACTCAAGAAGCCTTTGGCCTGCAGAGGTAGGAAAAACGGTGGCAAGAGAGTCAGGTGAGAGGGAATCATCCCTCTTGCGCTTCTTCGAGCACTCACCAATAACCTTCTGCTCATCAGAGCTCTCCTCCTCGCCAGCATCCTCCTCATCAGAACTCTCCTCCTCGCCAGCATCCTCCTAATCAGACTCAGAGGGAGAAGTCCAAGGAGAATTTGGAGTGAAAGAAAATTCATATTCAGTAGCATTGGCGCCAAGCAAGTAAAGGTTCTCCTCCGTCATCAGCTCAGAAAAAGTCTTGGGCTCTGCGAACAACAATTCATCTATATGCACCATGTGTGGTATGTCCAGATCAGGAGGGCCTGTGCAATAAGAAGGGGGTAAGAATACACCTTCGTGAAATAAAAAGAAAGGGAAAAGAGTTCAAGAAATCTCAGCCTAAGCACACCAATGCGAGAAAAGCTCTTCCAAGATCGGGGAACCCTGGTGTCAGGGCGACGCAGCTCAGGAGAACGCCAAGACTTTCCAGAAGCGAAGAAGTAACGATTAGACCATCCTTCAGGGTTGGCGGGGAGATCTAAAACCAAACGAGCCAAATCGAACTGCCTCCAACGAAAGAAACTAAAACAGGGGACATCGTCCTCCTCAATCTCGAAAAAGTAAAGGAATTCGGCAACGGAAGGGAACCTACCATTGCCATACAAGCGCCAGAAGAGGAAAAAACTAACCATTGCGGCCCACCCACGAGGGGAAAGGCGAGAGGGGCACAAGCCATAATGAGCAAGGACCCGCCCAATAGAGGGATGGATGGGAAGGCGAAGTCCCATGTCAAAGGCGCCCTCAAAAAAATAAACTTCCCCTCGAGAAAGGAAGTTACAGGGCTCATCTGGAGTAGGAACTCGCAAGGGCAAATCAAGTTCAGGGAAGAATCGCCTCTTGATGTCCACTAAAGCAGAAGTCTCCAATATGGAAGGTGACAGGTAGCGACAGCGCCACTTCCAGTCGACCCCAAAAGCAGCACGTTCCAGGAACAAAGGAGAAATAGGAGCAGCCATCAGGATTGCAAGGAGAAGAGAAAGTGACAGCAGAGAGCAAAGAAAAAACTCAGAAAATTATTTCACAAAGGAAAAAAAAGGGACAGGGAGGTATTAAGCATTGAAGAAAACCGCAAGCGGTTAGAAAACCAAGAACCACAAGAGGGGCATAGTCGGCAGTCTTTTCGGATTCCTAATTGATGAAGGCAGTTATGGTTTTGGAAAGCAGTTGGGAAAACGCGGGAAGGAGAATCAACGCGGAATCTAACCACATTCAATGCAATTGGAGTTGAGCACATCTAAACAAAGTATTCCCCATACATCTCTGAGCTCAGGTCAGCTCGGTTGACCAACCACCAAAGGAATCAAAAGGAAACCTCTTATCTTCGAAGATCAGCCCTCATGGTCTTGTCGAATCAATTAAGCTCTACAGACGTTGACTTAGCACAATGACAGCTCGGTTGAACACCCAACGTTGATTATGTTGCTTGGAAGGAGAGCTGAAGAACTCCTCCAAGCAAGGGGGCAGAAGAGGGAATAGGAGTGCAATCAGAGAACAACGCGATATAAAATGAAAACGCAGATAAGAAAGACAATAAGCAACGATGGGATAGTAATTTCAAAAAGCAAAGACGGTGAAAATATCTATATCCAATATTTACATCGGTAAATCTGAAAGCATAGATCCCTAAGGGGCTGGAGGAACATGGCCCGGCAGCTCAGCAGAAGAGTTTTGCTTCTCCGCATGAGATGAGTCTCCTGGAAGCTCAGCTGAAGTAGTGAGTACAGGGTCAGTAGATGTAGCATCCGGTAAGATAGCAGCCGAGGTCTCTGGGGTTATTGGTAGATCAGAGACCTCCGCCTCAGTTAAGGCCCTTACCACCAGGTCAGCAGAGAAAGGAGCCGAGATAGGCAGGTCTGCAGGGGTAGGGGCGGTAAAATTTCGGAAGTATCTGAGGTAGAAACAGGTGCAGCAGGTAGAAGGCTCTGAACTTGAAACCCAGTGGGCAACTCAGAGCTGGCAGGAGCTCCTTCAGAAGCAATGGATGAGCTAGGCACCTCCGCCTCCTTTTCAGCTGGAGCCTCCTCATTTTCCTCATCTGGAACGTCAAAATTGAAGTCCAGTTCATGGTAAGTCTCCTCGGCTATCTCCTGAAAAGCAATCCACCCCTTAGCCCATTTAGTAACAACGTCGTCCTTCAGCTTAGAGATCAGGTCATCTCTCTCCTTAACAGCTGCTTTGTGTATCTCAACCTCAGCAAGCAAGACATCATGCGCCTCACCCAACACATTATATTCATTTTTCATCTCCCTATAGGCACTCAAGGCCTTAGATTTCTCCTGGTTCACCTGGGCCCAAGCTTCGGTCTTGATTTGGACCTCCTCTGCGACCTTTTTGAGCTCCTCTTGGCTTCCTCTCTTTTGCTCTTCCAAGCTCTTGATAGAAGAGGCTTGCTTCTCCGCATGTTCTCGTAGACTCAGAAGTTGGGCTTGGAGGTCGTCATTGGCAAAGGTCAGCTCTGCTGCTTTGTTTTGCCAGGCCTTGGATGCTTTAACAGAACTCTCCATGGAACGAATTCGGCACAACAGACCCCTCACATGTATGGCCAACTGAGAATAAAGGCGATCAGTGACAAAAAAAAAAAATGAAGTGAAAGCCTATTAGGGAATAACAACTACTTACAGTTGTAGTCCCATGAAGAGCTGAATTAATGGAGCTCTCAAGGGGCATAGTGGCTGCCCTCAGGACGTCAGAGTCTGGGATGATGGAAGTGATGGCGCCTGCTGCCAGATCAATGTTGTCAAAAAGCGAGTCTTCACTCCCTTCCGCTTTGGGGAATTCCCTCTTCACCTTCACGGAGAGCGATCGAAAGGGCTCGGAGGTGAGATCAAGTGATCCAAGGGGAAGAGAGGCCAGCAGAAGCTGAGGAATTAACCCTAAGGCCCCTTCTACCTCAGACGATGAAGGGGAGGTCTGGTCCAGGACTTTAGCTTTATCGAGGGGCGGATGGTCTCCCGAAGAAGGAAGGATCTCTGGAGCTCGAGGGGAGCTCGACGAAGTGACACCAACTCCAGGAGCTGAAACAAGCGAACTTGATAACAGGGAAGAGGTTCCGGTAGTTAAAGCAGGGAAGCTGGGGGGCAATCCTGGTCTCGGCACCTTAGCTCGAGTAACAGGACGGTTATCAGAGACGACCTCTGGCTTACGCTTGCTTTTACCTTTCAGCTGAGCTATCTTGGCTTTAATCTCTCCTTTGGATGGCTCCATTGAAGAAGAACCTGAAAAACAAGGGTCATCATTTGACAAGAAGAGCCAGAAGGAAAGAGGGGGAGGCCTGAAACGAGCAAGGAGAAATCTACTACCTGGCACCTCAGTTGTAGCTGCTGGAAAGGAGATAGGCACCTCGACAGAAAGAGGAGTAGGGGATTCTATAACTATCCCAGGGGTACTAAGCCCTTGCGCTACAAGGACGAAGGGTCGGATGAGCTCAGAATATCTCGCCGTTTGGCACTTCTCCAACCTCAGCAACACCTTTTCATCCTCGGAATTGAGTTCCAGCCTTTCACCTAGGAACCCATGAAAACAAGGCAAGATCAGTAATAGTCACAAGACTCGATTGCAATCATGGCTAAACGAAGACTCACCTAGATTCTCGGGAACAGACCAAGCCCTAGGGACTGGAAGGGTGTCTGTTTTATCGGCAGGATCATACTCCCATTGTGAGCCCTCCACAAAAAAGAATTGTTTTTTCCACTGCTTGTGGGAGCTCGGAGGATCAGCGATGATCACTTTGGTCTTGACACGTCGGGAGATATATAAAAAGCCCTCCGAAGAATTGTGCTTGACATTGTAGAAGTGTGTAAGCAGGGGAATAGTGGGAACCCCAAGCTTATGGATTTTGAAGAAGACAAGTAGACCCACCAAAATTCCCCAGAAATTAGGAGGAAGCTGAGCAGGGCAGACGTTGAAATGTTGAAGAACGCCCTTTATAAAAGGGTGGAGAGGAAAGCGCAGCCCGTTCTCAAAGGCAGCTACGAAGAAACAGACCTTCTTATGAACGTGGGAGACATAGGGGGTATACTCATCCGGGCACCAGTACTTAACCCCTGGGGGGAAACCATAACGAGCGCTCAATATTTTCATAAGAGAAGGGCTGGCCTCACTACGGCCTACACTCTCAACATGACTAAAGGCAAACAAAATCTCTGGAGCCCTAACACCTACACCACTCACTTTACCCTTCCCCTTGGTCGAGGGCACAGGGGGCAGTGCAGAAGGAGGCTCAACAGTGGGTGCATGAGCTTCGGCGGAATCAACACCGGGGAAATTGTCGATCTCCTCACCAACGACTCCTAGGTCAGAGTCCTCCCCAACTGACTGATCTCCTAAAAGGGAAACAGAGGAAGGGGTGGCGTCGGAGGAAGCAGACATAGTAGGGCAGGAAAAGGATAGCTGGAAAGACCTGTAGAGAGGAGGAATTTCAGAGACGCATTCCTTAAGGATTTTGGGATGGACACAACTATGAGCGATGATAAAAATCCTAGCGGTAGAGTAAGGGTCCAAAAAATGGGGAAGATGAATCAAAGAAAAACCTTTGTTCCTAAAATAACAGAACCGAAAGGTCCAAAAATGAAGAAACCACCTCAGATTCGAGGGATCCAGAACGGAAATAACAGACAAAGGACCAAGAACGTACCTAATCAAGAATGTACAACAAGCCAAAGGTCAAAGGAAGCAAGTCGCCAACGCCAATTCGAAGAAAAAGGAATCGCTGCAAAGCCCTAAATTCGCCGAAGGGATTGAGAAGTCTGGAGTCCACAAGGAAGAGGGAGATTTTTGAAGTTTCAGAGGAAGAAAAATGGCCATTAGCGTCAAGTTGGAAGCATTTAAAGCTAAACTGCACTAAGTGGGGAACGTGCGCGGGGAACAAGGAAGGAAATGATTACTCGTAACTGTCAAGAGCCTGTTCGCACGAAGATCGAGGCCGGCAGCTGGAGCTCAGCATTAATTGGACCTCAGCTCAGCCCCAACCCAAGATCACTTGGGCTAAGGGCTGGGGGGCAACTGATGATACCCAAACTTAATTCCAAGTACGAGCTCAGCTCGGGAGGTCAGATATGGAGTTCAGATAAAAACCTCAGAATTTAGAGGAGAAGAGCTCAAGCTCGACCCAGGCAAAGCAATACCCCAAATCAGTTAGGGAAACAGCTGGATATTAGTCAGCATTACCCCAAGCGGAAATCATGCAGCGTCCCCAAGAGGGAAACCCTCATTTGATTAGGATCCCCCCCTAGGAATAAGGAAGATCTCATGAATGGGGGGCAAAGATCTCGGCAGATATCCTGGAAGGTAAGGGGTGATATTATAAGTACTGTATATTTCCATGGGAGGGGGGGATTGGACTGTAACAGAGGGTACACCATCAATAAGAGAGAAAACCCTAATACCCAAAATACTCTACTGTAACCCGTTCGACTTAATCAATAAGAAAGAGAGGAGCCAGAGACTCCATTGCAGAGTGGACTAGCCGAGCTCAGGCCGGTGAACCACTATAATCTTATTATCCTCCCCTTTCCCCAATTCCCAAAGCATTAACCCGCTCTATCAAGCACGAGCCTCGTAGCTCAGACGCCGTACTTAGCTCTACGCAGATCGATCATATCCAACAATCCCGCTCCATAGCTCATTCGCGTAGATTTACACCATCAGATTTGATTCCAGCAATTTCATCCCCATTTTTTAAAAATTGATTCTCGGGGAGGAATTAGCCTCTCCAAAATGGGAGGTGAGATTGCCTAGTAGGTCAAATAATACACACACACACACAGTTTTGTTGTATGAGTAGAGAGGTGACCTCGGTTATTTGTCGTGCAGTATGGTTTTGGCAGCAGTGAGTCTACATCAACAAGCTGGTATGAGTTGGTATCTTTTGCCCTTCCATGAACAAGTGCACTATTCAGATACACTGCCAAAAATACAGCAAAATAGGAGAAGAGAAGGAGTCTGAAAGCACTAGATGTATGGGTAAGAGCCATGAAATCTCACAGAAACACAGTGAATTAGTTACTCAAGTTGTAACAGAAAAATGTGATCTTCCATGGTGATCTATACTTGGAATTTATAGTGCAAGAAGTAGGCATCTTTTTAGGTTCAATACAAAGACCAAGACCAAGACGACTACAAATAAAACTTAAAAGTCACATCATTGTCTATGGAAGACTAAGTTATGAGTGTGTTTTTCTTGACCCAGCTGCAGAGTTCTATCACTTTTGAAATCTTTCTAATCAAATGTAATTTGAAACAATTTTGTAACCTCTGTCCTAATTTTTGAAAGGCATAGTTTGCATATGTATGTATGTGAATATGTGTGCATTTCATAGTCAATTGTAGATGCATGTAATTAGTAACCAATTGAATAAATCAGGGTTTTTTTTATGACAGTTGAGACCTCCCCCTGGTAATTCTTGAAATTTTTTCATCCGAACTACCGTAATAGGTTGTATGTCTCACTAACTTTGACAAGTACATTTGAATATCATACTAGAAGATTTTTACATTATGTTATAGCAAAGAAAAACAGGCAAGAAATCCACATTCACGGATTTTTTAGATTTTTACTCTCTTCTCCCTTACTCAATTTTTTCTCTCCTATTTATTTGTCTCTCTCTCTCCTCTCTTCCTCAAATTTCTCTCCTCTCTCGTTCACAAAATAGCCGCTAACAATGAATTTTAATAAAATGAAATTCTTAGTTTACAAAATTTTCACCGACAATAAACTTTAATATAATAAAATTCTTAGTTCACTATCCGAAATTTTCACAAACAGTGAACTATAATTAGTAACAAAATAAAAACTTTATCTTTGATTTTAAGTTTCACTACCAAGAATTAAAAAATCAACCTTGATACTGAAATAACACTTACAACTTAATTTCACTATAAAAAAAAAAAACAAATTCAATACTGATGGTGTAAATCTACGCGAATGAGCTATGGAGCAGGATTGTTGGATATGATCGATCTGCGTAGAGCTAAGTACGACGTCAGAGCTACGAGGCTCATGCTTGATAGAGCGGGTTAATGCTTTGGGAATTGGGGAAAGGGGAGAATAATAAGATTACAGTGGTTCACCGGCCTGAGCTCGGCTAGTCCACTCTGCAATGGAGTCTCTGGCTTCTCTCTTTCTTATTGATTAAATCGAACGGGTTACAGTAGAGTATTTTGGGTATTAGGGTTTTTTTCTCCCCTTCAATGGGGGCTTGTCCTCCCTTTTATAGCCTCATGCTTACCTTTAATTCGAAATCACCTCCTTTATCGAAGGGATCGTGCCCTATCTTCATCTATAATCTCGGGGTTACCTAAACTTCTTATGGCAGGCTCCGAATGGCGAGTTCTTTGCCTTTTATCATGGGATCCTCTCCTTTGTTTTAGGAGAGGATCCTGGTTGACAACGGGTTTATCGCCTTGGATTGGCTTAATTCCCATTACGAGGGTATCTGCTGTCATTTTGCTGCCCTCTCGTTATTTCTCTGTTCGTGTCTTCAGCTGGGAGCTCTAGTGCCAGCTGGCAGAGCTCAGACCATTGCTGGATGAGCTCTGTTTACTTTACCTGAGCTCCCGAGCTGAGCTTACTATCTAAGCTCGCGTCTGGATTTACTTTAGATATCATCAGTTGCCCCCCAGCCCTTGCCTTAAGTCGACTTAGGCAGGGGCTGACATGCTTCCCCAAATCGAGTTAGATCTGCATGTGGCTGCCCCCGGTTTGGCACGTGACTTGAAGACTTTTGACGGTTTGCAGCAATCATGACTCTCCTCGATTCCCGCGCATGCCTCAGTCCACGTCTTTCAAGCTTTAAATACCCAAAACGGCTACCTGAACCGTTTCTTTGCACTGTTCATCTTCTCCTCTGCTTCTCCGAATTCCTTGCCTCTGTGAATTTTTGAGCCACAATCTTGAAGCTCTTTGACTCTTGCCCAAAATCGGCCTTTCTGTGTCTGATTCGAAGGCTTAACAGCGTTTCCCCTCTTGATTTGGTTCCGGATTTGTTGTTCGCTGCTCTTCCCCCTCTAGGTACGTTTTCCCTATCCTTTTTTAGATTTTTCCAACTCTGGACCCTCTGTGGTCTAGGTGGTTGCTGCGTTTTTGGGCCCATAGGTTCTTCTATTTGTGGTCTCGTGATTGTTGCCTGTCTCCCCTTCCCCATTTCGTGGACTGGAGTTCCATCGTGCGCGTACTCGCTGTTGGGAGTTACTGTGCTGACCCTAGGGTTATTAGGGAAAGTTTGAGTAGTATTCCTCCTCTATACCGTTCCTTTAATCTTCCCTTTTCTTGCCCAAATATGTCTGTTTCTTCTGGTGCTACTCGTTCCTCTGTTTCCCTATTAGGGGATCGATCTGAGGACACTGATCTGGGGGATATTGGCGATGAGATTGATAACTTTCCCGATGTGGAGGCTGGAGAGGCCGAGGCTGGCACCGAGGAACCTCCCTCTACTTCTTCTCCCATGCCCCCCAGACCTGATAAAGGCAAGGTTAAGGTGAGTGGAGTCGGGGTTGAAGAAAAGACCTCATATTTGGGGTCTGCCTTCAGGCATGCCGAGTCTGTGGGCCACAGTAGAGAGGCCCCTGAGTTAATGAGAGCTTATAAGGCTCGATACGGTTTTCCTCCTGGGGTTGAACCCTGGTGTCCAGATAAATCCGTCTACTATGTAGAACAAGTACGCAATAGGGTCTGCTTCTTTCTTGCCGCCTTTGAGAACGGTCTTCGCTTTCCTCTACATCCCTTCATCAAGGCTGTTCTGCAACATTTCCATGTATGCCCTTCCCAGATTTCTCCCAACTTCTATGGTGTCATGGTTGGTCTCTTAGTCATCTTTAAGAAGTATAAACTCGGGGTTCCTAGCATTTCTCTGCTTATGGAGCTCTTCAATGTCAAACTGACCTCCGCTGAAGGTTTTCTGTATATTTCCAAGCGAACTAAAGTTAAGAAAATTATTACTGACCTCCCCTCTTCTCACAAAGCGTGGAAAAAGCATTTCTTTTACATTGGGGGTACCAATTGGGAGTACAATCCTGCTGATAAGACAGATACTCTTGGTATCCCTACGGCTTGGACAGAACCAGACAACTTGGGTGAGTCTTCACTTGAGTCGACTGAGCTCTGATCTGGAACTTATAGACCTCTTGCCTTTCTCTTATTTGCATACTTTCTTCTTTTCAGGTGGTCGCCCTGAGCTCAGCCTTGAAGATCAGAAGGTGCTAGTGAAGTTGGGGAAGATTAAGCCAGAGAGGTACGCCGACCTGATTGAGTCTCGAGATTTGGTGAAGCTAGGTCTGAGTCCTCCTGCGGTGACCCTAGCTATTCCATTATCTGTTTTAGGGGCTGAAGAAGGTAATTTCATTGTCACTTTCTTTCTCTTCCTTTTTCATCATCTTTCCTTCTCCTCCTCTTCTTTTTACTACTCCTCGTTCTATTCAAACCTTCCAGGTCCTTCTACCATGAAGTCTACTCCAGAGGAGCTTCAGGCTAAGGTTGAGGAACTGTTGAAAGGAGGCAGATCTGACAAGCGCAAGGCTCGGGTTAGCTCTGGGAGTGGTCCAAACACCCGGGCTAAAATCCCCAGGTTGGAGGTGCCTTCACCCCCCTCTACTACCGAAGAACTGGTTCCCAATAAGGCACCGCCTTCCTCATCCGGCACCCCTCAAATTGCCGTTCCTCCTTCCCCTCCGGTGGCCCATCCTGGGTTGGTGTCTACTCAAATGGGAGATCAGGCTTCCCCTTCCTCTTCTGAGGTTGAGAAAGCTTTGGGAGTGATCCCTGATCTCCAACCCAGAAAGTTCTCATACACTGCTTTTGGGAAAGAGAGAAAATCTGAGTGAGAAGACGAGGATTTTTTTGACAACATGGATCTTGCTGCAGGAGCTCTTTCTTCTATTTTTTCTGAGTCTGATGTCCTGAAGGCTGCTTCTATGCCCCTTGAGGAGTCCATCTCTTCAGCTCTTCAGGGAGCAGCTGCTGTAAGTGCTAGCATTTTCCCCCCTTTACTTGTTTTTATTTAGTGATCTGGCGCAATTTACTGAACTTTATATTCTCAGGCTGCCCTCCATGCGAAAGGTCTGCTGCACCGGGTTCGGTCTCAAGAGAGCTCTTTCAAGGTTCTGAAAACGTATAAAGTCAAGGTTTCTGAATTATCCCTTGAGAACGAAAACCTCAGGGCTCAGAATGAAGACCTCAGGGCTCATGTGGAGAGCCTCAAAGAGCAAACGGTGAAGCAAGCCTCCGACCTCAAACACACATTAACCGTCAAGGTCAGAGCTGAGGAAGGGGAGAAGAAAGCTCGAGATGAGCTAAGACTAGTTAAGGAGGACCTGCAGCTTAAGGTTGAGGCATGGTCCAAAGCTAGCCAAGAGGCTTTTGATGCCAGGAAAGAGCTCAGCCAGGTCAATCAAGATTATCTCGCCCTCAACGAGGCTAACGGCAAGCTCTGCGAAGAGCTCGAGGAGCAGAAAGGTTTGGTCCAACATAGGGAGAAGAAGATTGCTGAGCTAAGAGATGAGGCCACCACATTGTGGGCTACTGGGTGGCTTGCCTTTAGGCGCAAGGCTGTCAAAACTTTCCCTGACCTTGACTTCAATTTCTCTATCCCCACGGAAGAAGAAATGGAAGAGTCTGTCTCTGATGGTGAGGAGGATGCCTTAGTCCCACCAGCTGCAGCCTTGAGTCAGGACATTCCTGCCTCTGGGACCTCTGGAGCTCTTGTCATGATTCCTGAGCCCCTAACTGCAGACCTTGCTGTTCCTGTTACTACGCCGTTTCCAGCTAACTTGGTGACTGAGGCCCTTGCTCAAGATCCGGAATCAACGGGGGCAGGGGCCCCAGGCATTTCTGGGAGCTCCTCCCTTGCTTCAGTTGCTGAGGGCCCATCTACCGAGCTGCGAGATCCTTCAATTACTCCCTCTCTAGACACTTAGAGCTTTTTCTGTGCTTATGTAACTTTTATTTTCCTTTGTACTTCGAACTTGTGTTTTGGAATACAAACTTCATAGAGCAGTTTCTGAATCTCGCTTTGAACTGTGATGTGTGATGTGCTGTGATTTGAGACATAAGCCAGATGGTTTTGTCATAATTTTATTCTTCTGACCTTTCCCTTTTCCTTGTACTTTGTACTCCCCCTTTTGCTTTGAGGGGTGCTGTGCACTTCTTGAAGCAAAATTACTAGGTCTGAAGAGTATTGAAGATTTGGTGTTGGGCTCAATGGCTTCTCCTGAGCAGTTGAGCTCGGTAGTTGGTATCTCAGGGATCCCCTCCCTTTTCTTCTACATTCTGAGCAACAGAGCTTGATATTGTGAACTGACGAGTTCCTTCTGAGCTACATTGCTCGAGTTTGTAAACTTAGGGATTCTTACTGAGCTATATAGCTCTTCTTGTGAACTTAAAAGTTCTTTCTGAGCTTCGTGGCCCATTTAATAGACCCTTTCTGAGATAAATAACAAACTTCGGGGCAAATTTCATTGCATTATTTTTCTGAACTTTTCCTCTGTGCTTTGAGAAGTACTTCAGCCCTTCTTCACGCAAGACTATGGACTTCGTGAGTCGCTAAGTTCTTTTGATGATCTGAGGAGCCCATCAGGAGTTTTATCATTCTGATGTGGGCAAGGCTCTAGGAGCCGCAGGTCTGGGAGATCATTCTGAGGTGCAATGTTGCCAACCAGGCTGAGCTCCAATATGATGAATATTTTGGTGGGGTCAGAACTTTCTTCGGTCGTTTTGAGTGCGATAGGAGGGTTGATCTTGTGCTGATTCCTTTTCCCGCCTTTTTTTCCAACCGTTTTCCATAACCATAACCGCCTTTATTAATTAAGAAACCAAAAAGACAGCCGATTTCCTTTCGCATGTCTCTTGGTTTCCTAAAAACTTACAGCCTTCTTTAAGTTTCCTCTAACCTGCTAAGTTTCTTTCTCCTTTGCCCAAAACACTTCTGAGTTTCTTCTTGGTTTTTCGTGGTTATCCTCTGCTTTTATCGTGCTTTTTGATGGCTGCCCTTACTTCTTCTCTGTTCCAGGAACGGACTTCCTTCGGGATCGAATGGAAGTGGCATCATCGCTATTTGTCAGCTTCGAACTTAAACTCTTCTGATCTGGAAATCATCAAGAAACGGTTCTTTCCTTATCTTGACTTGCCTTTGCGGGTTCCTACCGCGGACGAGCCCTGTAACTACCTTCCTCGAGGGGAAGTCTGCTTTTTCGAAGGTGCCATGGATATGGGACTTCGCCTTCCCATTCACCCTGCCATAGGGCGAGTTCTTGCCTACTATGGCCTATGCCCCTCTCGGCTTTCCCCACGAGGATGGGCCACTATGGTGAGCTTCTTCCTGTTTTGGCGCCTACATGGCGTTGGCAGGTTCCCCTATGTCTCCGAGTTTCTGTACTTCTTCGAGATAGAGGAAGATGATGCCCCCTGCTTCAGCTTCTTCCGTTGGAGGAATTTTAAATTACGCCCTTTGGTTCTAGGCTTTCCCCCCAATCCTGAAGGATGGTCTAAACATTTCTTTTTTGCTTCCGGGGAGTCTTGGCGGTCTCCTGAGGATCGTTGTCGTGAGGCTAGGATTCCTCGATCCTGGAAGAGCTTCTCTCGCATTAGTAAGTTTTAGCTAAGCTTTCTTGTGTATGTATTTTTCTTGAAGGTATATTCTTATTACATTCTTGTTGCTCAGGTTCACCTGATATGGATGTGCCAGAGAGGGTGACCATTGACGAGATGCTGCTGGTGGAGTCTAAGACTTATTCTGAATTGATGACAAGTGCAAACCTCTACTTGCTAGGGGCCGAGGCTACTGAGTATGAGTTCTCCTTCGTTCCCTACTCTTCCTGGACTTCTTTTTCTGATTCTGACGAGGAAGATGATTCCGACGAGGAAGGGGACACTGGCGCGAGCTCAAAGAAGCGTAGGAGGGATGGCTCTTTTTCTCCTGACTCTCTGTCCACTATCTTCCTCTCCCCGGCAGATCAGAAGCTTCTTGATTCACTTTATAAAGCTCAGCAAGAAAGAGACGAGTTGAAGGAAGAGAATGCTCGTCTGAAGGAGGAAGTGGCTGAGCTGAAGTCCCAGCTTAAGAAGGACTAGGAGCTCTTCCCCCTTGTACTTTCTTCTTTACTTGAGTGATGCCAAGCTATGACTTTCCTTATATTTTTCTGAACACTTGTACTGTTGGATACTCTGAATACCATATCTTTTATTTTTGAATATGCAATTCTTTATGAGCTGACGGGCTCGTTCCGAACTCTGTAAGGTTATTTTAGCACGCTCTTCATGTTCAGAACACGAACATGAATGGAAAATAGAAGATCATGTTTTGCACTGCCCTTAGTTCCTGACTGATTCCATCGGTCGAACCACGAACATTGATGGAAAATAGAAGATCATGTTTGCACTGACCTTAATTCCCAACTGATTTTGTAGCTGATCCCTGCTGTATCAAATATATTGGGGTCTTCGAGTACGTAGGCAGTGCACAAGGACCACTAGTCGTTGAGGAAAGACTGTTGGTGTCTCCAAGAAGAGACCAGCTTCGAATTCTATGAGCTTAGAGGCTTGTTGCTTGTGTACGGGCTGAAGAGCTCGTCTTGTATTTTATAAGCTTAGAAGCTTATCTTTTATTTATGAGCTGAAGAGCTCATCTTGTATTTTATAAACTTAGAAGCTTATCGTTTATTTATGAGCTGAAGAGCTCATCTTGTATTTTATAAGCTTAGAAGCTTATCTTTTATTTATGAGCTGAAGAGCTCATCTTGTATTTTATAAGCTTAGAAGCTTATCTTTTATTTATGAGCTGAAGAGCTCATCTTGTATTTTATAAGCTTAGGAGCTTATCTTTTATTTATGAGCTGAAGAGCTCATCTTGTACTTTATAAGCTTAGAAGCTTATCTTCTATTTATGAGCTGAAGAGCTCATCTTATATTTTATAAGCTTAGAAGCTTATCTTTTATTTATGAGCTGAAGAACTCATCTTGTATTTTATAAGCTTAGAAGCTTATAGTTAGCTGTAGAGCTTACTACACATTCCTTTACTTTGGGAACCATATAAAGGTGAATAAAAGACTCGTTTATTCTTATTAAAACAGCTTTACTACAAGTAACACTTACTGAAAGAACTTCTTAAGGTGTTCGGCATTCCAAGAGTGTGGTAGGACCTTCCCCTCCTCTGTTTGCAACTCATAGTTCCCTGGTCTGATTACCCTTGATACGATATAGGGTCCTTCCCAGTTGGGTCCCAATTTCCCATGCGTGGGATCCTTCCTTGCAAGCAGAAGCCTCCTAAGTACCAAGTCTCCAGCCTTGAAACTTCTGTGCCTTACCTTCCTGTCGTAGTATCTTGCAGTTTTCCTTTGGTAAAGTCGGACACGATGCAGAGCTCTTTCTCTCTTTTCATCCAGGAGATCGAGGTTTAATAAGAGAGACTCATCATTGTGTTCGGCATCTGCAAATTCCACCCTTGGTGATTGGAGCCCCACCTCAACAGGGGCTACTGCTTCAGTCCCAAAGGCCAAAGCGAAGGGGGTTTCCTGAGTTGCTGACCTGACGGTGGTCCTGTAGGCCCACAATACCTCAGGGATGTACTCCACCCACTTGCCTTTTAGGTTTTCTAATTTAGTCTTCAGAGCTGTCTTTATGGTTCTGATTGTGACATCTGCTTGCCCATTGGATTGAGGATGTGCAGGAGCTGAGAAATAGTTCTTTATCCCAAGCTCAGCACAAAAGCTCTTAAATTTTGAGTTGTCAAACTGCTTCCCATTGTCAGACACGACTGCTCTGGGAACCCCAAATCTGTAAACTATCGATTTCCAAACGAAGTTTTGGACTTTTTGTTCGGTGATTGTTGCCAAAGGTTCGACCTCCGCCCACTTGGTGAAGTAATCCACCCCTATGATAGCAAACTTGCATTGCCCCACGCCGGTGGGAAGGGGCCCAAGAATATCCAAACCCCACTGCTGAAAGGGCCATGGGCTTACCACCGAGGTTAGTAGCTCGGGGGGACAGTGGGAAACATTGGCATGTTCCTGGCAAGTCTTGCATCTTTTTACTAAATCGGTGGCGTCTTTGAGCATGGTTGCCCAATAATATCCTTGTCTCAGTACTTTTCCTGCCAAGGCCCGAGCTCCTATGTGATTGCCACATATCCCCTCATGTACTTCTCTGAGTATATAGTTGGCATCTTCATCTCCCACGCACTTGAGGAGAGGCGTTGAGAACCCCTGTTTGTACAGATTTCCTTGCAACAAGGAAAATCTAGCTGACCTGGTCCTCAGCTTGGAAGCCTCCTTGGCATTGCTTGGCAGAGTCTCATTCTGCAGGTACCCAATGATGGGGTCCATCCAACTCGGCTGAGCTCCAATTGATAGTGTATCTTCTTCTTCGAAACTTACTGAAGGTTCTGGAAGGTGCTCCACTGGTATTAGCCTATCCAAATCTTCTTGTGAGGCCGTTGCTAACCTCGCCAATGCATCTGCTCGCGCATTCTCTGCTCTAGGCACGTGCCTGACCTTAACCTGTACAAATTTCTTTATTAATTCTCGTACCTTTCTGAGATAAAGAACCATATTTTTGCCTCTCGCTTCGTAGGACTCCTCTATCTGCTTTACCACCAGTTGAGAGTCACTGCAGATCTCCAGCTGCTCTGTTTCCATAGAATAAGCAAGATTGAGCCCAGCGATGACAGCTTCATATTCTGCTTCGTTATTTGAAGCCTTGAACCCAAATCTAAGGGCATACTCGACATCTATTCCTTCTGGGGAGGTTAAGATCATTCCTGCACCGCTTCCCTGAGCATTGGCAGCTCCATCTACTGAAAGCCTCCATATGGGGAGGTCTGGTATTAGATCTGTGGTCTCCATAGGCGCTGCTGCTATGAACTCTGCAATGAAATCTGCCAAAATTTGCCCTTTGATGGCAGTTCTTGGCTTATATCTGATGTCAAACTCACTGAGCTCTATGGCCCATTTAACCAACCTCCCCGAGGACTCTGGCTTATGTAGTACTTGCTTCATCGGCTGGTCTGTTGGAACCTCGATAGTATGAGCCTGGAAATAGGGCCTGAGTCTTCTGACTGTTGTCACCAACGCTAAAACGAGCTTTTCCATCTTTGGATATCTCTCATCTGCCCCCCTCAGAGCTCTGCTACAGTAATAGACTGGTTGCTGAGCTCTGTCTCGCTCCCTAACCAGCGCTGCACTAGTCGAAAAATCTGAAACCGTCAGGTAGAGAGTAAGGACTTCCCCTTCTAAAGGGCTCACCAGAATAGGAGGAGAGCTCATATAATCTTTCAGGGCTTTAAACGCTTCTTCGCACTTGGCATCCCACTGGAACGCCTTTTTTAGTATCTGAAAGAATGGCTGGCATTTATCACTTGATCTAGACACGAAACGGCTCAAGGCAGCTATCCTGCCTGTCAAGCGCTGCACCTCCCTTGTGTTGGATGGTGACTGCATCTCCACCATAGCCCTAACCTTCTCTGGGTTAGCTTCAATCCCTCTGCTGCTAACAATAAAACCCAGGAATTTCCCTGCCGAGACCCCAAATGCACACTTCGCAGGGTTGAGCTTCATTTTGTACTCCTTTAGAATCTGGAATGATTCGGCTAGGTGCTCAATGTGGAGCTCTGCTTTTAGTGACTTCACCAACATGTCGTCGATGTAAACTTCCATGGATGCTCCTATTTGCTTTTGGAACATCCTATTCACCAACCGCTGGTAAGTAGCTCTAGCATTCTTCAACCCGAAAGACATGACTTGATAACAGTATGTTCCTTGTTCAGTTACGAAGGAGGTCTTCTCTTGATCGCTGGGGTCCATCCTGATTTGGTTGTAGCCTGAGAAGGCGTCCATGAAACTAAGCAGCTCGTGCCCGGCTGTGGCATCCACTATTAGGTCGATCCGAGGTAAGGGAAAACTATCTTTGGGGCATGCTCGGTTGAGATCAGTGAAGTCGATGCACAGCCGCCACTTGCCATTGGTTTTTTTGACGAGAACGACGTTTGCCAACCAGGTAGGGTAGTCAACTTCTCTGATGGCCTTGGCATGGAGGAGTTTGCTGACCTCCTCATTGATTGCCCTTTGTCTTTCGGATGCAAAGCTCCTCCTCTTCTGTTTGACGGGCTTGCAAGTTGGGTTCACGCTTAGCTTATGGGTAATAACCGAAGGGTCAATTCCTTCCATGTCTTCTTGTTTCCAAGCAAACACCCCTATATTTTCCTTTAGGAACCGGATGAGGAGACATTTGAGCTCTGCGTTCAGTCTGGAACCCACATAAACGAGGTGTTCCGGCTTCCCATCAAGCTGAACTGGCTCCAGCTCTTCTGAGGGCATTGGTCTTGTCTCCATTTCATCTCTCATGTCGAGTTCATCCAATTGGATGTTCTCAACCTCCTTCCTTTTTACAGAGGCCATGTAGCATTCTCTTGCTATGCGCTGGTCGAGCTCCCGTTATCGATTAGAACCCGGTGAACAGTTCTATTAGCCACCACAGCTCGCACCACCAATGGGTCATCATGAGGGTACTGGCATCCCTCCAAATCAGCATCTGAAAAAGTGATAGCTGTATGTAAGCGTGGTGCTTTGGATACAGCGTGCACTTCGAGAGCTTCTTCGGCTCTGATCCGGCGGAGGTGTGCTTTCCTGGCTGAGCTAGATTCTCCGCCTCCTGCGAATCCTCCAGATATCACTCTGATCTCACATAGAGGCTGCTGATGTGGTGCAGGTGCTTGCTGCTGAGGTGGTGGAGGTGGAAGAGCTCGGTTCTGGTTGTCATGGGCTACGAAACGGCGTAGCTGACCTCGCTGGATCAGGAACTCGATTTCCTTCTTTAACTGAATGCAGTCATCAGTGTGGTGACCGTGATCTCTGTGGTAATCACAGTACTTCGTGGGGTCTCTTTTGGCTGGATCTGCCTTCATTCGAAGTGGCCATCTTAAAAACTTCTCGTTTTGGACCTCATACAGAACTTGCGACACAGCGGCAGTGAGTGGGGTGAATCGCCGAGGTCCGTATCTAGGTTGGAGTTCAGGCTGCATGGGGCCCAGGCGATCCCTGACATTTCCTCTTCTCTTTGGCGAGCGGTCCCTATCCCTTCTCAGAGACCTCTCTCGCCCTTTTTCCTTCCTGGGACTCCGGTCCCTTCTCTTTTCTTCTTTTTCCTTCTCCTTCCGTGAGGATGTACCCCCTACTTTGGAAAGGAGTGCCTCTTCACCGTTTATATATTTCTCTGCCTTGGCTAACACCTCAGCCATGCTCGCCTGAGGGTTCTTCGATATGGAGAACATTAGATCCTTTGATTGCACTCCCAACCCTGCAATAAAGGTAGTTATGGCGAATTTCTCGTCTGGAACGTCTACCTTTAGTGTCTCCGAGTTGAACCTTTGGACATAAGACCTCAGGTTTTCTTGAGGCCCTGTTTCACATTCAGCAGGTGGTAGCTCGGCTTTCTGTATATCCTGGCTCCTATAAAGTGAGATACGAAAGCTATGGAGATCTCTTTAAAGGATGAGATCGAGGCTGACGGGAGCCTGTGAAACCAGGCTAGGGCAGAGCCTTTCAATGTGATGGCAAAAGCTCTGCAACGTACGGGATCCTGGTATCCATGCAACTCCATCTGATTTTTGTAAGTGTTGAGGTGATCTACGGGATCTTTCGTCCCGTCAAAGACCTCTATTTGTGGCATCCTGAACTTTGGTGGAAGAGGAAAGTGTAGCACTCCAGTGATGAATGGGGACTCGGTTTGTTGCACTAGGACATCCATTGTAACCGGAGCCTTGTTTTTCACAGCCTCCTTCATGTGGCTGAGCTCTTGCTGGATGTCTTTGAAGCGTTGCTCCCAATGTTGTTCTCTCCTGTCTTGCGGGTAAGGGAAAAAATCGTCCCTCTCACCCCCATCGTTCTGACTTTGCACTTCCTCGTTGTGGCCATTCCTAGGGGGCAGGTAAGGAGCATGCCCCCTGGTCTGGCTGCTTTCTCCCCCTTCGTTGACCTCTCTAAGGGGGTCCCAGTGTCGTTGTTCCCTATGAGTGGGATTGTTCTGGCCTTCTGGGGCCGGTCGTGCCTCCTGTGGGCGTTGTACGAGCTTTGATAATTCTGCGTTTTCCCTTAGCAAGCGCTGGTTGACGAGTCGAAGGGCCTCCATCTCGTTGTTAATGGGGGAATTAATTTCTTGGACGTTTTCGGGTTGTCTGCCGTTGGTAGCTTCTTGTGGATCTTGCATTCGTGGTAGGTTTGTTTGACTTCTGCTCATATTTTGAGTCGTTACCATCAGTTACTGAGAAATCAGCTTATTTGTAATAGGAACAGTCGTTCCCACAGACGGCGCCAAACTGATGGTGTAAATCTACGCGAATGAGCTATGGAGCAGGATTGTTGGATATGATCGATCTGCGTAGAGCTAAGTACGGCGTCAGAGCTACGAGGCTCATGCTTGATAGAGCGGGTTAATGCTTTGGGAATTGGGGAAAGGGGAGAATAATAAGATTACAGTGGTTCACCGGCCTGAGCTCGGCTAGTCCACTCTGCAATGGAGTCTCTGGCTCCTCTCTTTCTTATTGATTAAATCGAACGGGTTACAGTAGAGTATTTTGGGTATTAGGGTTTTTTTCTCCCCTTCAATGGGGGCTTGTCCTCCCTTTTATAGCCTCATGCTTACCTCTAATTCGAAATCACCTCCTTTATCGAAGGGATCGTGCCCTATCTTCATCTATAATCTCGGGGTTACCTAAACTTCTTATGGCAGGCTCCGAATGGCGAGTTCTTTGCCTTTTATCATGGGATCCTCTCCTTTGTTTTAGGAGAGGATCCTGGTTGACAACGGGTTTCTCGCCTTGGATTGGCTTAATTCCCATTACGAGGGTATCTGCTGTCATTTTGCTGCCCTCTCGTTATTTCTCAGTTCGTGTCTTCAGCTGGGAGCTCTAGTGCCAGCTGGCAGAGCTCAGACCATTGCTGGATGAGCTCTGTTTACTTTACCTGAGCTCCCGAGCTGAGCTTACTATCTAAGCTCGCGTCTGGATTTACTTTAGATATCATCAAATACAGTGAACAAATACCCCCCCCAACCCAACAGTCCACACCTTTCCATTAAACTCTACACCCTTCGTAAATACATGGTGGGTCTCGGCTTGAGTGGAGTGATGCTCCATTAGTTTATGCTATTTAGTGGGTTTAATGGAGGATTTGGTGGAAGACTTCTGCATCGGCATTATGACAGTGGCAAAAACTAGGAAGTGGGGTCTGTCTGTGCACCAACCTTGGCATTGGTGGGTCTTGAGGAAAGACAACCGAATATTCATGGCTGGTCTCAGCTTCCCCTATGTTCATTACTACGTTCCCTACCACATAGATTTTTCGAATGTCTTTGATCATTTCGAATCTGAAGGGTTAGTTTTACATTAAAAAAATCTTTAATTAGTTTGAACTTAAAAGACTAAATTATATTAAGTGGCTGTCCTTAATATCTTAAAAAAATAGAGTTTGAACTTAATAACAAAAAAGAACATGAGAATGTACTTTTAGACAATTTTCACTTATAACAATTACAAAATTCTTGATTCTATTTCTATTTAGGATTAATGGCAGTTTGCCCTTTAAATAAAAAAAATTTCAATTTTTTCTTGTTTTAACTTCTTTTAGGTAAATCGTTATTTGTTTGTTATCTTTAAGTTAAAGAATATTAGATTAATCTTTTAATTTCTCAATAGTTTACCAATGTCCCCAATCCTCGACGATTTTTGTTTTTTCACCTACAAAACTATAATGACGTCACATTATCTCCTGAAGATTATAAAGTTAAACATTATTGAAACAAATTAATTTTCTTCAATTACATGAGTAGCATCGGAAAAGTATACAGGCAGAAAACAAGAAACATTTATTGGTGAGTAATGTTATTGGGACTTTAAAAACATATATAATTTATTGACACAACAATTTCAATATAAAAGTAATAATCTTTGTCGGCGTAATTTTATGTGGATGAGCAGAACGTATGTATGGATAGGTAAGAATAAATTTGGGCTACGAGGCTCGTGAATGTTAAACATTCAATTCTAGGGGATGATCTGCACAGTGGACATATAGTGGTTCACCAGTTCAGGAGCTCGGCTAATCCACTCTTCAATGGAGTCTCTTGCTCTGAGGATCTGTATTAATGGGCAATGTGCTTTATAGAGGGTTCTTGTTACAATTAGGGTTTTTTTCTTTTTCTTTTTTTAATGGAGGCATCATACAGTATTTATAATGCAGTTCCTATCTCTAAGGGATCCGCAGCGAGATCCCTGCTTCTTCTCCGCAAGATCTCTCTTGATTTCGGGAGAGAATCTTGGTTAGTTGAGAGTCGTGTGCCTTGATTATAGCCTGGCCGTTGCTTCGGGGGTGCCTTCCGTTACCCAACTGTTCCTTTCTTAGGTCTTCTGCCGCTTCATCTGATGGGAGCTCAAGGTCTGGACCTCTGAGATCCGGAGATCGTGTCTGACCTCCGTTCCTGACCTCATTCCTCTAGCTCATACTTAGTTGAAACTTCTTTCAGGTATCATCAGTTGCCCCCCAGTCCTCTTTCCAAGCGGGCTTGGACAGGGGCTGAACTGTGCCAAAGCCGAGCGGAATCACACGTCGACCTTGATTTACGTGTTAAAGGATTTCTTTTGACGATTTTCAGTAATCACGCCCTTCTTGATTCTCGCGCACGTTCTGTCCCATGTACTCCGAACTTTAAATGCCCTCATGGAGATAAAAATCGCCTCACTTCCCTGTTCAAACTTCTTCTCTGCTCTCTCTCTCTCTCTCTCTCTTCTCGGCGATTTTGGCTCCTCAATTTGTCGGTATATTCAGATTTTCTCCAAAAATTTGACTTCCCCTGGCATGATTCGTAGGCTTTGCAAAGCTCACTCCTTCGATTTCATTTCGGGCTTTGGTTCGTTGCTCGTTCCTGACTAGGTACGTCTCTTGGCTCCCACTTGTCCTTTCGCTCTGGATCCCTCGAATCTGAGGTGGTTTCTACATTTTTTGGTTTTTCGATTTCGTTACTTTAGGAATCGAGGTTACTCCCTGTCTCTTCTTCCCCTCTTCTTAGACCCTTACTCTACTACGCGAATCTTCCTCATTGGAAGTTGTTGTGTTGCCCCTAGGGCTCTTAGGGAGTGTTCCACAAATATTCCCCCTCTTTATCGCTCCTTCAAACTTCCTTTCTCGTGCCCGGCTATGTCCGCTTCTTCCGAAGCTACGGGTTCGTCTATTTTTCTAATGGGAAATAGGTCTGCCGGGGAGGATACTGACTTAGGAGATGTGGGTGATGAGATTGATAATTTCCCAGGCGTCGATTCTGTCGAGACTGAGGAAAATACTGAGGGGCCTCCCACGTGTTCCTCCCCCATGCCAAAAAACCCCAATAAGGGTAAAGCCAATGTGAGTGGCTCTGGGACCCCTGGTGGTGCTGAGGAGGCTGCCTGTAGAGCTTCAGAGCTTGTTGGTCCCAGTAAGGTCTCCCCTCCCTATATGAAGGTCCTAACTGATCGTTTTGGCTTCCCTTCGGGTGTGCAGTACAGGAGCCCAGACACCTATACCCGATATGTCCACTCCATTCCTAAGAAGGTTTGCTTTTTCATAGCTGCTTTTGAGAACGGTATTCGCTTTCCAATGCACCCCTTTATAAATAGGGTTTTGCAGCATTTTAACATCTACCCTGCTCAGCTTTCCCCTAACTTTTGGGGTGTTCTGGTAGGCCTCCTTGTTTTCTTCAAAAAATATAAACTTGGGGTTCCCACTGTTCCTTTGCTCATGAAGTTTTTCAATGTTAAGCACACCCTTTCCGGCGATTTTTTATATATTTCTAAACGGGTAAAAGCCAAAGTAATTATTTCTGACCTCCCGAGCTCCCATAAGGGCTGGAAAAAGTTTTTCTTCTTTGTGTGGGGCAAGCAGTGGGAGTACAATCCTGCAGATGTTTCTGATACTCTCCCAATCCCTCAGGCTTGGAATGCCCCCGATAACTTGGGTAAGTCCTCGTCTGAACGAGCTAAGATCAGTTTTGACGGCTTTTCCTGCTGACCTCTCTTTGTTTGTCTCGCTGTACTTCTCAGGTATTCGACCCGACCTCAGCACTACAGACAAGCGGGTTTTGCTGACTTTAGAGGGTTGCGATTCAGAGAAGTTCTCCGAGCTCCTCAAACCTTGGGTCCTTGTATCGCAAAGATTCAGCCCTCTAGAGGTGAGGATCGAGCCCCTTTTCCGATCTCTGTCGCTAGTGCTGAGGAGGCAGCAAGTAATACTTTCTCCATCAATTTTCAGTTCTTGTTCTCCCCCTTATTTCTTCTTGAACTGCTCATTTTAAGTTTCTAGGTTCTTCCTCAATGGAGCCTACCCTAGAAGAACTTCAAGCTAAGGTCGCTCAGTTGAAGAGGAGCAGGAGTGGGGGTAAGCGCAAGGCTGAGGCTGGTTCTGGTTTTGGTAGCTGCTCCATCACCCGAGCTATGGTACAGAAGTTGGGAGCCCACCCTGCTTCACCCATTTCGTCTCAAGTGGCGCTCATTCCGCCATCAGGCTCTCCGAAAGCCATGAAGACCCTTTTTCTCCAAGGTACCTTAACTGCTTCTGGAGAGGTTCTTGAGTTCGGTTCAACCTCTCCCTCTTCAATTGAGGTAGAGAGAGCCATGGGGATGATCTCTCGCATTTTGCCTACTTCTACCTCTCTTGGGCCATCTGAGAAGTTTCCTCAGCCACCCCTCACAAGTTCCAAGGTTGAGAAGGGGAAGCAGTTGAAGGCAGAGAAAGATGCAGGCTCTTACTTCGACAATGTTGAGCTTGCTGCTGGTGTCATTGCTTCTATCATTCCTGACTCTGACGTTCATAGGGCCGCCACTATGCCTCTTGAGGCCACCATCAGTTCGGCTCTGCATGGAGCCACTGCTGTAAGCCCCCCACCCTTGTTATACTCTATTTTTTCCTTGCGCCACCAACTTGTGCTAACTCTCGTTGGCCATAGACGTGAAGGCTTGATGATTTGGATCCAATCCCTGGAGAGCTCCGCCAAAGTGTCAAAGGTGTTCGAGCTTAAAGTTGCAGAGCTGTCCTTCACTAACCATGATCTTCAAACTCAAATTCAGGACCTCCAAGAGCAAGTGGCGAGGCAAGCTTCTACCATCAAGGGTTTGGAGGCTGAGAATGAGAGGGCTCAGGGCGAAGGTGAAAAGACTAAGGAGGAGCTTAAGAAGGCCACAGAGGAGTTTAGGCTCAAGACAGATGCCTGGGTCAAGGCCAGTCAGGAGACCTTTAAGGCTCTGAGCTCTTATAATGGCATGAAAAGGGAGTACGACATGCTGGTAGAGGCGAGCAACGTTCTTTGGAAGGAGCTTAAGGTGCAGGAAACTGCTATTCAAGAGAAGGATGAGCTAATCATCAAGTTGAAAGACGACGTTATCACCCCGTAGGCCAAAGGGTGGATTGCTTTCCAGGACGAAGCTGAAAAGATTTACCCCGACCTGGATTTTGATTTCGCCGTCCCAACTGAGAAGAAAGCTGAGGTGCCTGACACTGTTCCTATGGCAGCTCCTGAAGGTGCTGAGGCGCCTATTCCACCAGCTGAGGTCATGACTCGAGATGCTCTTTCTTCTTCAGTCGACCCTGCTGTTATCCCTTTCTCTCCTGACCTGGTGGAAAGAGCCCTAGCAGGAGTTAAGGTCCATGCTCCCTTGCCTGTTCTCGGTCTCCCAGGGACTTCAATTATTGAACTTCCTGGCCCTTCTCTTCTAGAGATTTCAACTGCCGGCCTGCCAGAGACTTCCCTTGCTGAGCTGCCAGATGCATCAGCTACTGAGCTTCCAGGCTCTCCTCCTCTTGCTCCCACAGAAACCTAGGACTTCTCTCTTTTTTCCTTTTTTTTTTGGGGACTTCCTCTGGGAAGTGGACATGCATGCTGCTTTTCTGAATTACTAAAGTAAATACCCGCTGTTTTTGAGTTATTGTGCATACTGTTCTGCCTTGAATATTTGAATTTCTGAGTTACTGCTACTTCAGTCATTTCAGCATTGCTTTGTTTTGTGTTCCTCTTGCCCCCCTTGCTTGGAGGAGGACCACAGTTCTCCTTAAAGCAAAATCACTGAGTTTGGAGGAGTTGAAAAGCTAATGATGTGTTTAGTTGAGGCTCTCTAAGGGCTTGATCCTTTTCGAAGTACATTTGCCGAGAAGAACTAAAGAGCTAAAGAGTTGTGTCGATTGCGTCCTGAGATCTTCCCAAAATAATTTGAGCTGCTTCTTCTCTTTTTTTTTTTATTGTAATGCTACAGAAACCTTTTTTTTTCCTTGTCCTGCTTGATTGTTGGGTTTTCCTCTGCTAGTCGTTGTGCTTGTGAATTTACTATGGACTTAGTGGGCCTTGTTACATGTTTATGAGCTGAAGAGCTCATCTTAACTTTTATGAGCTAAAGAGCTCATCTTCATTTTATGAGTAGAAGGGCTCATCTTATATTTTATGAGCTGAAGAGCTCATCTTCATTTTTATGAGCTGAAGAGCTCATCTTCATTTTATGAGCTGAAGGGCTCATCTTAACTTTTATGAACTGAAGATCTCATCTTCATTTTTATGAGCTGAAGAGGTCATATTCATTTTATGAGCTGAAGGGCTCATCTTAACTTTTATGAGCTGAAGCGTTCATCGTTAGCTTTGTAGCTACTTAGTGGAATTGCGCTGGAAAGAGAAAAACTTGTTACTTTATTAAAAGCGGCTTTCATATAAAAGAAACTCACTAAAAAAACCTTTTGAGGTGCTCTGCGTTCCAAGAATGTGGTAAGATTTTTCCCTCTTCTGTTTGTAACTCGTAGTTCCCAGGTCTAATCACCTTTGAGATGATGTAAGACCTTCCCAGTTAGGACCCAATTTTCCATGAGAGGGGTCTTTTCTTGCAAGCAGGAGCTTTCTAAGTACTAGATCTCCAACCTTGAAACTCCTGCGTCTAACCCTTTTGTCGTAGTACCTTGCTGTCCTCCTTTGGTAACTCTTGATGCGATGCAGAGCTCTGTCTCTCTTTTCGTCTAAGATATCCAAATTCAGCAGAAGTGACTCATCGTTGTGCTCGGATTCTGCGAATTTGGCCCTGGGGGATGGGACTCCAATCTCTACAGGCGTCACCGCTTCGGTCCCATAGGCCAAAGAGAATGGTGTTTCCTGAGTTGCCTATCTGACAGTTGTCCTATAAGCCCATAGTACTTCTGGAATGTATTCTACCCATTTTCCTTTCAGAGCTTCTAGCTTGGTCTTCAGAGCTGCCTTTATGGTGCGGATGGTGAATTCTGCTTGCCTGTTGGATTGAGGGTGAGCTGGAGCTGAAAAGTAATTCTTTATCACAAGCTTAGCGCAGAACTTCTTGAACTTTGGGTTGTCGAACTGCTTTCCATTGTCAGAGACGATTGCTCTGGGGATACCAAACTTGCAAATAATTGATTTCCACGTGAAGTTCTGAACCTTCTGTTCTGTGATTGTTGTCAAAGGTTCCACTTCTGCCCATTTAGTGAAGTAATTCACCCCAATAATGGCGAATTTGCATTGTCCAATACTGGTGGGAAGGGGCCTAAGTATGTCCAAACCCCATTGTTGGAAGGGCCAAGGGCTTACTACTGAAGTCAGGAGCTCTAGAGGACAATGGGAGATGTTAGTGTGCACCTGGCAGACGTTACACTTTTTAACTAGATCAGTGGCATCCCTGAGCATAGTGGGTCAGTAGTACCCCTGTCTTAATGCTTTTCCTGCCAGAGCCCGAGCTCCGACATGGTTACCACAGACTCCCTCATGGATTTCTCTAAGTATATAGTTGGCGTCCTCGTTTCCCACACACTTGAGAAGAGGTGCCAAAAAACCTCACTTATACAAGTCCCCTTTCAAGATAGAGAACCTGACTGACCTTGCTCTCAATTTCGATGCCTCCTTGGAGTCTGCTGGCAAGGTTCCATTCTGAAGGTACTCTCTAATGGGGTCCATCCAGCTTGGTGGGGCTAGGACTGGGAGCACGTCTTCTTCCTCGACACTTACTGTTGGCTCTGCTAAGTGTTCCCTTGGTATCAACCTTTCCAGATTTTCCTGCGAGGCTGTTGGCAGCCTTGCCAAAGCGTCTGCTCGTGAGTTCTCAGTTCTAGGGACATGTCTGATTTTAACTTGCACAAATTTTTTAATCAAGTCTTGCACCTTTCTGAGGTAAAGGATCATTTTTTCTCTCTTAACCTCATAAGACTCCTCTATCTGTTTTACCACGAGCTGTGAATCACTACAAATATTGAGTTGTTCTACCTCCATCGAGTGAGCAAGATTGAGTCATGCGATCACTGCTTCATACTCTGCTTCATTGTTGGAAGCCTTAAATCTAAATCTAAGGGCGTATTCAACATTTACCCCATCCGGCGAGGTCAGGATTAAGCACGCACCGCTTCCTTGAGCGTTGGCAGCTCCATCTACTGAGAGCTTCCAAGTTGGGAGATCAGGTACTAGCTGTGTGGTCTCCATAGGTGCTTCTGTTGTGAATTCTGCGATGAAATCTGACAGAATCTGCCCTTTGACTGCTACTCTCGGTTTGTACTTGATATCAAACTTGCTGAGCTCTATTGCCCATTTAACCAACCTCCTTGAAGACTCTGGTTTGTGCAATACTTGCTTCATTGGCTGATCTATTGGGACCTCAATAGTATGAGCCTAGAAGTACGGCCTGAGTCTTCTAGCAGTTGTAACCAAGGCTAGGATGAGCTTCTCCATCTTTGGATATGTTTCCTCTGCCCCCCTCAGAGCTCTGCTACAGTAATATACTGGTTGCTGAGCTCTGTCTCGCTCCCGTACTAGGGCTGCGCTATTCGAAAAATCCGAAACAGCAAGATAAAGGGTAAGCACCTCTCCTTCTAAGGGACTTACCAGAACTGGGGGTGAACTTACATAACTTTTGAGGGCTTCGAAGGCTTCTTCACATCGGGTGTCCCATTGGAACGCCTTCTTTAAAATCTGGAAGAAAGGCTGACACTTGTCGCTTGATCTAGACACAAAGCGACTTAGGGCTGCAATTCTCCCTGTGAGACGCTGGACTTCTCTGGTATTGGAAGATGGCTGCATGTCTATTATTGCTTTAACTTTTTCTGGGTTGGCCTCAATCCCTCTGCTGTTTACTATGAAGCCTAAGAATTTTCCCGCAAAGACTCCAAAGGCACACCTGGCCGGGATGAGCTTCATCTGGTACTCCTTAAGGACCTGGAAAGACTCTGCTAGATGTCCAATGTGGAGCTCTTCCTTCAGTGACTTCACTAGCATGTCATCGATATAGACCTCCATAGATGCTCTAATTTGCCTTTGGAACATTCTGTTCACCAAGCACTGGTAAGTGGCTCCGGCATTCTTCAACCCGAAAGGCATGACCTGGTAGCAATATGTCCCCTGCTCAGTCACAAATGAGGTATTCTCTTGGTCATTAGGGTCCATCCTGATCTGGTTGTACCCGGAGAAAGCGTCCATGAAGTTGAGGAACTCGTGTCCAGCGGTGGCATCCACGATCAGATCAATCCGAGGTAAGGGGAAACTATATTTGGGGCAGACTCTATTATAGTCGGTAAAGTCGATGCAGAGTCGCCACTTGCCATTGGTCTTCTTGACAAGGACCACGTTTTCCAGCCAGGTAGGGTAGTCCACCTCCCTGATGGCTTTGGTTTGGAGAAGCTTGCTGACCTTCTCGTTGATGGCCTTCTGGCGCTCTGAAGCAAAACTTTTTCGCTTCTGTTTTATGGGCTTACAAGCAGGGTTTACAATGAGCTTGTGTGTGATGACCGAGGGGTCAATGCCTTTCATATCTTCCTGCTTCCAGACAAACACTTCCACATTTCCTTTCAGGAACTGGATGAGGAGGTCTTTAATCTCCCTGCTTAGCTTAGACCTTACGTAAACAAGGTGTTCTAGCTCCCCATCAAGCTGAACAGGCTCCAGGTCCTCTGATGGCATTGGCCTGGTGTTTAGCTCGTCCCTCATGTCGAGCTCATCTAACTGGATATTCTCAACTTCCTTCCGCTTCACAGATGCCATGTAGCACTCTCGTGTTACATGCTGGTCTCCTCGGACCACTCTGATTCCATTTTATGTAGGAAACTTCATGACGAGATGGTAAGCAGAAGGAATGGCCCTCATGGCGTTGAGGGAGGGTCTTCCAAGAAAAATGTTGTACGCTGAAGGCGCATTTACCACTAGAAACCTCATGGTGGTGGTGGCCTGGCAGGGAGGGTCTCCTAGGGTGAGCACGAGCTGGATTGACCCTAGGGGCAGTACTCTTTCCCCCGAGAATCCTAGTAAATGAGTGCTTACTGGCTCGAGTTTGTCTCTGCCTATCTCTATTTTGTCAAACGCAGGTGCAAAGATGATGTCTGCAGAGCTCCCATTGTCAATCAGAACTCTATGAACAGTTCTGTTGGCAACGATGGCTCTCACTACCAAGGGGTCATCGTGCGGATGCTGGCAGCCTTCCAAGTCCGCCTCTGAAAAAGTGACAGTTGTGTTCAGTCGTGGCGACTTGGACACAGTATGCACTTCTAGTGCCTCATCAGTTCTAATTCGGCGTAGATAAACCTTCCTGGCTGAGCTGGACTCCCCTCCTCCTGCAAATCCTCTGGATATCACTCTGATTTCCCCAGGGGTTATTGGTGCTGCGCAGGGGCTTGATGCTGAGGTGCCGGTGGAGGTGGAGGTGGAGGTGGAGCTCGGTTTTGATTGTCATGGGCTACAAAGCGACGCAGCTGCCCTCGTTGAATCAAGAACTCAATCTCCTTCTTCAGCTGGATACAATCATCAGTTTGGCGGCCATGATCTCTGTGGTATTCACAGTACTTTGTGGGATATCTTTTCGCCGGATCTGCTTTCATCCGAGGTGGCCATCTGAGAAATTTTTCATTTTGGACTTCATACAGGACCTGGGATATTGTAGCCGTAAGTGGTGTGAACTGCTGAGGCGCATACCTCGGTTGTAATTCTGGTTGTGGAGGACCCAGGCGATCTCGGACATTCCCCCTTCTTTTGGGGGAGCGATCTCTGTCTCTTCTTGGAGACCTGTCTCGTTCTCTCTCCTTCCTAGGACTCCGATCCCTTTTCTTCTCTTCCCTTCCTCTTTCTTTCTGTGATAACGAATTCCCTACCTTGGAGAGGAGGGCTTCCTCGCCATTTGTGTACTTCTCTGCTTTGGCCAGTACTTCGACCATTCTTGCTTGAGGATTCTTTGATATGGAGAACATCAAGTCCTTCGACTGTACTCCCAAACCAGCTATGAAAGCGGTAATAGCAAACTTCTCATCTGGGACATCTACCTTCAAAGACTCCGAGTTGAACCTTTGGACATAAGACCACAGGTTCTCGTGTGGTCCCTGTTTCACATTCAACAAATGGTAGCTCGACTTTCTGTATGTCCAAGCTTCGATAAAATGGGACACAAAAGAAATAGAGAGCTCCTTAAAGGAGGAGATCGAGGCTGGGGGCAGCTTGTTGAACCAAGCTAAGGCTGACCCCTTCAATGTAATGGCAAATGGGCGACAACGCACTGGATCCTGGTATCCGTGCAACTCAATCTGGTTTTTATAAGTATTAAGATAGTCCATTGGATCTTTTGTTCTATCAAAGGCCTCTATTTGTGGCATTCTGAACTTCGGAGGGATGGGGAAGTGCAACATCCCAGTGGTGAACGGGACTTAGTCTGTTGCACCAGGGCATCCATCGTTATTGGGGTCTTACCCCTCACAGCTTCCTTCATGTGACTGAGCTCTTGTTGGATGTCCCTGAAGCGCTGCTCCCAGTATTGCTCCATTCTTTCCTGTTGAAAAGGGAGAAAATCATTTTTTTTGACCCCAACGTCATGGCACTGCACTTCCTCGTTGTCACCATTCCTGGGAGGCGGATGGGGAGTCTGGCTATTCTCTCCTCCTTCATTAGCTTCTCTAGGGGGGCCAAGATGTTGTTGCTCCCTGTGAGGTGAATCATTCTAGCCTCCCTGAGCTGGTCGTGTCTCCTGGGGTCCTCACAAAAGCTTCAGAAGTTCTTCATTTTATCTTAGCAGACGTTGGTTGACTAGGCGAAGGGCCTCCAGTTCGTTGTTCGTGGGGGGATTCACCATAGGAGGATTGGCCTCGATGGTGGGGAAGAAATCTTGGGGATCTTCGTGTTGTCTGCCGCTAGTGGCCTCCTTCTGGTTATGCACCCGTGGGGGATTCACTTGGCTCCTGCTCATGTTGCGAGTTGAGATCATCAGTTACTGAAGGATCAATGTACTTGTAATGAGAACAATCGTTCCCACAGACGGCGCCAAACTGACCGCGTAATTTTATGTGGATGAGCATAACGTATGTATGGATAGGTAAGAATAAATCTGGGCTACGAGGCTCGTGAATGTTAAAGATTCAATCCTAGGGGATGATCTGCACAGTGGACATATAGTGGTTCATCAGCTCAGGAACTTGGCTAATCCACTCTTCAATGGAGTCTCTTGCTCTGAGAATCTATATTAATGGGCAATATGCTTTATAGAGGATTCTTGTTACAATTAGGGTTTTTTTTTTTTTTTTTTAATGGAGGCACCATACAGTATTTATAATGCAATTCCTATCTCTAAGGGATCCGCAGCGAGATCCCTGCTTCTTCTCCGCAAGATCTCCTTTGATTTCGGGAGAGAATCTTGGTTAGTTGAGAGTTGTGTGCCTTGATTATAGCCTGGCCGTCGCTTCGGGGGTGCCTTCCTTTACCCAGCTGTTCCTTTCTTAGGTCTTCTGCCGCTTCATCTGATGGGAGCTCTAGGTCTGGACCTCTGAGATCCGGAGATCGTGTCTGACCTCCGTTCCTGACCTCATTCCCCGACCTCATACTTAGCTAAAACTTCTTTCAGGTATCATCAATCTTTGAAATCAAAATTTTTTATTTTTTTTGTATCATCTTTTACTAGGTCAAATTAAAAGGTTACCAAGAGAAAAAAAAATTATGTCCTTTTTTTTTTGGTTTTTTGGACGCCGGCCGGTCCACAATTGTGGACTTTGGAGTCAATAAGGACATTCGTGTATTTTGGGGGCTTAAAAGAAAATTAAAGGTATAGGTACTAATTTACCATAAATGACATAAAAAGCTATATTGCAAAATGAATAGTAACAGTAATAGCGACACAATAATAGTAATAGCCATTGTCGCGGTAACTAGATTACAGTAACAATAATGTTTGTATGGGTGGAATATAAGGGACGATGGCTAATGACGGAGGTGTTATGTGATGATACCTAAAATAAACCCTAAGCACAAGCTCAGAAAATGAGCCCAGCTCGGGAGGTCAGGTAAGACAAGCAGAGCTCGTCCAGCCAGTGTTGGAGCTCCCCCAAGCGAGATAATAGGGGAAGATGTGAGGAGACAGCAAGGTGACAGTAGACGCCTCCGAAGTAATAGTCAAGCTAGAGTCAAGGCATGAAATCCTTAACCAACCAAGATCATCTCCGAAGATTAAGGAGGATCCCTCGGTAGAAGGCAAAGATCTCGGGATATAGTCCGTTAAGGCCAGCCGTAGGGAGTTTAGATAACTCTGGGATTAGAGAGAGAAAGGGGGAAAGATCCCTTCATTATAGGAAGTAGGATCAAGTTAGAGGTAAGCAAGATGCTATAAAGGGGGGGGGGGTAAGCTTCCATCAAGGGAGAGGCGGGAGAGCCACGAGGAACCCTAATTTCCTATACATTGCATTGTAACGAACCCATTGTGATAATAAGAAAATAGGAGCAAGAGACTCCATTGGAGAGTGGACTAGCCGAGCTCTCAGGCCGGTGAACCACTGTAATTCCGTTGTGTTATCTCCCTTTCCTCAATTCCCTTGAGCATCAACCAGTATTGTTTGGCACAAGCTCTGTAGCTCAGACACCACATTTTATTTCACGTATGTCCGTACCCTTAGCTCATTTTCGGTAGACCAACACCATCAGTTTGGCGCCATCTGTGGGAACGACAGTTCTTGTTACAAATATACTGATTTTTCAGTAATTGATGGTCTCTACACGAAACATGAGTAAAAGTCAGATGAATCCCCCAAGGATGCAGAATCCCCAGGAGGTCACTAGTGGAAGACAACAGGACAACCTTCATGATTTCGTCCCCACCACTGAAGACGACCCACCTACGGTGGATCCTCCTGCTAACAATGAACTAGACGCCCTTCGCCTAGTCAACCAACGTTTACTCCAAGAAAATGAGGAGCTCTTGAAGCTCTTACAGGGCCCTCAGCAGATGCAACCACCCCGGCAAGGCCCTAATAATCTTCCCCCTAGGGATCGGCAATGTCTTGACCCCCTCAGGGAAGCAAACGAAGGAGGAGAAAGCAGTCAAGCACTCCATCAGCCACCTAGAAGGGGGATCAACGAAGAAGCACAAAGCCAGAACGAAGGGATGGAGAGGAATGATTTCCTTCCTTTCCAACAGGATAGAATGGAGCAATATTGGGAACACCGCTTCAAGGACATCCAGCAAGAGCTCAGCCACATGAGAGAGGCAGTGAAGGTTAAAACCCCAGTAACAATGGATGCCTTGGTGCAACAAACTGAATCCCCATTCACTCCCGGGGTACTACATTTCCCCTTTCCTCCGAAGTTCAGAGTGCCTCAGATAGAGGTTTTCGATGGGACAAAAGACCCTGTGGATCACCTCAACACCTACAAAAACCAGATGGAGTTGCACGGGTACCAGGATCCTGTGCGATGTAGGGACTTCGCCATCACCCTGAAGGGGTCAGCCTTAGCATGGTTCAATAGGCTCCCCCCAGCTTCGATCTTCTCTTTCAAAGAACTTTCCATTTCCTTTGTGTCTCACTTCATCGGAGCTCGGATCTACAGAAATCCGAGCTATTACTTATTAAATATAAAGCAGAGGCCTGATGAGAACCTACGGTCTTATGTGCAGAGTTTCAATTCGGAATCTCTGAAGGTAGATATCCCAGACGAAAAGTTCGCCATTACTGCTTTCATTGCAGGATTAGGAGTGCAATCAAAGGATCTAATGTTCTCTATATCAAAGAACCCTCAAGCGAGCATGACTGAGGTGTTAGCCAAGGCAGAAAAGTACATAAATGGTGAAGAAGCACTCTTTTCCAAGGTGGGGAGTGCATCCTCTCGAAAGGAGAAGGAAAAAAAAGAGAAGAAAAGGGACCGAAGTCCCAGAAAAGAAAAGGGGCGGGAGAGGTCTCCAAGGAGGGATAGAGATCACTCCCCGAAGAGAAGAGGAAATGTTAGAGACTGCTTGGGCCCCGTGCAGCCTGAACTACAGCCTACATACGGACCTCAGCGATTCACCCCACTCACCGCTGCTGTATCCCAAGTTCTGTATGAGGTCCAAAACGAGAAGTTCCTAAGGTGGCCACCTCGGATGAAGGCTGATCCAGCAAAAAGAGACCCCGCAAAGTATTGTGACTACCACAGGGATCATGGTCACCATACTGATGACTGCATTCAATTAAAGAAGGAGATCGAGTTCTTAATTCAACGAGGACAATTGCGTCGCTTTGTGGCCCATGACAACCAGGATCGAGCTCTTCCACCGCTGCCACCTCAACAGCAGGCACCTGCGCCACATCAGCAGCCTCTAGGTGAGATCAGAGTAATATCTGGAGGATTTGCGGGAGGCGGAGAATCCAGCTCAGCCAGGAAAGCGCACCTCCGACGAATCAGAGCCGAAGAAGCTCTCGAAGTGCATACTGTATCCAAAGCGCCACGCTTAGACACAGCTATTACTTTTTCAGATTCTGATTTGGAGGGATGCCAATACCCCCATGATGATCCTTTGGTAGTAAGAGCCGTGGTAGCTAACATGACCGTTCATCGAGTTTTGATCGATAATGGGAGCTCGGCAGACATCATTTTTGCACCTGCCTTCGACAAGATGGACATAGGAAGGGAAAGACTCGAACCTGTAAGTACTCACTTGCTAGGATTCTCAGGAGAAAGGGTGCTCCCTCTGGGCTCAATCCAACTCGTGCTCACTCTAGGGGACCCACCTTGCCAAGCCACCACGACCGTAAAATTCCTAGTGGTTGATGCACCTTCTGCATACAATATCCTGCTTGGAAGGCCTTCCCTTAATTCTATGAGGGCAATCATGTCCGCCTATCACTTGGTCGTTAAATTTCCTACAAAAAATGGAATCGGAGCGGTCCGGGGAGACCAGCGTGTAGCAAGAGAATGCTACATGGCGTCCGTAAAGATGAAAGAGGTGAAGAACATCCAATTGGATGAACTCGACATGAGGGATGAGCTGGAAACAAGACCAATGCCATCAGAAGAGCTGGAACCAATTCAGCTTGACAAGGAGCCAGAACACCTCGTTTATATAGGGTCCAAGCTGAGCAGAGAGGTCAAAAGCCTTCTCATCCAGTTCTTGAAGAAAAATATATGAGTGTTTGCCTGGAAGCAAGAAGACATGGAAGGTATTGACCCTTCGATCATCGCGCACAAGCTCAGCGTGAATCCAACCTGCAAACCTATCAAACAGAAGCGAAGAAGTTCGCCCCGGAACGCCAAAAAGCAATCAACGAAGAGGTCGGCAAACTCCTCCGCGCTAAGGCTGTCAGGGAGGTTGACTACCCTACCTGGTTGGCAAATGTGGTTCTCGTCAAAAAAACCAATGGTAAGTGGCGACTGTGCATCAACTTCACTGATCTCAACCGTGCATGCCCCAAGGATAGCTTTCCCTTACCTCGGATTGACTTAATAGTGGACGCCACAGCCGGACACGAGCTCCTTAGCTTCATGGACGCCTTCTCAGGCTACAACCAGATTAGGATGAATCCCGATGACCAAGAGAAGACCTTCTTTGTGACTGAACAGGGGACATACTGTTATCAGGTCATGCCTTTTGGATTGAAAAATGCGGGAGCCACATACCAACGCTTAGTTAATCGAATGTTCCAAAAACAAATCGGGACATCCATGGAAGTCTACATTGATGACATGCTGGTAAAATCGCCGAGAGCAGAACTCCATATCGAGCACCTAGCTGAATCATTCCAGATCCTAAAGGAGTACAAGATGAAGCTCAACCCTGCGAAGTGTGCATTTGGGGTCTCGGCAGGAAAGTTTCTGGGTTTTATAGTTAGCAGCCGAGGAATTGAAGCTAACCCAGAGAAGGTTAGGGCAGTGTTAGATATGCAGTCACCATCCAACACAAGGGAGGTGCAACGCCTGACAGGTAGAATAGCTGCTTTGAGTCGTTTTGTGTCCAGATCAAGTGATAAGTGCCAACAGTTCTTTCAAGTCTTGAAGAAGGCGTTCCAATGGGATACCAAGTCCGAAGAAGCGTTCGAAGCCCTGAAAAATTATATGAGCTCCCCCCTGTTTTGGTGAGCCCTTTAGAAGGGGAAGTCCTTACTCTCTACCTGGCAGTTTCAGATTTTTCAACTAGCGCAGCGCTGGTCAGGGAGCGAGACAGAGCTCAGCAACCAGTCTACTACTGCAGCAGAGCTCTGAGGGGAGCGGAGGAGAGATATCCAAAGATGGAGAAACTTGTTTTAGCTTTGGTTACAACAACTAGGAGACTTAGGCCTTACTTCCAGGCTCATACTATCGAGGTTCCAACAGATCAGCCGATGAAGCAAGTGCTACATAAGCCGGAATCTTCTGGAAGGTTGGTTAAATGGGGTATAGAGCTCAGTGAGTTTGATATCAGATACAAGCCTAGAACTGCCATCAAAGGGAAAATTTTGACGGATTTCATCGCAGAATTCACAGCAGCAGCACCTATGGAGATCACGGAGCTAGTACCCGACCTCCCCATATGGAGGCTTTCAGTGGATGGAGCTGCCAATGCTCAAGGAAGCGGTGCAGGTATAATCCTGACCTCTCCGGATGGAATAGATGTCGAATATGCCCTTAGGTTTGGGTAAGGCCTCAAACAACGAGGCATAGTATGAAGCTGTCATTGCTGGACTTAGTCTCGCTCATTCAATGGAGGCAGAATAGCTGGAGATCTGCAGCGACTCCCAGCTCGTAGTAAAACAGATAGAGGAATCTTACGAAGCAAGGAGCGAAAAAATGGTCCTTTACCTCAGAAAAGTACAAGAACTAATCAAGAAGTTTGTGCAGGTTAAGGTCAGACACGTTCCTAGGACAGAGAACTCACGAGCAGATGCGTTGGCAAGGTTAGCAACTGCCTCATGAGAAGACTTGGATAGGCTAATACCAGTGGAGCACCTTCCAGAGCCTTCAGTAAGCATTGAAAAATAAGAAATGCTACCAATCATAGCTCAGCCGAGCTGGATGGACTCCATCATAGAATACCTACAGAACGAAATCTTGCCAAACGATGCTAAGGAGGCCTCCAAACTGAGAACCAGGTCTGCCAGATTTTCTTTGCTGTAAGAAAATCTGTACAAACGAGGATTTTCAGCACCTCTCCTTAAATGCGTGGGAGATGAAGACACCAACTATATACTCAGGGAACTACATGAGGGAATATGTGGCAATCACATCGGAGCTCGGGCCTTGGCAGGAAAAACACTGAGGCAAGGGTATTATTGGCCCACTATGCTCAAAGATGCCACCGAATTGCTCAAGAAATGCAAGACTTGCTAGGAACATGCCAACATTTCCCATTGTCCACCCGAGCTGTTGACCTCGATGATAAGCCCATGGCCTTTCCAACAGTGGGGTTTGGACATACTTGGACCCTTTCCCACCGGTGTGGGACAATGCAAGTTTACTGTCATAGGGGTGGATTACTTCACCAAGTGGGCGGAGGTAGAACCTTTAGCAGTAATCACCGAACAAAAGGTCCAAAACTTCGTTTGGAAATCTATAGTTTGCAGGTTTGGGGTTCCCAGAGCAGTCGTATCTGACAATGGAAAACAGTTTGACAACCCAAAGTTTAAAAGGTTTTGTGCTGAGCTCGGGATAAAAAACTACTTCTCAGCTCCGGCACATCCCTAATCCAATGGACAAGCAGAGGTCACCATCAGAACCATAAAGGCAGCTCTGAAGACCGAACTAGAAAACCTTAAAGGCAAGTGGGTGGAGTACATCCCTGAAGTATTGTGGGCCTACAGAACCACCGCCAGGTCTGTAACTCAGGAAACCCCGTTTGCTTTGGCTTTTGGAACCGAGGCAGTGGCACCTGTCGAGGTAGGGCTCCAATCGCCTAGGGTGGAGTTTGCAGACGCCAAACACAATGATGAATCTCTCCTGCTAAACCTTGATCTCTTGGATGAAAAAAGAGATAGAGCTCTGCATCGCGTCCAAAGTTACCAAAGGAAAACGGCAAGGTATTATAACAGAAAGGTTAGGCACAAAAGCTTTAAAGCTGGGGAGTTAGTGCTCAAGAAACTGCTACTCGCGAGAAAAAACCCCACTCATGGGAAGGTGGGACCTAATTGGGAAGGACCCTATATCATATCAAAGGTGATCAGACCTGGAAACTACGAGTTGCGAACGGAGGAAGGAAAGATCCTACCTCACTCTTGGAATGCCGAGCACCTTAAGAAGTTCTTTCAGTAAGTTTTCCTTGTAATAGAACTGTTTTCGACGAAAATAAACGATTCTTTTATTCATCCTCATATGGTTTCCAAAATAAATAAATATATAATAAGCACATATGAAACAAGCTCCTCAGCTCATAAACAAACGATAAGCTTCTAAGCTTATAAATTCAAGATGAGCTCCTCAGCTCATAAATGAACGATAAGCTTCTAAGCTTATAAAATTCAAGATGAGCTTCTCAGCTCATAAACAAACGATAAGCTTCTAAGCTTATAAATTCAAGATGAGCTCCTCAGCTCATAAACAAACGACAAGCTTCTAAGCTTATAAAATTCAAGATGAGCTCCTCAGCTTATAAACAAACGATGAGCTTCTAAGCTTATAAATTCAAGATGAGCTCCTCAGCTCATAAACGAACGATAAGCATCTCAGCTTATACAATTCAAGATGAGCTCATCGGCTCATAAACAGATGATAAGCTTCTGATTTTATAGAATCTAGAATGAGCTCTTTAGCTCACCTGAGGAGAGATGAGCTCTTTAGCTCACCAAAAAAGAAAAACAGGTCCCTCAGCCCGTATATGCACATACATGTTCAACAAGAAAGATCTGATATTCAAGACTCACGGATACAAGCGTTCAAAAAAGATGTAAAAGTGAAACAAAGATGGGCATTTTCATTAATCAGAGCGGGAAGGGAATACAAGGAGGAAGAACTCCTACTTCTTCCTAAGATGTGACTTTAGCTCTGCAACTTCCTCCTTTAGGCGCGCATTCTCCTCCTTCAGCTCATCCCTTTCTTGTTCAGCCTTGTAGAGCGAATCAAGAAGCTCCTGACCTGCTGGGGTAAGAAAAATAGTGGAAAGAGAGTCAGGTGAGAAGGAGTCATCCCTCTTACGCTTCTTTGAGCTTGCGCCAGTATCCCCCTCCTCGTCAGAATCCCCTTCCTCGTCAGACTCAGAGGGAGAGGTCCAAGAAGAGTATGGAATGGAGGAAAATTCATATTCAGTAGCCTCAGCCTCAAGCAGATAAAGGTTCTTATTCGTCATCAACTCCGAAAAAGTCCTAGGCTCTACAAGCGACAGCTCATCAATATTCATCATCTCTGGCAAGTCCAGATCAGGAGCCTGCACAACAAAAAAATATAATAAGAATTCCTCGTGGAAAAAGTTCAAGAGATTTCAGCTCGAGCTTACCAATGCGAGAGAAGCTCTTCTAGGACCGTGGAATCCTAGCATCAGGATAGCGCAGCTCAGGGGACCGCCAAGACTTCCCAGAAGCAAAGAAAAAACGCCGGGACCACCCTTCAGGGTTAGAATGAAGGTCCAAAACTAAAAGAGGCGAATCAAAATGCTTCCAACGGAAGAAACTGAAGCAGGGAACATCGTCTTCCTCGATATCGAAGAAGTAAAGGAACTCGGCAACAGAAGGGAACCTACCATTGCCATACAAGCGCCAAAAGAGGAAGAAGCTGACCATAGCATCCCATCCTCGAGGGGAAAGGCGAGAGGGGCAGAGGCCATAATGGGTAAGAACTCGCCCAATAGAAGGATGAATGGAAAAGCGAAGTCCCATGTCCATTGCACCTTCAAAAAGGCAGACTTCCTCTTGAGAAAGATAGTTACAGGGCTCGTCAGGGGTAGGAAATCGCAGAGGCAAGTCAAGATCAAGGAAAAATCGCTTCTTAATGGCTACCAAATTAGAAGACTCTACCGTTGAAGGAGACAGGTAGCGACAATGCCACTTCCACTCGATTCCGAAAGAAGTACGTTCCTTGAACAGAGAAGAAACAGGGACAGCCATTAAGGATTGCGGTGAAGACAGAGAGTAGTCACGAAGAATCAAAAGGAGACTCAGAAGTATTTTTGGCAAAAGGGAAAGAAACACAGGAGATATTAGGAGACTTGAAGAAAATCGTAAGCTGTTAGGAAACCAAGAACCACGCAGAAGGCAGAGTCGGCGGTCTTTTTGGTTTCCTAATTAATAAAGGTGGTTACGGTTTTGGAAAACAGTTGGGAAAAGGCGGGAAAATGAGTCAGCACAAGATAACCCCTCCCAACGCACTCAATACAATTGGAAAATAGGCCTGACCCCGCCTAAATAGAATACTCCTCATACTCCTTTGAGTTGAGCTCAGCTCGGTTGGCAGTCTGACATCTCCATAGCAAGTCTTTAAGACCTCTGGTTCCAAGAACCATGCTCACATCAGGATGAGGAGCTCCTGATAAGTTCCTTGGAACCTGGCAGCTCGTACAGTCCTTAATCTTGCTTTAAGAAGGACTGAAGTACTTCTCAAAGCAATGGAGGCAAGAGGAACATAAAACGAAGGAAAACAACTGTGTTTCAATTATGTCTCAAATCAAAGTCAGAACATCATATTTCAAAAACAAAAGTTATATTTCAGAAACAAGAATCAAAGGTACATTAAATACAAGTTTACAGTTGCAAAAAAAAAAAAAAGAAACACTAAGTCTCCGAAGGTGGATTTTGAAGTTCAACAGGGGAAGCCTCAATAGTAGGAGTAGAGCTCGGAAGATCAGCAAGCAAGGACTCAGGAATCAGAGGAGTAGTAGTCTCAAGGATGCTGGCCCCAGGAACCTCCACCCCGTCACCTGGCAATTGTTGATTAAGAGCCCTGGACACGAGGTCAGTAGAGAAGGGATTGTTACATGGAATAGCCGGAGGAGCGGGCACACCCAGGTTCAAAGCTTCAACTAGAGGAACCTATGTGTCTTCCTCATTATCAGAGTCAGATTCTTCCATTTCTTCCTCAGTGGGGATAGGGAAGTTGAAGTCCAGATCTAGAAAAGTCTTGGGCCTAAAGGCAAGCCACCCAGTAGCCCACAAGGTGGTGGCATCGTCTTTCAGCTCTGCCACCTCGTTATCCCTCTGTCTGACCAGGTCTTTCTGCACCTCAAGCTCCTCGCAGAGCTTGCCATTGGCCTCGTTGAGAGTGAGGTACTCTTGCTGTGCCTGCATAAGGGAATTTTTGGCATCAAAGGCCTCTTGGCTAGCCTTAGTCCACGCCTCAGTCTTGAGCTCCAGATCCCCTTTGGTTATCCGTAGCTCATCTCGAGCTTTCTTTTCTCCTTCCTCAGCTCTGACCTTGACGGTTAAGATATGTTTGAGGTCGGAGGCTTGCTTCACTACTTGCTCCTTAAGACCTTGCACCTGAGTCCTGAGGTCCTCATTCTCAAGGGACAACTCAGCAACTTTGATCTCATACGCCTTCAGAGCCTTAACAGAGCGCTCATAAGACCGAATCCAGTGCAATAGACCCTTCACATGGAGGGCCGTCTGAGGACATAAAGAAGGTTCAGCAAGTTACGTGAGATTGAGATATAAGGGTAAGAAAAGATGAAAAAGTGCTAGTGCTTATAACAGCTGCTCCCTGAAGAGTTGAAGCAATGGATTCCTCGAGGGGCAGAGAAGCAGCCTTCATGACGTCAGACTCAGAAAAAATAGAAGAAATAGCTCCCGCAGCGAGATCCATGTTGTCGAAGTAAGAATCTTCATCTTCCTCTTCGGGTTTTCTCCCTCTCTCAACAATCTTCCCGGAAGCACTGTATACGAAAGTGCTGGGTTGGAGATCGGAGACCAGTCCCAAAGCCTTCTCGACCTTAGAGGAGGAAGGGGAAGCCTGACCTCCAACTTGAGCTGGCACCAACGCAGGCTGAGCCTCTGAGGGGAAAGAGGTAGCTGCAATTTGAGGAGTGTCGGATGAGGAAGGCAGTGCCTTGGTGGGAGCCAGTTCTTTAGTGGAGGAGGAGGGTGAAGGCATCTCCAACCTTGGAATTTTAGCCCGAGTAACAGGGCCGCTTCCAGAGCCGACCTGGGCCTTGCGCTTGCCAGATTTACCGCTCTTCATCAACTTCTTAACCTTAGCCTGAAGCTCTTCAGAAGTGGACTTCATGGTGGAAGGTCCTGGAAGATCTGGGTTGAATCAAAAAAATAAAAAATAAAAATAAAAAGAGAAAGAGGAGGGAAAAGAAAGCGTTAGTGGTATCACCTTCCTCAGCGCCTACAATAGATATTGGAACAGCTAGAGTCGTCGGCGGAGGGCTCAGACCTAACTCCATCAGGTATCGAGGCTCAATGAGATCAGTGTATCTCTCTGGCTTAAGTTTTTCCAGTTTCAGTAGCACCCTGTTATCTTCAGGGCAGAGCTCAGGTCGAGCACCTAAAAAAAAAAATGCAAGTAAGAGCAAGGTTAGAGGCTCGTAAGTGCCAGATCAAAACTCAGTCAGCTTGAATAAAGACTCACCCAAGTTTTCTGGTCTAGACCAGGCCGTAGGGATACCAAGAGTATCTGTTTTATCAGTAGGATTATACTCCCAGTTGGTACCCCCAACAAAAAAGAAGTGCTTTTTCCACCCTTTATGAGAAGTTGGGAGGTCGGTAATAATCTTCCTAGTAGCGTTTCGCTTAGAGATGTACAGAAAGCCCTCAGAAGAGGTCAGCTTGACATTGAAAAGTTCCATAAGCAGAGAAATGCTAGGGACCCCAAGTTTATGCTTGTTAAAGATAACTAAAAGACCTACCATAACGCCATAGAAATTGGGAGAAATCTGGGAAGGGCAGACATTGAAGTGTTGCAGAACAGCCTTGATGAAGGGGTGCATGGGGAAGCGAAGGCCGTTCTCAAAAGCAGCAAGGAAGAAGCAGACCCTCTTACGCACCTGTTCTACGTAATAGATGGATTTATCTAGGCACCAGGGTTCGACTCCAGGAGAAAAACCGTATCGAGCCTTATAAGCTCTCATCAATGCGGGAGCCTCTCTACTATAGCCCACGAGCTCGGCATGCCTAAAGGCAGCCCCCAGGTATGAAGATTTATCAGCAACCCCAACTCCACTCATCTTGCCCTGACCTCGGCTTCCACAGCCTCCACACCAGGAAAATTGTCAATTTCATCACCTACATCCCCTAAATCGGTGTCCTCCTCGACAGACCGATCGCCTAGGAGGGAAATAGAGGAACGGGTAGCACCAGAAGAGGCAGACATGATTGGGCAAGAAAAGGGAAGATTAAAGGAACGATAGAGAGGGGGAACACTAATCAAACTCTCTCTAATAACCCTAGGGTCAGCACAATAGCTCCCAACAGCAAGTATGTGCACAATAGAGCTCCAGTCCACAAAACGAGGAAGAGGGGATAGACAACAATCACAATTCCAGCAATAAAAGAACCGAAAAGACCAAAAATGCAATAACCACCTCGAACTCGAGGGATCCAGAACGAGGAAAGATGCGAAAAGGGGGCAGAAAGGGTGTACCTAGTTGGGAGAGAGCAACGAACGACAATCCAAGGCCAAATCAAAAGGGGGAAGCACTGTGAGTCCTCGAATCGAACACAAGAAAACCGATTTTGAGCAAGAATCAGAAAGCTTTGAGACAGAAAGCCAAGAATTCACAGAGGCAAGAGGTTCGAAGAACAGAGAAGAAGTTGAACAGTGGGAAAAGGCGGTTCAGACAGCCGTTTGGGTATTTAAGGCTTGAAAGACGCGGGCTGGAACGTGCGCGAGATTCGAGGAGAGCCATGATTAATACAAACCGTCGAAAGGCTTCAGTCACGTGCAAGACAGGGTCAGCCACGCGCAGATCTAGCTCGATTTAAAAACAGCTCAGCCCTTGCCCAAGCTCGCTTAAGGCAGGGGGTGGGGTGCAACTGATGATACCTAAAATAAACCCTAAGCACAAGCTCAGAAAATGAGCCCAGCTTGGGAGGTCAAGTAAGACAAGCAGAGCTCGTCCAGCCAGTGTTGGAGCTCCCCCAAGCGAGATAATAGGGGAAGAGGTGAGGAGACAACAAGGTGACAGCAGACGCCTCCGAAGTAATAGCCAAGCTAGAGTCAAGGCATGAAATCCTTAACCAACCAAGATCCTCTCCGAAGATTAAGGAGGATCCCTCGGCAGAAGGCAAAGATCTCGGGATATAGTCCGTTAAGGCCAGCCGTAGGGAGTTTAGATAACTCCGGGATTAGAGAGAGAAAGGGGGAAAGATCCCTTCATTATAGGAAGTAAGATCGAGTTAGAGGTAAGTAAGAGGCTATAAAGGGGGGGGGGGGGTAAGCTTCCATCAAGGGAGAGGCGGGAGAACCACGAGGAATCCTAATTTCCTATACATTGCATTGTAACGAACCCATTGTGATAATAAGAAAATAGGAGCAAGAGACTCCATTGGAGAGTGGACTAGCCGAACTCTCAGGCCGGTGAACCACTGTAATTCCGTTGTGTTATCTCCCTTTCCTCAATTCCCCTGAGTATCAACCAGTATTGTTTGGCACAAGCCCTGTAGCTCAGACACCACATTTTATTTCACGTATGTCCGTACCCTTAGCTCATTTTCGGTAGACCAACACCATCATTATGAAAGGTGGTAGGGCTGGAACATAGAGTGGTGGTGGACTAGACAACAAGACGATCACAATAACAACCACAATCATTGTCAAAATTCTATGGAACCGGACAATAATGTGAATAGACAGCCACACGATCACAGTAACGGTCAAAATTCTACGAAACTAGATAGTAACGTGAATTAGACATCCACACGGTCACATCAATAACCACAATTACTCTCAAAATTCTACAGAACTAGACAGTAATGTAAATTAGGCAACTACATGACCACAGTAATATCCACATTGATAGTGACAATAACAAATATAATGAATTTCTTTGTCACTGTTCAAATTTTAAAATGAGAATTTGAAACATATTTTGCTTAATACCAAAAATAATTTGTCCAATTTAGTCGACCATCATTATTGACAAATTAGGGATAATTTGTGCTTGAAAATACTATACAATATGAATAATTTTGATAAAGATGTTAGTGACTGTAGGATATACGTACCCGTAAATTATACTTCGTCATCAAAGTCATGCGCATGCACGTCCCATTCATTCCGTTTGCTTGACTTTTGAAAATACTTTGCACTCTTTTAGCAAATAAATATACAAAGACTTTGACTTGGGTCTTCTGAAACCAAAGAACACGTCGTCGGCTTTCCCTAATTAAGTTTGTTTGAAATCATAGTGCATTCGGTTGGACCCCATTAGTTTTGCAGAAAAAACGTGTCGGCAAGACCGCAAGAGTACGTTTACAGGTTTTTATATCCGAGTGGGAACATCATCAATACACATTAAGTGATCAAGCTTCGAGAGAAATTTAGGCAAGTCCGTACCCTCCCATTTAGTAATTGTGTAGCTCGGTATATATGTGCAGACGAAATTACTAATTTTGAGGAGAATGAAAGCAAAAGTCTTGGGTGTGTGTCTCGAGGGGTTTGAAAAGAAGTATGACTTTTCTTCTTAGTGTAGAGCAATTGGATGTGCATGTGTATCACATGGAAACAAAGGCCACGCAACCAAAAATGAAGAGCAATTAGAATTAGGGCCGATAATCGAGTTAAGTCTGTGAAGTTTGTTTTTTTAAACGAGTTTAATAAATTATTCAAGTTTGGTTGTTTTACAAAAGAGTCGAGTTCAACACCAGCCGAACTCATGCCTTTCCGAGCTCATTTTCTAAAGAGCTCTAAAAAATTGTTCAAGCTCGGTCGTTTAGTATACGAGCCGAGCTCAAGTCGAATCCTACCCGAACCAAGCCCGAGCTAAATCCGAATAGCTCAACTCAATTATCAGTTCTAATTAAAATATTGTGTTGTGCAATATCCTTTTATGACAGTTTTTCATTTGTTGACATTTCATGTGGATAGTGGAGTTCAAATTCTATATGGAACTTATGGAGTTTTTGAATAATCTTTCGAACCATGTCCCTTCATTGCCCTAGTAGACACTTGATTTTGATGATTTTCAACTACTATTCAACCTAGATAATCTTGAATTGCCAAATGACAAAATTTTTTAGTCCCTCAATTTTGCTTGCGATTTTAAAATGATCCCTTTCAATTGTCTCAATTTATTCTCTAAATTATTAATTGCGCGTCTATAAAATTCTTATGCCTATTTCACTCATTAGAACCAATGGCGCTTAGATGTGGATATGACAAATACACGGGCTTGCCTCGGTTAGTTCTAGCTAGTGAAATGGCCGAAAATTTTATATTGACATTAGATTGATAATTCAATGACTAAATTAAAATGATTGAAAATTCATGGACTTTTCTAAAGCCAGAGGCAAAATCCAAGGGCCGATCATCATATTTACTCATTTTTTTTAATTAAGAAAGTCACCATGATAAATCAAGTTGACTCAATCAGTGTGCACTATGGATGTGATGTGCCGATGAAATTGAAAACTTGTTTTCAAACAAACTTTAACATTGATAATTCTAATCTTCTTCAAATGAAAACATGCCATGGTGCGGTGGTTGTATCAGTAATCCTTGGAGCCTTTGATTTAAAAGGACAAATGTGTGTTTTCAATATGTTGGTGGATACGCAAATTTGTTTGAGCAGATATTCGAAAAACTAATAGTATTAGCTGTTGGACCAAATCAGATTTTTAAGATTAAAAATTGAATTTTGGTCGACTTTGAGCCTAAATTAAAGTGGGACCCGATTATTATTTTGAATAAAATTCTGTGGGTTCGTATCTACTCCATGAGGAGAATAATATAGTATATTCATTTGCTCAAATCGAGTAAGAAATGAAAGAGAAAATAGGCTCCAAAGTGACCCTCTTGAAATGTGAAAATAAAGGAAAGTGTAATGTGGGATTTGACACCAATCCCACATTGGTTGAGGAAGAGATCCAACATGGGCATATATAGGCCAAGTTTGCTCCATGGGTTGGGCCCTAAGGGGTACCACAGTTTTATGAGTGGAGCGAGCACCTACATGCCTTCGGTTCGACCACACACGCGCGCCACCCGCCACGACCACGACGGGCCGGGTGTGGGAGTGACCTATATTTTTGGAGAAAATTCATTTAAATAAATGGGCAAGAATTTCTTAACCGAAATTAATTTTTGGTACCCGTAGGTCGCACTGATTCGGATTTATTCCGAAATTAAGTTGTGACTGTTCATGGTAAACAGTTACTCAAGGTGTCTACTGGTTGCATCTTTAGTCCGTTTTTAGACATTAAGGCAGACATTAGCGCATACAATTTTCGGCATTAAGACAGTGTGCATTTTTGAGAGTACGCAACACAAGTTTAATTCGCTGGACGAGTAAATTAGAGTGCTATTTCTGCTCGTGTTAAGATCATTGTATCCTGGGAGGCAGACGCTCGATATTCCATAAGCACCGTGTGTGAGGCGAAATCTGTCTTAAGGACATAGTGTCAAACACTAGCCTTGATCTACCTAAAGTTTAATAACAGTTCATGTTCTGCAATCGGGTTAGTTTTTATATTGGTTAAACAAATAGTTACGTGTAACTCTTTCGTGTAACTGTTTGCTGCTACTGTTTTATTAAAACTATATTCTGTGTAACTGTTTTGCATTTGATCGTTTCTGTTTTGTTCTACGTTACATGTTTCATATCAGAAAGTTCAATAAGTGATTTTACTATATTTGAAATACCACAACCAACATTAGCAATTTTTGATGTAGGACGAGTATTAGCAATTTTTTATTTTTTATTTTTTACTATTTTTTAGAATGAGAATTTTATGAAGAATATTTTGTATTAGTCTAGATCTATAATATCTAGTTTTCTCTTTTGTGTCAACTTAGAACTTCCTAAATTTTCCAAGCATCTTATATCATAGGTAGATTTGTAAGTTGCGAGGCACAGGAAACTGTTGGAAAAATGGTCTTAAACAAATAAGTTTTGAGAATTTTGGGCTTAAATAAAAGTGGGACTCACCTCAAAATTGATGAGACAAAATTTAAATGCATTAACCTCCGTGAGGAAATAAATGTGGTATATTAATTTGTTTAAAATCATTAAGTATTGAATAGAAAATTGTTAAAGTATTTTCAAAATAAAAAAAAAAATTGGTGGTTAGTTTTGAAAAACTCTTTGTGACTTTTGGGGAAAATTGGAAAAGTCTGAAGTAAATATGACATGAAAGGGGAATGTTAGCACCCTTTGGCGCATTGTATTCTCCAGCACAAAAGAGAGCTATCTTTGAAGATCCATAATGCGTCAAAGTCTTTAGGCGGCAGGGCTTAGGGTGTGACGAGAAGGTTGAGGTACCCGAGCAAGATAGTCGCATGTTCGAAGATGATACTAAAGTCTTCCACAAAATTGATGACTTCTGGATAAAGACATCAATCTAAATAGTTACATCATTTCATAAAGTTATCATTAACATATTTTGGTTAAAAAGCACCATTACAAATAGTCACAACTTTTCATAAAAGTCACATTTGATATCTTTTGGTTAAAAGACACTATTTCAAATAGTTGTACATTTTTCATAAAGTCACCATTGATACCCTTTGAATCAAAAAACACCATTACATATAGTTGCACCCTTTATGAAAAGTCACTAGTGAGTTTATAAATAGGTGATGTCTCGCACTCCCAAATCATACCATTGAACAATTCTTATTTCTTACTAGAATTGTTTTCTCATTCTACTTCTCTTCAATATCCCAATTCTGAATTTTGTATTCAGTATTTCTCTCTCTCTCTCTCTCTCTCTCTGTGCATATTGCTGCATTGTTATTTCTTGTTTGGTTCAAGTATAAACACATAATTGTGTCTATTGGAACCTTCAAGATTAAAGTGATGCATCTTCAAGAACAAAAATCTATTCTATCTTGGGAAGCAGTTATTTATCAACCTTAAGCACAAAGAAGGAGCAAATATGTCTTAAGAAAACTGTGATTACACAAGGTTCAGATTATTTTGGATTTCTAGATTTCTGGATTTCTTATTATCTTATTTGTTGTTGTTGTGCATCACTGTAATTGTATTTTATTTTCTATTTTTATCATTCTATTTTTAATTAAATAGTTTACATATAATAGTATACTTAGTAGATTTAGATTATGATACAGGAATTAGTGATTAATTCTAAGTATACACATATTTTAGATAACAATCTTAAGACAGGTTTGTATTATTATATAATTAGATTAATTACTGTTATAATCTAAATCAGAATTTTGTATTTTGTTATATTACTCCATTACTTTATTAAAATCAAATTGTTATTTGTTTCTGTTTGTGTAACATAAATGACTACAACAAATTATGTTCCTACTACTGTGAGTGTGTCTTATGGAGAGAAGCCCGAAAAATTTAATGGCTCGGACTTCAAATGTTGGCAACAAAAGATGATTTTCTATCTCACCACACTAAACACTAAACCTTGCTAAGTTTCTAAGTGAGGATGTCACTGCACTTAATGAAAATGAAATTGACATGGAAAAGTTGATTGTTGTGAATGCTTGGAAGCATTCGGATTTCTTATGTAGAAATTATATCTTAAATGGACTAGACAATACATTATATAATGTGTATAGTGCTGTCAATTCTGCAAAAAAACTTTGGGAGCCTTTGGACAAGAAATACAAGATTGAGGATCGATGCTGGCACGAAGAAATTCATTGTTGGTAAATTCTTGGATTATAAAATGGTGGATTCAAAGATTGTCATAACCCAAGTTCAAAACCTTCAAGTTATCTTTCATGACATCCATGCCGAGGGTATGTCTCTTAGTGAGTCATTCTAAGTGGTTCAATCGTGGAAAAATTACTACCACTTCGGAAGGATTTCAAGAGCTATCTCAAATATAAACTTAAGGAAATGAAACTTGAAGAATTAATTGTTCATTTAAGGATTGAAGAAGACAACCGTAAATCTGAGAAGAAAAATGGAGTCTTTAATTCCATGGAATCTAAGGGCAACATTGTGGAAGGAAAGACAAAGACTAACAAGAAGAGGAAGCATAATGGTGAAGGTCCAAATCAAGGATCTAAGAAGTTCAAGGGCAAGTGCTATAATTGTGGCAAATTGGGAAATCTCTTCAAAGATTGTCGTAGGCTAAAGAACTTCAATAAGCCAAATGCTCAAGCAAACGTGACTGAAATTGACAAGATTTCAGTGGAAGTCTCCGACATGAACCTCGCAGTAGTTGTATCTAAATGTAACTTGGAGGGTAACCCTAAGGAGTGGTGGCTTGACACCAACACTACTTGACACATTTGCTCCAACAAATGGATATTCTCTACTTACAAAAAGTTAGAGAATGATGAGCAACTCTACGTAGGAAACTCCTCTACCTCCAAGGTTGAAGGATGTGGCAAGGTGATACTCAAGATTACCTCTGGCAAGAAACTAACCTTGAATGAAGTGCTTCATGTCCCTGACATTTGCAAGAACTTGGCGTTCGGCTCTTTGCTGAGCAAAAATTGTTTTAAGTTAATTTTTGTATCTGAAAAATTTGTACTCACCAAGAGTGAAATGTTTGTAGGAAAACGATATCTGAGTGATGGGCTTTTTAAGCTCAATGTAATGGCTATTGTACCCAAAGCTATCATTAATAAGAATGAGAATAATTCTTCTTACTTGCTTGAGTCTTCAATTACAAGGTATGCTAGGCTAGAACATATAAATTATGATACAATTAAAAGATTAATCAACTGGCAGCAGTAAAATGATATGTTTCATACTTGGAGGTTGTGAACTCTTATGAAGGTTAGCTTGGTACTTCCTCCAGCCTGCAGGTGTTTCATCCTTCCCTTAGATTTATATTGTTTCATCTTTGTTAATCACCAATACAACCAATGAAGTTACTTGCATGTTTTAGTTAATTGTTCATGCATACGCTCCAGAGTATTATTCAATAATACATTTATTTGACTTTCACATCGCTTGCTAGATAACTTTCAACAACTTGTCTTCAAGGTATTGGCTTATAATGCCAACAGGGAGTAGTAGGCCAATGCAATTGGCAGGGCGATGAGCAAACCAAAGATTACCCTACAACCTGAACAAAAAAAACACAATATATCAAATTCTATTTTAATCCTTTTGACTTATTTAAGTACTGAAGATAAAGGTACTAGTTACCCTGTGCTCAAAATTTTCGGTTGTACGTTATATTCTTTGGCAAATACAAATGGAACGATTCCTTGGGGAAGAGTTGCCGGCATTGCACAGACATTATTAAGCCTTATATTATATCCTGATTGTATGCTACAGAAAACAATTCTTTTACACCTGCACAATTGCCACTTTAAACACAGTTCCCTTTAATCCTGTAGCCATGGCGGAAACTGCCATCAGAGCAGGTCCCATCACAAACTTCATTGCCATCGCTAAAACTATCGTTTTGGTCCCACTTGCTATTATGCTATCATGTGATGCCATGAAAAGACCTATAATGACACAATTGGAGAAGTTAAGGGAATTCTTTTTCGGATTTTCCTAATCCATGGCTGATGATTTTTTGATTCTACCTAAGCTGAACATGGCCATTCCAAGCCCTCCATCAGACAATATTGAGATCGATTTATCAACAATCTTTGGCAACCGTACTTTCCACCTGCACCGCGTTCATGAGGTTAAGAACTTTGTTACTATGATATCTAACTCAAAATGTCTCAATGAGGTCAGGAAAATTTTGAGTATGTTGATGATCCCACAGGCTTACCTGAAGTGTATGCTTGCCCAAATAAGAGCCAGCATAGTGGCATGAGTATTGGGGTTGGTTATGAGCTTCCTTCCCACAGTTGAAAGAACGCTCATAATTTTATTTTGTCTATGAGATCTGATGTTTGCTTCCTCCACTTGCTCTTTCACTTGTCCTTCTTGTGGGCCTCCAGCTCCCCTTCAAACAGAAGCAAAACATGCATTTTTAAGTTCCATGAAGAAAATGTAACAGTCATAGTCCAAGATATGTAGTAAGTGTAATATCATGTTAACTACAGATCACGCGGGGGTATGTGGTGGAGTTGAGGGAAATGCAAATCATTTTTCATCATAAGTGTTGTTTGGGTTTTGCTGGAAATCTGCATTTTGAATAAGTGTTGATTTGTTTGAAATGCTTTGGAAGTAGAAGGAAGGGTTGTGGCTGTTATGAAGAATCTGAACTGGGAGCATACTTGTTTTTGTTTGCTTTTGACCTTTTGAGTTTTGGTTGTTTTGATAGGCGTTTGTGCCTTACTTTGAGTTGGTTTGTTTCTGTTAAAGCGTTTATGTCTTTCCTTTGCTTCTTGTAATGTTGCTTTGTTAATAAATAAAATTTTACCTTTCTTTAAAAAAAAAAATGATACTATTCATTTCTCCAATGAACAAAATATCCACAAGTTAGATTCTTGGATTTATGACAGTTTCACTTATGTTAATCGTTCATTTTTTTTCTGTGGCATTTCAGGTGCCTTTGTCATTATTTGGAGGTTCTGGAAACTATGCCTCTACTTTGTACATTGTAGCAGTAAAAGCTAATGCATTGGAAAAGGTTGAATCCGAGCTTCTTGACCTTGTCGAGGCTTCAAAGAAAAGTCCCACATTTTCTCAATTCACGAAGGATTCGTCAGTACTTGTTAGGCTATTAATGAAGTTTGTGCTGAACTTAAATTTTCGGACGTCACAAAAAACTTTTTGGGTATGATGATTTTCTAGTGGTCACTTTTGGTTATGTATTAAAATATTTTGGGAAACTTGTATGTAAATTACGTTGTTAGATATTTTGATGATTTGTATAACTTTTATTAAGTGTATTATATTTTATGTTTTTGTTAGTATGGTATTTGATGTTAGTTTGTGTTGGTTGTTGAATGGAAAAGATGTGAAATGTATTAATTGTGTTAGTTTTTTATTGAACACAAGTAGCAATGGTGTACAGGTGAAAAATTTTATTGGAATACCATTTTTTATGAAGGGTTATTTTTAAAAAAAAATGAATTTTTTTGCGACGAAATTACAATCGTTGCGAAAAATTATAGGACCAATCCTTTTAGCGACGATTTTTATACGTCGCAAATGTATTTATTCAATTTTTTTAATTGAACCAAACCAATTTTTTTGCGATGTTTATTTTTTCGTCGCGAAAAAATAATTAAATTATTATTTTTTTACATTTTTTTATTTATTTAAAAAATTATTTACGACGATTTTTTTACATCGCAAAAAATTAATTAAATTATTATTTTTAAAATTTTTTATTTATGTAAAAATATATTTGCGATGATTTTTGTACGTCACGAAAAATTAATTAAATTATTATGTTTTAAATTTTTTATTTATGTAAAAATATATTTGCGACGACTTTTTTACGTCGGGAAAAATTAATTAAATTATTATTTTTAAAATTTTTTATTTATGTCAAAATTTATTGGTGACGATTTTTTTACGTCGCGAAAAATTAATTAAATTATTATTTTTTATTTTTTTACGCTGGTGGAATAGATTTTAGCTACGTTTTTTTAATTTTAGCAACGTTTTATTTTCGTCGCAAAACATTTTTTTTTGCGATAAAAATAAAATTGTGTCGCAAAATACTTTCTATGACGAACACACGACGAAAAAAAAACGTCACAAAAAATAATTTGCGACGATTTTTTTTTATTTAGCGACGAAAAAAATCGTCGCAAAAAACGATTTTTGTTGTAGTGACAAATCGTAAGTGTGAGACTTATATGGAATCAAAATTGAAAAAAATATCTTTCAAAACAGTTGAAAGAAGTACTGAACCTTTTGAATTAATTCACAGTGATATTTGTGACTTAAAATTTGTGCAAACTAGATGTGGTAAAAAGTATTTTATTACTTTTATTGGCGATTGCACAAGATACTATTATGTTTACTTAATTAGAAGTAAAGATGTATGTTCAAGCATTATAAAAATGAAGTTGAAAATCAACTTAGTAGAAAAATTAAGGCATTAAGTAGTGATAGGGAAGGTGAATATGAATCTCCTTTTGTAGAGTTTTGTTCAACACATGGAATCATTCACCAAACTATTGTCTCCTATTCACCATAATCAAATGGCGTAACTAAACGCAAAAACTGAACATTGAAAGCAATGGTGAATGTTATACTTTCAAGTTCGGGTGTACCCCAAAACTTGTGGGGAGAAGTCTTACTATCTGCTAATTATATTTTTAATAACTGTCTCATAAGAAAACAAATAAGTCACCATATGAATTATGGAAAGGCCGAAGACTTTCCTATAAATACTTAAAAGTGTGGGGTGTCTAGCAAAAGTGATAGTTCCTAAACCTAAAAATGTTAAAATAGAACCTAAAACTATTGATTGTGTATTCATTGGTTATGCACATAACAATAGTGCATATCAATTTCTTGTTCATAAATATGAGATTTCTGACGTGCATATTAATACAATTATTGAATCAAGGAATGTTTCATTTTTTGAAAATAATTTTTCATTTAATATGTCACATAAATCAAGCTCATTAAAGAGACCAATTAATGCTATATTAGGCATGGTCAAGTCAATACGGACAAGGAGTTCATAGAAGATGAACCTAAACAGAGCAAAAGGACAAAGACTTCAACGTCGTTTGGTCCTGATTTTCTAACTTATTCACTAGAGAATGATTCTCAAAGTTTCAATGAAGCTATGTCCTCCCCCGAAACTCCTTGTTGTCAAATGGGTTTAAAATAAATGAGTGTAAAAAATGTGTTTATGTCAAGAGCTTATGTCATAGTGGATATGTTATTGTATGTCTTTATGTAGACGATATGCTAATTTTAGGCAGCAATAATGATGTCATTATAATTACCAAATGGATGTTGACAAATACGTTTGAAATGAAAGACCTGAATTTTGCTGACGTTATATTAGGAATTAAAATTTATAGAACGTCAGATAGACTCGTGTTATCTCAATCTCACTATATTGATAAAGTACTTAATAAGTTCAAGAAGTATGAGATAAAACCTATGAGAACACACCTATCAATGTTAATATCCATCTCTCTAAAAATAATGGTGAAAGTATATCTCAATTGAAATATGCACGTATAATTGGTATTGTAATGTACATCATGAATTGTACTTATCCCGATATAGCATACTCTGGGAGCAAGTTAAGTCGATATATAAGTAATCTATGAAAAGACCACTGAAAAGCAATAATTAGGGTATTAAGATATTTAAAATATATCCAAACCTATAGTTTGCATTTCACAAAATATTCAATTGTACTGAGGGATATACCAATGCTAATTGGATATCTCATACTAAAGATTCAAAATACACGATTGGATCTTTCTTTACCTTGGGTATTGCAACCGTGTCTTGAAAATCCTCAAAGCAAACATATATTGCTAGATCTACAATGAAATCAGAATTCATTGCGTTAGATAAAGTTGGAGAAAAGGCAAAATGGCTTTGCAACTTCTTAAAGAATATTCCAAATTGGCCAGAGCTTGTGCCTGGAATAAGTATACATTGTGATAACCAATATACGATTGGAATGACACAAAATTGTATGTATAACGGTAAATCTCGACACGTACATTGTAGATATAATACCGTTAGGCAGTTGCTTTTGAATGGTATTATATCCATTGACTACATGAAGTCAAAGGATATATCGCAGATCCGTTTACAAAATGTTTGACTAGAGAGCAAGTAGAAACTTCATCAAGGGGAATAGGCTTAAAGCCTAATATTTAACCAAGAGTCACCACAAAGGAAACCCAACTTAGCTGACTGGAGATCCCAAGATCTAAGTTCAAAGGAACAACTGAATTATGTGTAACTCAGAGCGCATTGAGAAGGTTTTTAACTCCTTCTCATTCCTATGATGAGAGAGTGCATATCTGCTACGAGAACTAGAGTAAGTTATGCTTTTAATAATGTTCTGTGACTTGAATAAGTCCAAGTATGGTATAACAGAATACTCTTAATCAGAAATCACCTATGTGAGTAAGAAGGGCCGCCTCTATGAGAATCGTAGACTGATTAGTCTAAATTACTCATAAAACCAAGTAGTGTTCAAGGTCAAAATGAATACAAACATGAGAATCAACTGTGTTTGAAAGGAAACTATGTGAATTCTATTGTTTTGGTTTACACAAACAGCTGATAATTCAAAAACATCAAGTCCACTGATTAACCAAGTAAAATCTAATAGTCTTTCGTTAGCGAAAGTTCAAAGCCAGTTACTTATCCCGATGCAGTAACATTTCAACTGTTCTTGAACCAGCGTCGACATTATCATATATTAAATTTTTATTCATGTGGGGGATTGTTGGAAAAATGGTCTTAAACAAATAAGTTTTGAGCAAATTTAGGCTTAAATAATAGTGGGACCCACACCTCGAAATTGATTGGATCAAGTTTAAATCTGTTCTCCTCCGCAAGGAGATGAATGTGGTATATTTATTTGCTTAAAACCATTAAGAAATAAATGAAAAATTGTTAAAGTATTCTTAAAATTAAAAAAAAAAAAGTTGGGCAGTTTTTTTTGAAAAACTCTTTGTGACTTTTGGGAGAAATTGAAAATGTGTAAAGTAAAAATGACATGAAAGGCTACTAGTTCAAAATTGGTGATTTTTGGTTAAAGACATCAATCCAAATAATTACATCTTTTCATAAAGTCATCATTAACACCTTTTAGTTAAAAGACACTATTATAAATAGTCACAAATTTTTAAAAAAATCACATTAGATATCTTTTGGTTAAAAGACACCATTTCAAATGGTTGTACCATTTGAACCAAAAAGCACTATTATATATAGTTGCACCCTTTATAAAAAGTCACTAAATAGGTGATGTCATGCACTCCCAAATCATACCATTGAACAATTTTTACTTTTTACTACAATTGTTCTCTCATTCTACTTCTCTCCATTATCCCAGTTCTGAATTTTGTATTCAATATTTGTTCTCTCTCTCTCTCTCTCTCTCTCTCTCTCTGTCTCTCTCTCTCTTTGTCCATATTGTTGCATTGTTATTTCTTGTTCGTTTCAAGTATAAACACAAAATTGTGTTCGTTGGAGTATTGAAGATTGAAGTGCTGCATCTTCAAAAACGAAATCCGTTATATTTTGAGAGACAATTGCTTATCAACCTTAAGCACCGAGAGAGAACAAATTTGTCTTCAGGAAATTATGATTACACAGGGCTCGGATTATTTTGGATTTCTAAATTTCTTATTATCTTATTTATTGTTGTTCTGCGTCACTGTAAGTGTATTTCAATTTATATTTTTAACATTCTGTTTTTAATTAAATAGTTTGCATATAACAATATACTTAATAGATTTAGTTTATGATATAGTGATTAATGATTAATTCTAGGGTTAATTGCACTTGAGGTCCCCAAAATATGGAGTTTGTCTCATTTTAGTCCACAATATTTTAATTGCATCATTTTGATCCCTAAAGTATTGAATATATTTCTATATGGTCCCTAAAGCAGACAGCGTTCAGATTGCTAACGATTTTTTATCACTTGTCATGTGATAGTTAAATATGGACAAAAAAATAATTTGGATAATTCTGACCAAATTTTTACTCAAATTTTGGTTAAATAGTTACCCAAATTACACAGTTTTAATCATGAGCTATCCAACTTTTGGTCAAAAGTTACCCATCTATAATATAAAACTGGACAGGCTTCAATAAGTCTATCCGACGGTTTCAAATAGACTCATCCAACGGCTACCAACATCTCTCTCAAAACTATTCACATTGCATCGTGCCTTCAGGCACGGGTTACCCCTAGTATTACACATTTTTTGTCAAGAACTACCCAAATTTTGTTTAAGAGCTATCAAAATTATTTTTTATCTATGTTGGTATTACATGACAAGTTTATGATAAAAAACGTTAGCAATCAAAATGTTATCCGCTTAAAGGACCATATAGAAAACATATTCAATACTTCAAGAACACAAAATAATTGAAACATTGGGGACCAAAATGAAATAAACCACATACTTTGGGGACCTCTAGTGCAATTAACCCTTAATTTTAATTATGCACATATTTTGGATAACATAAACTACAAATATTCTATCAATAATATTCAAAAAATGTTTCTATTTTTTAACTTGTGCATTCAAGGTTTTTTAGCATAGCCTTTTGGATCTAAGGCGGTATCATATATTAATGGAGACCCACTTAAATCCGAGTGAGGCCCACCAATGTTACGATCACGATATGAGTTATTTAACATTAAAGAATTGAGAAAATATTTTCAAAAAAATGATATTTATACTTAATTTGTAGATTTTATTTGCTAATCTAAGAATATCTCCAACCATGACTCACATTTAAACTTGAGTTTAAATTTGAGTAAAAATCTTGATTTGATATAGAGTACTCCAATAAACAAACTAAAATATCTACTCAATTTTTTTTAAAAAAATCCTCTTATTATCCAAATCTCATTTTTTTGTGTCATTCAAATCATGAAATCTGATAAAATAAATGAAACTTTTATATCTCTTTACAAATGGGTAATTAAAAAAAAATGAATATAGCTACCACACCACCTGAGAATAAAAAGAAATAGAAAAAAAAATCACCCCAAAATTCTCAAATTGTTCTAATCCCTTATCTTCTTATCTAAATCTAGATAAAAAAAAATGAATAAAAAAAAAGGTGGTTACTTTGACGTGGGACTGGTCTGACGAATTAAAAAAACAAATCATTTTCAACAAAAATTGATGATTGAAGAAATAAAATAACAAATTTCCTAAAATTATGGGTAGTGAAGACTTGAAATTTTAGAAAATCTCAGGAAAAATCGGGGACATGAAATCACACCACCAACAATGTTTAACTTGAAGAAATCAAAGTAAAATTTGATGGGTAGACTTAGAGTTTATATAGTATAAAAGATGGGTAAGTTTAGAGTTTTAAAAAATACAAGAAATAAAGAAGATAGAATGTGAAAAGGAAGAAACTTACCTACAGGTCTTCAAAGGATCTGTGAATGCTTCGGTGGTGGTCGACAATGAAAGCAAAAAACAAGTTGTCGAAGAAGTTTTTTGGGCTTTGGATAGGGTAGAGAGTTACCGTTGAAATTTTAGTATAAAATTTGAATCTCCTTCAATTAGGGTTCAGAATAATTTTTTGTGAAAATTGAAGGTGAGTCATCTTAGACGGACTTATAATGACTTGAGTCTTGAAATGAAACTTATTTGGGGGTAAGTTCATGTTTAAACTTATATGTAGGTACTTAAGTTCACTGATTTTTTAAATCTAAAAATTACCCCTAATGATGTTAGTTTTGTCCAGTTATGAAAAGTCACATAGGTTAGATAATTGAGGTATATATGAAAATTTTTGATTGAGTTATATATGGAAATCGTTTATTAAATATTATGAAAATTAACGGAAGTTTTATATGGAAATTATGTATTCTGATAGTTATATATGGAAACTTGATGTACGAATAAATCATTGGTCTATTAAGTCAAAATCAGATTACAAAATTTCCTTAACATTAGTGTTACTATAGTGACACGAATGAGATTGTTTTCCTTAAAATAGTCAATACTCAAAATGAAGAATTCCATCATTTCAAATAGTAACACAAACCCAACTCCAATTTCGATTTTACTCTTCAAGTTTACTGTGGAATCCATTGACAAAGTTACAGTTGATTCTTTGCATTCAAAACATCTTCACAATTTTGGGATTCATAAATAGAGTTAACGTTTGTGATTTTACATGAAAGTTGATGTTCATTGTAGGGTTTTAAAAAACTTCTACATAATATATAGTTCAAACTGTCTGTTTTTTTTTTTTTTTTTTTGCATTCCTAATTTAAAATTTGAGATTCATTATTATTAAATTAAAATATTATATAATTCGATTTTATTGTTTTCTTTGTTGTGCAAGACATTCGAAATACCTTGGTTGTGTGTCTGTGAAATAAATCATGTTACTGTGTGATAATTGAAAAATATATTTCAGAATTTCGATGTCTTGATATTCTTGATTGGTGTTTAGTGTCCTAATTCAACTGTCAATGATGTGTTACTATTAGAAATTTTGTAAATTTTTAATTTGTGGATCGTATTTTCACTATAATCTTTCGAAAATTGATGTTAATGTGAAAACCCTATTACCTTATATTTTGTAAAAGTCAATGTGTTACTGAGCACAAACTTTTGATGTTACTGTGAAAATTAAAGGTGTATGTTACATAATATACGTCTAAAAGTTTGCAATTGACAGTATAAGTAAAAATTGGGGTTGGGGTTGGGGTTGGGTTTGTGTTACTATTTGAAATGGTGAATTCTTCATTTTGGGTATTGAGTATTTTAAGGAAAACAATCACATTCGTGTCACTATAGTAACATTCGTGTCACTAAAGTAAAATTAGTGTCACTATAGTAACACTAATGTTAAGGAAATTTTGAATTGTTAAGGAAATTTTGTGATCTGATTTTGACTTAATAGACTAACGATTTATTTGTACATCAATCTTCCATATATAACTATCAGAATATATAACTTCTATATAAAACTTCTGTTAATTATCATAATATTTAATAAACGGTTTTCATATATAACTCAATCAAGGGTTTCCATATATACCTCAATGATCTAACCTATGTGAAGGAGACGGTAAGTCAGACGTCAGTTATTACTTTTCCAAAGGGTAGGGGTACAATATAACTTCCATATAAAACTTTCGTCAATTATCATAATATTTAATAAACGATTTCCATATATACCTCAATGATCTAACCTATGTGACGGAGACGGTAAGTCAGATGTCAGTTATTGTTTTTTCCAAATGGTAGGAGTACAATAGTAAACTTGACAAAAAGTGGACTGAAAACCAAATAAGTTTCCTTGTCGGACTTATCTCCAAAAAATTCTATATAGGGGGACCGACCTCCAAATTTTTCCAATTTTTTTCTTAATTTGGTTCAGGTTTGAGCTCAAGGCTAGATAAGGTTTTTGGATCATTTAGACTCAAATTGAAATTTAAGTCTAAATTAGAGTCAATGTTGGAGATACTCTAATCATCATAACCATTTAACAATCAATAGTGGAGTCTATTGTAGATAGGTCACTCCACATATCCACTAGGGAGTATTGTCCCTTAGCACCACGCAACTATCTGCAGGAGACCTCATCGCACCTATGTTGGGAACGAAGCTAAGGTTCTACCGCGTGCTTTGACACTGAAGAATATATTTAACCCTAACAAGCTGCCGTAGCTATGGAGACTCGAACCCAAGCATTGAGAGAAAAAATCGGAGTCCACTATCAATTCAATAAATATGATGTCTATTTCGAATGAAGTCAACAAATTAAGTACATAAAGTCAACAAATTAAGCACAAAAAGTCAACAAACTAAGTACAATTAACATTACTCTATTTCGAATGATGCTCAAACTAAGTGTATTAAAATAGTGGGTTTCCTATTTCACACTAGTGTAGGGAACTCATCGAAGCGAGCGTTATTTCTCGCAAGCTAGAAGGTTCAAAAAATATTGATAGATTAGCAATAATTTCGTGTCTGAAAATATTATATAATATTAAAAATTGAATTGATCTTGCAATATTTTTATTTTAAATAATAATTTAATTTTTTTAATTATGCAATTTAAAATTAGGAAAATTTTACACAACCCACTCATCCAATGGACGATATACATTTGGGTTGTAACTTTTTGGGTTGTGCAGAATTATTCTTAAATTTAAAATGAGAGAGGTAGGCGTGAATTGATGATATTGTTTGACATTGGAGAATGCGTTGATTGAGTGGTCTGACATTAGGGGTCATGCAAAAAAGTTAATATTTTTGGACGGGAAAAAATTTTGTGATATGAATGTTAACATTGGATCAAAGTAGATGAATATTAGATCAATTTTAACTGTTGTTGTTCCCTTATGAGTTGAGAATTCAACTTCATAACTGCAATATTAGATAGATATGCTTGTCAATGGATCAAATTTCGATGAACTTTAATTCAAATTCGATTGGATTACTCCGATTCCAATTTGAATTGGATATGTGATGTGATCAATTTTCTATCTCTACCTGAATCCACGAAAAGTCAAGAATTTGATATAAAACTCTAATTTAACTCGAATTTGAGTTTTAATTCAATTTCCTTATAAATTAGTTTATATAAATTTAGGGTCTGATGTGAATATCTAAATTTTGAATTAGTATTTTTACTGTTTAATCAATTTGCATTCAGATTTGAAGTCGCATTGGGATAGTGAGTCTAAAAAAATCAATTCATATCTGTTGCTCCAAAATCTGTCACGATCGACAAAAATGTCTCAATCAACAAACAACTTTCAGATGATTATTTGGAAAGGGTTTAAATGTCTTGTTATAGAACTTTTTTGGATAAAAACGATAAAGTTTCTCAATGTGCGAAAGCAAAATTAAAACTGAAACCTAATAAAAAATCCAATCGAAAAGATTTCAGTTGCGAAAAACTGAATGAAATAACCTTAATTACAGCACTAACTGCTCTTAAATTATCCTAAAAACTACTCCTAATAATAGCCCGTTCGGATATCTTTTGGGGTTTTGAAAGTGTCCTATTTTTTACTACTGAATGTTGTTTTTATAATCATCTCCATTGATAACTTCCAGTTGGTTACCTCTTTTTCAAATGTGGTTATAATTGATCATCTCCTGCCTTTTTTCATTTTTTGTCACGTGGAACTTCCTCAAAAAATCTGGAATGTCAGGTGTCAATACATTGGGTGATGTTGCAATTAACTTCCTCTGATTTCAATTTTAACAAATTACCCCTCAAAGTTTGAAATTTTTTCAATTAACTCATCTTGTTAATTTCCACAGTCAATGGTCATAGAAATTAGGGACGTGAGGGTCACATGATCTAAGATTCATTAAAAAGTCAAAATTACCCTTAATCAAAACGTTTTTCCATCATGTATATATCTTCTAGTTCCTCTCCAAGAGTTTGCTTTTTGTTTGAACTCGTCGTCGGTTGTCCGTCATGATCCAATTTTCTCACCAACAACTCCTGGTGAAAACCCCTCTCTCTCCCTCCCTATTTCTCTCTCTCTCTCTCTCTCTCTCTCTCTCTCTCTCTCTCTCTCTCTCTCACAAACACACACACACACTTTCTACCCACCAATGAAATTACTGTCATCGCATCCATCCACCCACCAAGCATGCACACCCCTAGTTGCAGATTACAAAATACTCTGCCTCCAAGTGGCTCTCTCACTTATACACAGTTTCATTCATTTATGCACCTATATATTTATTAAGATTTAGATATAAGTGGTTTGTAACACTGAAATTGGAATACAAATGGTTTAGGGGTGGCAGTGACAAATATGAGGTGGTGGGATGACCGGTGTGATTATGGTTCAATGAAAGGGTAATGGTATGTTTGGTAGGAGTGATGAAAAATTGGAAGAATGAAAAAATAGGAGGGATAAACTTTCCACCCATAGAAGAAGGAAATATAATTTTCCTCCTTTTTGTTTGGTATAATGGATGAAAAGTTGGAGGGATGAATTTTCTATTGTTTGGTATCAGAGGAAAAATGAAAGAAAAGAAAACACATAAAAGACTAATTTACCATTATACTCTCACAATAAACTTGTGAATAAGTTTGAGCATTTCAATTAAATACTGATTTTTGACCCAAAAAAAATTAATTACTGGCAATTACAATAAAAATTCTAAATAACATGGTAGTAGATTTTCAAATTAGATTTTTAATATGTCTCAATAATATTGCTCATAAAAAAAAAACCTATTAAATGTTCACATGGAGAGCACGTGGCATAATGTCTCGCCAAAAGGACAAGGTGAGCAACAGCACAAACATTTCAAGTTTGAAAACACTTGGAACATAGAATGGGCAAATTAGTAATTAACATCTTTCTCATTGGAGGCTGCCATTTTCCAGTCAACTTTCCGCCCAAAATCAGACAGATTTTTTTTGGTGGGCGGGGGATGGATGGCCTTCCCACCCAATTTTCTTTCTATACCAAATGGTGAAAAATTATTCTTTCCTTCTATATTTTCCTTCAAACCAAACAAAGGGTTAGTGTGCCAAGAAGGGGAGCTAAGATCTAGGTGGCTTGTGACGATGCTTGGTGTTGTGCGGTGGTGGGTTTTGGTGTTGAGTTGGACTGAAGTGTGTTTTTGGATATAAAATTTATTGTGTTCTTAATTATCACAAATATAATAGATATTTTGTAAAAAAAAATGTTATAAGGAATTTGTTAAAGGTAATTTTGACTTTTCATAGGAGTTGGGATCCCATGCCTTGCATATGACTAATTTCTATTACTTTTTACTAGAGGTGACAATCTTAACCCATTACTCATTAATCCGTCCAACCTGCCCATAAATAAATGGGTTAGGTACCTATATTAATTAATATGGTTCTAAATGGGTTGGGTAATATGATTCATTTTAATTAAGCGGGTTAATATGGATTACAAATGGGTACCCATTGGATTGAATATTTATCTTTTTATTAAATAACACAAGTAATAAAATTAAATAAATATATTAATATACCAAAAAATACACACACTATTACACCAAAACATACACACACTAGTACACCAAAAACACACACACTAATACACCACACATGACCCACGGGTCAACCCATGACTCACGGATTGACCCATGTCCCATGAGCTAACTCAATCCATGGGTCAACCCACGACCCATGGGTTGATTCATGACCCACGGATCGGTAACACCGTACGCTTAAACATATTATAAATAAAAAATTCAAAATAATTTTTTTTAAAAAAACCGGTAACACCGTACGCTTAAACATAATACAAGAAAAAAATTCAAAATAATTTTTAAAAAAAAATTAAAAAAAAATCGGTAACACTGTACGCTTAAACATAATACAAAAAAAAAATTCAAAATAATTTAAAAAAAAAAAAAACCGATGACACCGTACGTTTAAACATAATACAAGAAAAAAATTCAAAATAATTTTTAAAAAAAAAATTAAAAAAAAATCGGTAGCACCGTACGCTTAAATATAATACAAAGAAAAAAAATTTTAAAAAAAAATCGGTGACACAGTACGCTTAAACATACCACCTGGTAGTGTGTGTGTATATTTGTATTTTGGTGTACTACTAATGTGTGTATGTGTTTGTGTTTTGGTGTACTAATTTGTCTATTAAGAATTTTAATTATTTTATGGGTTAATCGATTTAACCCAATCCGTTATAAACCCAACCCATTATAACCCATTTACTAAGTGAGTGAATAATGGATTGGATTTATTTTAGCCCAATCCAATTTAACCCAACCCAAAACCAACTCAACCCACCCATTTGCCACCCCTACTTTTTACGGTAAAAAATAATAGTGGTAGTTATTTGAAAATTTCTAAAATTTTGAGGGGGTAATATGTTACGATTGAAACCAGAGGAAATTAATTGTAACATCACCCAAACTTCAAAAAGATATTTTACAATTAACCCTTAAGGTCTGTTTGGTCAGGAAGAAAAAAATGATGGAAAGTGAAAATGATAGAAAGTGAAATGAAAGAAAGTGAAATGAAAAAAAAAAAAATGATAGAAAATATATTTTCATACATATATTTTGTTAGAATGAAAAATTTACTAGAAAATTTTAAAAAAATTTCATTCTATAAGAAATTTTTTATAATTGTCTAAATTACATTTAATTATATTAAATCGGTCTAAAAAAGAAAAAAAATGTAATTATAATTGAAAGTTAAATTTTTTTTAAAAAATGGCTCGAAACTTAATTTTAAGACAATCACCAATACAAAGGTCTTTGGGCCAAATTATATGATTAATCAAATTCATGCCAAAATTTTTTAAAATTAATAAGCAATAAAATATTTTAAGAAAAATAAGGGTAAAATAGAAAGTTAGTTATAGATCACAATTTTCTTGCATTTTTTTGTATTTTTTACAAGAAAAAAAAGTTGGTTATTTGTAATAGAATTCAAGTATGAAAGAAAATTATTTTTTTCATCATTTTCCTTTTCATGTTAACCAAACACATGAAAATTTTAAAAAAATTCTCTTTTTTGCATTTTCTATCATTCTGCCGCTAAACAAACGAACCCTTAAAGAAAGTACTTCAATGTGAAAAGACGTCTGGTTAAACAAATATATATATATATATATATATATATATATATATATATATATATATATATATATATATATATATATATTGGACGACTCATATGCATCCTCTTATGAAATGTATCATTTCGTGTATCGCATGATGTAGTGCAAATCTAACACACTTAAGTGATACGTATCGTTTTCTCATATATCGAAACGTATTGCACGATATGTATCGTACAATACTAATAACTATACGTCCAAATGTAATGTTTTCAAAATAATTTGAAATACAATAAAATTATCTCAGAGTGTGCAATGGAAGCAATTGCCTTACCGACCGTAAGTTTCAAGGACGAAACTTGACGAGTCCGAAATTAACTGGGCCAAGCCCAATTTAAGCGGACCAAGAAAGCCCAAAGAAAATCCCGGAGTTGAATAGCCCAAATCACAGAGGGCATAAAGGGAAACCAAAAGTACGGCTGCAAATCGATACGGAGTACAAAATCCAAGCCCATGGACCAAGGGGGGCGACCACCCATGAGGGGCACCTTGGCCACGCCCAAGGGGGCGCCGCCTAGAGGTTGTCCACGCCCAAGGGGGCGCCTAGGAGGCTGGCCACGCCCAAGTGGGCGCCGCCCATGGGGGCGTCTGCCTTGCCTTGGCCTCCTCCTCCTCCTTTGTCTCCTCCTCCCTTGCCTCCTAACTCCAAGAAGACCTCCTCCGATTCAAGCCTAGTCCAGCTTAGGACCTCCTCCAATTCAAGCCTAGTCCAGCTCAGGACCTCCTCCGACGGAATAGGGACACGAGGGAGACAATATCGGGATACGCACCGGGGATCAAATCCTACCATACTTATACTTACCAAAGTGGTGGAATCCTACCATAACTATACTTACCAAAACAATGGTGGCCGCCTCAACTCACCGCCTCAGAAAACCTATATAATGTGAGCTCTCTCCACTTGGAGAGGCATCCAATAATCCACACATTGCTCTCTCTCTCTCTCTCTCTCTCTCTCAAAGCTCTGTAACACTCCGGTGACCCTCATTCATCAATAAAGAACACCGGCCATCGTTGCCATTCCAGAGAGTGGACGTAGGTCATCTGAGACCGAACCACTATAAATCCCTGTGTTGATTATCTGTTTATTGCTTTAAAGTCCATTGATTGACATTGATTGTTCGTTAATTACATCACTATTCATACTTGATTGTTGATCTTGTCAAAGATAATTTTGTGCATCATCAGTTTGGCGCCGTCTGTGGGAACGACAAAGTTCCTATCACTCTATTTCTTTACTCATTGAATCCATGGCAATCACCACGAGATCAAGGTCTCAACAACCCGGGGACAACAACCAGGCTCACCGGGAGGAGGCTCCGCCTCCCCCCGCGCCCTCGGGGCCATCTACCACGGCGACCCCTGCCGTCAGGCAGCAACAACTCTTGCAGACCATGCAACTGCTGGTAGAACAGGATCAACAGATAATCCAGTTGATGCTCAACCAAGGAGGTGTTGCCCCTCACCCTGCAGGAGGAGCACCACTCCCTCCAATGATAGAGGACCAGCAACCTCTTCCTTCTGGACATCAGGCAGCTCCTCGCCAGGAGGGCCCTCGCCAGAATGCCCCAAGGCCATACCAGGGCGCCCCTCGCCCAACAGCCCCGCCTCAGTGCGCAGGGAGTTCACGTGTACTCCCTCCACACGTACCTGCGCAGGAGCACAAAGACGGAGAAAGCCAATATGGAGACCACGAAAGCCAGTACCACCATCCGGCTGAAGAGGTCCCCAACCATTGGGATGAAAAGATTAAGGAGGTGCAAAACCAACTTGGCGATGCACTCAACGCCATTAAAGCATAGGCGCCTGAAACCGTGGACTACCTGGTAAGACGCACTGATACTCCTTTCATCACTGATATTGTCAATTACCCTCTGCCTTCAAAATTCAAGATGCCCAACATCGAGATCTTCGATGGCACCAAAGACCCCCTCGACCATCTCGACACGTACAAATCCCTCATGCAACTCCACAACGTGCCTGAGGAGATTATGTGCAGAGCCTTCCCAACCACCCTGAAGGGATCTGCTCGCCAGTGGTTCTCCAAACTCAGGCCCTCCTCTATCCATTCCTTCGCAGAGCTTAGCAGAGCCTTCGTCTCCCACTTCATTGGGGGACGACGGCATCAAAAACCGGTGACCCACCTGCTCACCATCAAGCATGATAGGGATGAAAGCCTCAGAGACTACCTTGCCCGTTTCAATGAAGAGATTCTCCAGGTGAAGGAGCCAGATGACAAGGTAGCTCTAGCCACCTTTATCGCCGGCCTCCGCACCTCCAGCTTTATGTTCTCAGTACTCAAGAAACCACCCTCTAGCATGCCCGAGCTACTGACCAGGGCACAAAAGTACATGAACGCCGAGGACGTCACTAAGGCCCGCCGAGGTGAGTCTTCCCGAGGAGGGGAGAAGAGGAAGGAAACCCGCGAAGACAGGAGGGAGACTGAAAACAAGAGGAAAAAGGCCGACAGAGTGCCTGTGAAGGACCGTCTTGGTCCACTACCTCCGAGAGACCGACAGCCTTTCACACCGCTCAATGCCTCAGTGGAACACATCTTGTTCCAAATATAGGATGACCCCGCCGTCCGTTGGCCCGAAAAAAAGAAGTCTGACCCTAAGCGTCGGAATCCTAGCAAGTACTGTCGCTTCCACCGCGACCATGGCCATGACACAGATGATTGTTTCCAGTTGAAGAAACAGATTGAAGAACTTATTCAGCAAGGCCAGCTAAGGCAATATGTTGCTGCTCGAGGACCAGCTCCACCACACGAGGGACACGAGCGCCAACAGCCCCTCGGTGAGATTCAGACCATCTCAAGGGGGTTAGGAGGAGGAGGTGACTCCAACTCCGCCAAGAAGGCGCACGCTAGGAAAACCAAGCAGGTAGAGTCATATGACTCTCGCCCAATGAAGACACCCCGACATGGGGAAGAGGAGGTCATTACTTTCTCAGACAGAGACCTTGAGGGGGTCCAAGCTCCACATGATGACCCTCTAGTCCTAACCTTGATGGTGGCCAACTACCAGGTAAGGAGAGTCCTTGTTGATAGTGGTAGCTCCGCCGATATCCTGTTTGCCACAGCCTACGACAGCCTTCACCTTGGCAGAGAGAGACTACAACCAGTCAGGACTCCTTTGGTTGGCTTCTCAGGAGAGAGAGTCCAACCCTTGGGATCTATCACCCTACCTGTCACAGTAGGGATTGCTCCAAGGAGTTCTACTATCATGGTAAATTTCCTTGTACTTGATTGCCCTTCTGCATATAATATCATTCTTGGACGCCCTGCCCTCAATGCTCTAAGGGCAGTGCTATCTACCTACCACCTTCTCCTCCGTTTTCCAACCTCTAGTGGGATTGGGGAGATAAGAGGAGATCAGGTCTCAGCCAGAGAGTGCTATGTGGCCTCTATGAGGGCTAAGAGACCGCACGAGACTCTCCAAGTCGAAGTGCTCGACCCCAGAGATGACAACACCTTGGAAAGAGGTGAACCGGCAGAAGAACTCCAGCCAGTAGTACTCGACGACAGTCTTCCAGAGAGGAAGGTCTACATAGGCTCCTCACTCTCCCAGGAGCTGGCGTCTGCCTTAGTGGACTTTCTCAAGCAGAACACAGACGTCTTCGCCTGGTCCCACGAAGACTTGGAGGGCATTGACTCTGAGGTGGCCACCCACCGACTCAACGTTGACCCCAAATACAAGCCTATCCGCCAAAAATTGAGAACTATAAGCACTGAAAGGGGGCAAGCTATGGAGAAAGAAGTAGACAAGTTGCTGGTGAATGGATCAGTGAGGGAGGTAGCCTACCCAGACTGGCTATCCAACGTGGTAACGGTAACCAAGACCAATGGGAAGTGGCGCCTCTGTGTGGACTTCACAGAGCTCAACAAAGCCTGTCCCAAAGACAGCTACCCTCTCCCCCGCATCGACCTCCTCATCGACGCCACTGCAGGGCACGAGCTACTAAGTTTTCTGGATGCCTACTCCGGGTACAACCAGATCAGCATGTTCCACCCTGATCAGGAGAAAACCTCATTCATCACCCCGAGAGGCACTTACTGTTACAGAGTGATGCCTTTCGGACTCAAGAATGTCGGAGCCACATACCAGCGCCTCGTTAATAGGATGTTCGAAAGCCAGATTGGGAAGACCATGGAGGTTTATGTTGACGACATGCTAGTGAAGAGCATAGCTGCAGTAGACCATGTAGCACATCTCCAGGAGACCTTCAAAGTGTTGAGAGCCTACAGGATGAAGCTGAACCCTGAAAAATGTGCCTTCGGCGTCAGCTCAGGAAAGTTCTTGGGCTTCATGGTCCATAAGAGGGGAATAGAGGCAAACCCAGACAAAATCAGAGCTGTATTGGAGATGAAGTCCCCTGCATCCACCAAGGAGGTCCAACGCCTTAATGGGAGAATAGCAGCCCTTAACAGGTTCGTTTCTAAGTCCGCTGATAAATGTCTTCCCTTCTTTAAGATACTCCGCAGGTCCTTCCAGTGGGGCCCAGACGCTGAGGAAGCCTTCCAGAAGCTCAAAGCCTACCTGGCCACACCGTCACTGCTCTCCCATGCACTAACAGGAGAGAAACTGTACCTCTACCTCTCCTTCTCACCGTCTGCCGTAAGCTCCGTCCTCATCAGAAAAGATGAGGGCACCCATAAGCCCGTCTACTATGTGAGTAGAGCCTACCGAGGGGCAGAGGTAAGGTACACGGAGTTAGAAAAATTGGCCCTTGCCCTCGTCACTGCAGCCAGAGGCCTGCGACCCTACTTTCAGGGCCACACCATCATGGTAGTCACGGATCAACCACTTAAAAGAATTTTGGGGAAGCCTGACGTCTCTGGTAGGTTGCTCAAATGGGCGGTGGAGTTGAGTGAATTCGATGTGCAGTACCAACCAAGGGCTGCCATCAAAGCACAAGCACTGGCAGACTTCATTGCCGAGTCCACTCCATCGCATGAGCCTGAAGAGGGGGCATCGGAGGCCTCAGCGCCCACCTGCATGGTACACACTGACTTCATCCTCCAGGAGACTAGTTTAAATGTATTTGACGAAGAAATCCATGCACCAGAGGCGAAGCTGGACGTGACCCCACAGCCTGAGCAGCCCGGGGCGCCGCCCACCTTGCCTCCCTCACCTTGGGCGCCTCCCACCTTGCCTAAGGCGCCGCCCACCTGGCCCAGGGCGCCGCCTAGCCTGCCTAAGACGTCACCTTCATTGCCCACCACATGCTGGAAGCTCTATGTTGATGGATCCTCCACCAACGAGGGTGGCGGAGCCGGACTAGTATTGATCAGTCCACAGGGCACTCCATTGAAGTATGATGTCTCCCTCCACTTTACCACCTCAAATAATCAGGCTGAGTACGAGGCCCTCGTATCAGGCTTGAAGTTGGCGTTGGAGATTGAGGTCCTCTACTTGATAGCCTACAGTGACTCTCATCTCGTAGTCAACCAGGTGAGGGGGCACTTTGAAGCAAAGGAGGAAAGAATGCAAGAGTACCTCTCAATGGTCCAGGCCCTTCTCACAAAGTTTGCTTACTTCGACATCCACCATCTGCCTCGAGAAGAGAACGCTATGGCAGACGCCCTCGCCAAGTTTGCCTCTGCTAATGTTCTCATGGGCCCTGCACTGACAGGTCATCAGTTTGAGCCTAGTACCACCAAGGCAGAAGAGAACAAGGTCCACTGCGTATCCTAGGAACCTAACTGGATGACTCCTATCCGAACTTACCTAGAGGAGGGTGCTCTCCCAGATAGCCCAGTGGAGGCCAGGAAGCTCAGGATGAGAGCATCCAAGTATGTCATCCTACAGGACACCCTCTACAAGAAAAGTCATTCTCTCCCACTGTTTCGATGTCTCACTCCCGAGGAGGCAGACTACGCCATGAGGGAGATACATGAGGGAATATGCGGAAATCACTCAGGAGGACGTACCTTGGCTCAAAAAGCAGTTAGGCAGGGATACTATTGGCCTACTATGATTCGAGACACCCGAGATTTTGTCAGGAGATGCGACAAGTGCCAACGTTTTGCAACCATGCCCAGACAGCCACCCGAAGAGCTCACCACCATCCAGAGCCCATGACCTTTCTCCATGTGGGGGATCGATATCCTAGGTCCCCTCCCTATGAGTAGAGGCCAGTGCAAGTTTGTAGTCGTGGTCATCGACTACTTCACTAAGTGGGCAGAGGCTGAAGCCTTAGCCAGAATCACAGACCAAAAAATAAAAGACTTCATATGGAGGAGTCTAGTCTGTCGCTTTGGAATACCGCATGCCATCGTAAGTGACAACGCCAAGCAGTTTGATAACAAGCTCCTAAATAGTTTCTGTGCAGACCTACAGATCAAACAACCCCACTCCAGCCCCGCCCATCCACAGGCAAACGGGCAAGCAGAGGTCACTGTCAGGACCATCCTCCGCAACTTGAAAGCCAGATTGGAGACTGCAAAAGGGAAGTGGGTAGATGAACTCCCAGGAGTACTATGGGCATATCGGACCACACCAAGAAGTCCTACGGGTGAGATCCCTTTTTCTCTAACCTATGGGACAGAGGCAATGATACCCGTTGAAATCGGGGTACACTCCCTTAGGGTCCAGCATCATGACCCTACCAGTAATGAAGAGGACCTCCGCATCAACCTCGACTTGGTGGAGGAGGAAAGGGAGATAGCCATGCTCAGAAACGCATAGTACAAGCGTCGCATGACCAAGTACTACAACTCGAGGGTGAAGCCTCGGTCCTTCTTACCCAGGGACCTTGTCCTAAAAAAAGTCATCCTATCTACCAAAGACTCCCGAGAAGGAAAGCTAGGACCCAACTGGGAAGGACCCTACACGGTCACGGACGTAGTAAGACCAGGTACCTATAGAATCCGGAATTTCGAAGGAAAGGTCATGGCCCATCCATGCAATGCGGAACACCTAAAGAAATACTATCAGTAGTTGGGGGCAGTGAGTCATGAGTTGGTGACCACCATCTAGGATATTTTTACCTTGTTGGTTGATTTTTTGTGTTAGTCAATTTCCTTCAAGCATTTACTTTGAATAATGAGATAAAATTTTCCATGTTTTCTCAAAAAAGGAGTTGTATTCCATTCAAATCAATGAACTTTTTACAAAAGGTGACACATAGCCTGCCAACAGAACAAAAAAGGCGAAGGCACCACACTCCTACCGGCTCTCACTGCCTCCACTCACGTAATCTTCATCATCACTATCGGGGGCCTCATGAGATTGAAAGATAGTGAAGTCATTATAAGGATATGCTATTGTGACTTTCCTCCTAAGCTCCTCGTAGCCGTCAATGAAGGCACCAGCCCTGCCTCTCTCAGCGGCATCTCTCTGAGCCTCTGCCTGGGTAGCCCTCTCAAGTGCTACACGAAGGTCAGCCTCAAGTTGAGCAGTCCTCGCATCATGCGCCTGCCTCAACTCCTCAGTGGCATCCTCTCGTGCCTGCCGCTCGAGCCTCAGCTGCTTCACGGCATCCTCTCGTACCTGTCGTGCTAGCTCCGCGACATCCTCTCGTGCTTGCCGCTCAATCCCAAGCTGCACCTTAGCAGCTTCACGTGCCTACCTCTCCTTCACTTGGCCACTGATAGCCTCCTCAATCTTCAGGGTGTTGTCAAATAAACAAGACAAGGCAGCTGCCACCTGCAAACGTTCAAAGGAAGAGGTCAGAGACTAAGTCAAAAAATATACAGAGAAAGTCAAGATATGAAGAAGGGGTACGGGACATACCAATGCGAAGCCCTCTACAGTAGCGTTGACTACACCAACTGGACCTCGTGAAGCGACCTCCTGAGCATCTAAGTAACTCACAAAGTCACAAAACCTCTCTCTGGCCAGAGCTACGTCCCGCAGCATGGACACCGGGGCACCACCCGAAGCAGGCCGACTCGGCAAGCTCGCAGTCCTGGCTGAAGATGGCGTCGGAACCTCGGCCCCAGCACTAGAGCTACTCATCGGGGGTGAGAAGCCATCAAGAGGAGAAGGAGGAGCATCGTCAACCTCAGCCTCCAGAGGACCAACCTGTCCAATGGACCCCGGCTGAGGAGAGCAGGGGGCATTAGTCCTCGCTCTCTTGGAAGGAGGAGCAGGAGGAGGTGCCACCCTAGAAGAAGCAACTTCCACTACTAGGGACCTATCAATGGATGAACCTGTAGACACAGTATAAGATAAAAGTCTACAACATCATGTTTTTAACAAAGGAAGTCACGTACCTCTTTTCCCCGGCTTGGAAGGAGCTGTAGAAACACCAGCTGCCGACATGATCTCCGAAAAATCTGTCGTTGGATTGCCACGAACCGTCTCGAGCAATCTCTCTTGTTCCGGGGATAGGGTCAGCGGAGCTGTAAAAAGACAGTGCACCATATAAGAAGAATAGGCATGGCAAGCAAGACAAAAGTTGAAGGTAAAAACTCTCACCTTGTCTGGTCTTAGGGACTGTATCCCATCGGGTAGGAACCTTGCCGCGATCGGACTCAGAAGCCCACTCGCCTCCAGCAAAGAAGAACCTCCTTTTCCATTTGTGGTAGTTGGATATAAGCCCGGTGATACACTTCCCTGATCTTGGGGCAAAACGGTACCATCCCCGGTGGGACGCAAGATTCTCATGAAGGGCATATACAGATAAAAATTCCTCGAACGGAGGGGGGACGGAGTTAGGATGCACCAACCGCCACAAGGCAAAGAATGCGCACATCACCCTCCAACCGTTGGGAGCCAGTCTCCCCGGAACCAGCGACAAATGCTCAAGGACCCGACATATTGGCCCCGGGATAGGAAACCGTAAGCCCGCCTCCAGTATGCCCTCATAAACAACTATCTCGCCCAGGGAGTCACAGCACGCAGACTCATCGGCCTCGGCACGACGACAAGTCACACAGGGCGGGATGCGATATGAAAACACTATGGCAGCTAAATCATCCCCACGATTATACAAACTGAGTATAGAAGCTACCTTGGAAGCCTTGTCTGTCTCAGCGCCCAGACCTCTGTCTGAGTCCTCAGCAGCCTCCCTCTCGACTGAATAAACACCCATGAAAGCAAGTTCAAGTCATTGGTAATAAAATTAGCTGTATAAACAAGAGAGGGAAAAGAATGATGAAAAAGCATACCTCGAGGGCTCGTGTTGTCCAGATCATTGAGTGGCCGCTTCCTGGCACTACGAAGAAGGGACTGAGCCCCGCCTCGGGCATCACCATGAGCAACGTGGGCGCCGCCTGAGGCGCCTGGACCGCCCTCTATCTCATTTGTGGATCCCCTTGGCTCTTTTGAAGATCCTATTTGCTGCTCTCCGACACCTTGGGTCATTCCAGCTGCACCAAAAGGATTAGTCGAAGGCTTCTTTCTTATACCCAGTGGACCACTAGTAGTGCCGAATGGTTTCTCACTAGCTGCTGAGGCCACCCCAAAACCACTACGAGGAGATAGACCCAAAAAACTGGAGCCCGAAGGGGAAGCACCCAAGGAGGCGCTACCCAAGTGGGCGCCGCCTAGGGGGGCATCGGCCTGGGCACTGCCCAAGGGGGCACTTGTTTTGCCTCCTTCGCCGTGCACACTGCCTAGCTTGCCTCCCTCGCCATGGGTGCCTCCCACCTCGCCTCCACCAACATGGGCGCTGCCCACTTTGCTTCCCTCGCCATGGGCGCCTCCCACCTCGCCTCCAACAACATGGGCGCTGCCCACTTTGCCTCCTTCACCATGGGCATCGCCCACCTTGACTCCCTGGGCGTCGCCTGTAGCACCAAGGCCACAAGCCCTCTTTTGCTTCACCACCAATGCCTTGGAGCTCCTAGTTTCCATGAGGATTGAAAAGAAAGACTAAGGGAAAAATGGTGGAGTATGGGTGAATAGTAGTCTTGAAGGCCCTTTATATAAGGAAGGCAAGCTTCTTGAAGAAGCCTTGGCAAAGCTTCTAGGAGAAGCTTGGTAAGAAAAGCTTCTTGAAGAAGCTTGATGATCTAGCTTCTTGAGGAAGCTTGGAAAAACACCCTTGTAAAAGAAAGTCTCAAGAAATGAAGAAATGAACAGTGACCTCTATTTGTAAACGAAGAAGCTGTATATAAAAAAAAAAAAGAAAAAAGAAAATTTTTCCGACACCGATAAGTCCGTCGGCTCCCGAAGACGAAGGAGTTCCGTGGGGAGCAAGGAAAGGCCTACCCGAGCAAAGGCAGAGTACATGCCCACAACATTTTCCTCCCATAGAAGTCAGAAGCTTGGAGCATGGGGGGCAAATGACGAGTCCGAAATTAACTGGGCCAAGCCCAATTTAAGCGGACCAAGAAAGCCCAAAGAAAATCCCGGAGTTGAATAGCCCAAATCACAGAGGGCATAAAGGGAAACCAAAAGTAAGGCTGCAAATCGATACGGAGTACAAAATCCAAGCCCATGGACCAAGGGGGCGACCACCCATGAGGGGCACCTTGGCCACGCCCAAGGGGGCACCTTGGCCACGCCCAAGGGGGCACCGCCTAGAGGTTGTCCACGCCCAAGGGGGCGCCTAGGAGGCTGGCCACGCCCAAGTGGGCGCCGCCCATGGGGGCGCCTGCCTTGCCTTGGCCTCCTCCTCCTCCTTTGTCTCCTCCTCCCTTGCCTCCTGACTCCATGAAGACCTCCTTCGATTCAAGCCTAGTCCAACTCAAGACTTCCTCCAATTCAAGCCTAGTCCAGCTCAGGATCTCCTCCGACGGAATAGGGACACGAGGGAGACAATATCGGGATACACACCGGGGATCAAATCCTACCATACTTATACTTACCAAAGTGGTGGAATCCTACCATAATTATACTTACCAAAACAATGGTGACCGCCTCAACTCACCGCCTCAGAAAACCTATATAATGTAAGCTCTCTCCACTTGGAGAGGCATCCAATAATCCACACATTGCTCTCTCTCTCTCAAAGTTCTGTAACACTCCAGTGACCCTCATTCATCAATAAAGAACACCGGCCATCGTTGTCATTCCAGAGAGTGGACGTAGGTCATCTGAGACCGAACCACTATAAATCCCTATGTTGATTATCTGTTTATTGCTTTAAAGTCCATTGATTGCCATTGATTGCTCGTTAATTACATCACTATTCATACTTGACTGTTGATCTTGCCAAAGACAATTTTGTGCATCATCAAAACTTCCTAGGAGGGTAGATTGTGAAATTCCGGATCTTTAAATTAGGGTTTGTATTGTTAATATGAGATGACGAGGATATTTGAGGTTGAAAATGCTGGTATATTTTGGTCTGAGATGTATTCTTGTTTGGATTGATTAAACTTGATTTGGGTTAATTAGAAATTAAATAATTATCAGGTAGAGGGAAGATCTGGTCAATCGAATGAACACACTGGGCCAGGATGACAATTGGGTAGCAAGGAGAACCACTTAACTGGTTCATGCAACTTGTTATTTTTCATAGTGGACGTTGTCACTTGTTAAGTAGTCTTTTTAGGTTCAAGACGAAGACCAAGAAGACTACAAATAACATTCAAGATACATTGATGTCTAAGCAAGTGGAGTGTATCTTGGGCCAGTAAACTTCCATAGTCCACTCCTGGAAAGAATTCTGTAATATACATGTACACATCTATATAATAAAATAGCTAAATTTTTTTGTCTTGAACTTTTCACAGGTCAAATCGCTTGGCAATTATTGATCCGACGGTTTTAATTAGACTTTCATCCTTTTTAAAATTCTAAGATTCTCATCTTTCATATAACTCTTTTTCTTTCTCTCTCTACCTCATACACCCAACTCTCATATATATATACTAGTAATTGCCCGTGCCTGAAGGCACTGTGTTACTTGTAAAAAATGAACAAAAAATTCTCCAAAGCAACCTTACTTTAGTTTTGGGTTGGGTCTAGCTTCGATTGGGTTGGGTAAGTGGGTTGTTTGACACAAAACCTTAGTCATGAAGTTTAAGATATCAATGTGTCCAAACTTGAAGCTTAAACCCAAAGCATATTTCTCAACTCGAATGTGTCTTTCTCCAAGACTGTAATTTCATCATGGTTTTGAGGGGTTAATGGGTGAACTAACCCACTATTGACATAGAACTAACAAAGCGTAGGTACATACCAAAGATTTATGAGCAATGACAAAAGAATCATGAGCTCATGTTTTGTTTTCTTATTGTTTATAGAATTTCATCCATACCATGCAAGGTACTTGGAAGATGTCAAAAAAAAAAAAAAAAATCATCTAAACATACCTGCAACTAATATAAGCTTCTAATTTCAATTTGTGATTAATTCAATAAGGCAAATTGACAAATGTCTGTCAAAAAACATTTTTCTCATAATAAGCACGGAATTGTTGTAAATAAATTAGACATAAAAAGTCGCACCTAATATAGAATTTCAAATGCAAACAATTCAATTGACATACCTATTCCCTTTTCATTTTCCATGACCCTCCGCATCGATCACACCACTTGATTTTCAAAAAGTTAGTTTAAAAAAAGGTTCTCGACTTAAGTGTATATCACGTAAAGTGCCTCAAGTGTAATTCAAAACCACGCATTCACATCAAAATATTCAACCAACAGTAATGCCCTTATACCAAGATCTCTTGTATACATGCCCTCAGACGATGTTATCCATAACAAAAACATGTATATATATGTATTTTTGTGACTTGCCAAAACAGAACTTAAGATCAAAATTGCTCAATTTCTCAACCGCGTAACTATCGACATCATTACATCGCAACAAATTGACTCAAACTCACTAATCACCTTACATCATCAAACAAATCAGTAAAATAAATAGCAACAAAAATTATCGTGATCAAAATGACCCTAATTGTAGTAAAAAAGAATTGAATTACAATCAGAATTAATTGAAATGATTTGTTTGGGCCTTGAATTAATATACCGCATATCTCTAGAAATTAATTGAATTACATGCACACACTCACATACACACATAGTCAAACCAAATTCACCAAATTCACATGACCACTACCGTAGCAAATAACTATTACCATTAACAACAATATTCAATGGAGCATTACTTTCCGAAAAAAAATATTCAATGGAGCATCAAACAATCTTAAGAGGAAGCAACCAGTTACAATGTTAATGTAATGCATAATCCAGTGCTAAGATGATATCGTTCATTAAATTAATGTAATGTAATGTTAATGTTAATGTAATGCATAATCCAATGATAATTCACTATACATAAAATATGAACCATTCTGATAATTCAATGATAATTCACTATACATAATTAACCAGGTCAATGTTAATGTAATGCATAATCCAATGATAATTCACTGACCATGGCAAAGCTTGAAAGTGCAAGGTTCATCTCCGTTCCTTGTCGAAGTAAACTTGGATCCATCAAGTAACATGGGTACATAGTGAACTGGAAAACACAATGATGAAAATTGTAAGTAAAACTTAAAAAAAAAAAATTATCACTTGAGAACACATTTAAGACAAACCAAAAAAAAAAAAGCTTTAGCTATCAACATCACAAAAACATACACCACATGAAACTCATCCACTGATGCCTAAAAGAGCTGGAAAAAAACAATATTTAGGAAACAAAGTAAATTTATAACTAAAACATCAGAGTTCTCAGTTTATTTAGCAAAGGGATGATCTCCCTTATTCTCTATCTGCCAGCTCTCACCATGAAAGGGAAATAAGAGTCAAGCTCTCTCATCCATATTGTCCAAGCTGAAGGTCATTAAATTAGTCTTTGGTTTGAGCTAGCCTGGATTGCAAATAAAAAAATTAATAAGTACATTATTTAACTTGAGCATTATGATTTGTTATAAAATCATACCAAAACTAAACACGTCTAACCCATATCAAAACTAAACATGTCTAACAGTATAAACCCATTAACTTTCTCACCCGTTACCTTTAAAAAAGTTAAAGAGAGCAAGATCTCAAGGAGAAACAATAACGAAGCACTTAAAAGTATTGCATCACCTCTTTCTCATGCACTACGACAGAGTGTTGGGGCTTGTTTGTACGCAAGTCCCAAATAATTAATCGGCAATCATCTCCTACAGACCCAAATAAATTTTCATTCTTCAAATGCCAAGAGACATCCTCAACCACACTTTGATGATCCTAAATCAACATTATCAGAAGTGTTATGATAAGCAACTGAACCAAGCTGAAAATAACAACTCTTTCTTATCTGCAAATGTAACTGCAGAAATAATATTTGTGACCAAGAAAATTCGAACAAAGCACCAAATTTACCTCATAAACATGCTTTGCCTCAAGCACTTTATCTTGAGGGGTTGCAGAGATATCCCACCAACAAATTTTGCAATCATTTGAAGCACTTAAAAGGTACCCCTCTTTGAATGGGCTCCATGACAATCCATACCCTTCTTTATCATGTCCCCTCAATCTCAAATCAGGATCACAAGAACCCCCTTCGTGATTCACTGGCTGTTTGGTAGAGTCAAATACATACACTTCACAACTACTGGTCTTTGCCGCAACAACAGATGGGTTCTGCAACATACATCGTGTTAAAGAGAGCAAGGATTTCGGACCAAATTCATCACTAAATTTGGGTTTTGTCTGTAGGGCTATAGTGATTGTTGTGATTGTTCACAACAGTTCTTTGAGAAATTTTATCAAACACGTGATGGGGTCAAAAATTCGTCACAATTTTTTTGGGGCTACCCAACCGGTGGCGCAAAAAATTCATTACAAAGAAAAAGTCAAAAATATGTAGTTGTTCTTTAGCTAACCAACTGATGGGCAGTGCATTTGCTTACCCGTTCTCCACAATATTAATTGCTTTTATAACATTCCTTTTAATTGAACATTAACTAAGTTGATACTCCAAAGCAAGCATAAAAGTTTCATCGATTCAGAAAACAAATGAAACATACCGCACTTGGGTCTGTGATTTTATTAATTTTGCAGAGAAACATCACCCAGAAAAGTGGATTGCAGTTCCACCCCTCAAATTGAAACACAATATATCCCCATAAGAAGAAAAAAATACAAACAAATGTAGATAAGTGCAAGGAGGAAAAAATGAACATCAGGGAAATGTCAGGGAACATCAATTTAGAAACCCCATTAGCCATTGCTCTATAAAGAAGCACAATGCAACTATTCCACAATATATAAAATCAGCAAAGATAGACTGTGCCATGAAAATATGCTCACGCACAGTTGAGAGAGAGAAGGGAAGAAACCCAAAAACACACATGAACACACACACAAAAAAAAAAAAAAAAAGAGATCCACAGGGAGATACCTGGACTCCTTGCTGGCGGTGTTGCTGGAAGGTTACAGTGCATGTGTTTTGCAGGCGCAAAGTGACAGTGGCTGGCTGGGTGTTGGTTAGAGGGGTGTTACTCCGATGTGAGAGAGAGAGAGGTGTCGGGTGAGGTAGAAAGAGATAAGGGAGAGAGTGAGAGAGGCGTGATATATTGGGAGAGAGAGGCGTGAGAGAGAGAGAGAGTCGTGAGACTGTGAGAGAGAGGGAGAGGCAGAAGTGAGAAGGAGAGTCGTGAGAGAGAGAGCCGTCTAGAGATAGGGCTCAGATGGGCGGGCAATTTTTTTTTTAGTAATCATCGTAGATCGTTAGATCATAATTTTTGAGGTGATCTGAACCGTCTTTTATGTTGGGATTACATTGTCCGTTAGATGTGTATATTTTGTCTCAAAACGATCTAGACCTTTCTTTGTCTTTTGGATTCAAACTTCGCTCTACTTTATTATATAGATATATAACTCTCTCTCTCCCTCACAGATATTTTAAACACACTCTCCCATCTCTTAGATAACTCTCTCTCTCTCTCTCTCTCTCTCTCTCTCATACTCTCTTTCACTTAGCATTATTTGTTTTGACGATTCTAATTAGATTTTCATTCTATCTCTATCTCATACTCTCTCATTATTTGTCTTGACGATCATAATTGAACTTATTTACTCAAAACATACATTTGTATGATTTTATAGATGAGAAAATATTTAAATGTTAATTTTTTTTTTAAGGTTGTAGACATTTAAAGCCAAATTAATTACCAATAAAAAATAACAAGTAATATCAATTGCACTAAAAAAAAAATAAAAAAAAATTCAAAATCAAGCTAATCACCAGTAAAAAATAACAAGTGATATCAATTACACTAAAAAATTCAAAGTGAAGCTAATTACTAATTAAAAAATAATGACCAATAAAAAAATAAGAGAAACCAATTGCAAAAAAAAAAAAAAAAATTCAAAACCAACTATAAATTTCTTTTTCCTTATTTACATTAGCTTCCATTTGCTAATGTTCATATTTTTTTTGAATACTTGAATAGTGCAAAATAGACACCGAAACGACAAAAATGTTAATTAAATCAAATTTTTTTTTTTTGAAGTGATGAAATTTTGATTTTGTTGATTTGATTTAATTGTAGCATGAAAATATTTCTGTAGAATCCGAAAAGTCATAGCGACAAAGAATTTAAATCAGTTGTCCTCGCAGATACAAACAGATTCGCTGGGTAATGTTAGTTCAGTTGTATTTTTTTCTATTTTTTAAAAATTTGATTTGTAGTTCAATGTCACCGATTCGTTTGATTTGATTCAGTGATTTAATTGTGTGTTTTTAATAATATTCCTTCTTAAAACTAGACAACCTATTCATTAGATTTAGGCAGAGGTTCAAAATATGAACGCTCATTTAACGGAAAGAAGAGCCGCCATAAAGAAATGTATGGCATGATAGTTTTGTAATAGTATTAGTTTAAGTTCATGGGGATTCTCGGATTGTATTAATGTGCTATGATTCTTCTACATTTTAACCTTAATTTGCACTTCTTTTATTTAAGACATTCTTGGATGTCCCATTTGTTTGGTGAATTTTTTGTGTTAAGAGTGTCTTCAGACACGGGTAATAACTAGTACACATATATGTAAATGCGTGTGTATGTGTGTGGGAAAGTACAAAGTTTGAATTACTAATATATAATTTGATAACCGAGAAGTATCCTAATCATAAGCCCTTTTAGGAGCGTGGTTACAAAAATTATGCACATTGAACAAATCATTGAATTTTTTACCGGAGTCAAATTTGGAACCTCTATATCATAATTCCTAAAATCTTTTAACCTGAACCAACATCAAGATTCGACTCCATATAGAATATGTTATTAGCTTGGACGAGCGCAATTGAACATCATACCAATGCTTTTACCATTACGATGCAATTTTAAACTAATTATTTGAATTAGAATCGTTTTTCTTCTTCTTTTTTTTTTTCTCAAATCATCTCGTATATTAATTGAATGAAAAGTGCACCAAGAAAAAAACAAGCCTGTCCTCTTTTTTCCCTAGAAATGCAAAATTCAAATATGGTCCATCCCATTGATGCAGTTTACTTGACTTGTCCTGCTTTAGCCAAAATACAGAGACTTTGACTTGGGTCCTTATAGACATGAAGTAAACCATGTAAAAACTAGAAGTTTGATTAGTCAGAGAGGAGGATTAACTGTTCTTTCCCTAATTGGCATGTCTCGTTGTTGGACTAAAGCAGATTTTAGTAATTAAAATTTAATTTTTGGTCGATTTTGAGCCTAAATTAGAGTGAGACCCGATTGTTATTTTGAGTAAACTTTTGTGGGTTCGTGTTCTACTCCATGAGGAGAATAACGTAGTATATTCATTTACTCAAATCGAGTAAGCAATGAATGAGAAAATTCATTTAACGAAATAAATTCATTTAGTATATTCATTTGCTCAAATCGATCTGTTGGATTTGAATTCGCACTGGTTTGAGTTTTTCCTTCCCTCCAGTCTGAATTTTGAATGGTGTTTGTTTATAGATGAACAGTTAATCAATGGTGTCTTCTAGGTTGCATGTGTCTGTTGGGTTGCATCTGTTCGACATGACTGTTTGGATCAGTCACTTTCTTTCTATAAATGACTCAATTACATAATCATTTTGTATCCAATAAATTTCGTAGTCATTAAGGCAGTCTCATACATCATTAATAGTCTGTATTTGAGAGTACATAACACAATTTCTGATTTGTTGGGCAAATAGATTGGAGTGCTACTTCTATTCGCGTGAAGATCATTGTATCCTGAAAGACATACGCTTTGATTTTAGTAAGCACCATGTGTGGAGGCGAAATCTATCTTAAGAATATAGTGTCAAATACTAGCCCTGATCTGCAGAAAGTTCAATAACAGTTCCTGATCGACAAATAGGTCAATTTATATATTATTTAAATTATAGATTTATTGTGTAACTATTTTATTCATATCTGTAACTGTTTCGTACTTGTAACTATTTCGTTCTTCACTATTACTTTTTATTCTAATTGTATGATACAAATCAAAAATTTCAATAAGTGATTTTACTATATTTGGAATATCACAAACAACACTTATTAGCTTCACTTGATAGCTCATATTGCTTGAGTAACATACACTCGAGTTTCAAAGCATACATGAAATAGACAAACATTAAGACTAAGAAAAAAAATATCCAGAGCTTATTGCTAATGGGATATGCATATAGAACATGAACGCAAATTCTCTGGAAAGCTTCGTGCCTGTAGGGATTGACGTTAATATCAAGTGCCGCAACGGCCTGCAATGCCAAATCCTATCCTCCCACCTTCTGTGTCATAAAATACCTCTAGCCCGTGTTGCTGATTATTCCCAATGATGGTCAAGTCATTTGTGGAAGCAAAACCTAAGCACACTTGTCTGCTGCTCTGCGTCCATACAGTTCCTGATGGATCTAACGTTACATCAGCTCCGCCTCCAAAATGAAACACAATATTTGGAATTGGTAACTTCACTTTCTGATATCTTTCAAGGTTATAGCATGTATCCAACAGGTCAGTCGCTGGAGCAGAAGGATACTTGGACATCCATTTCTTAAAAGCAGACTTCAGTGCTGAATAAGCCGATGCAGGCAATCGAGTAATGACAGTTCCAGAGTCTATTAAAGTTCCCGGTGACCTAAATACAGATGGGGAAATGTTCAATTTCGTTCCGCCAACGCTTATGGCAACGAGTTCGAGGAAGTAAAGAGAACTGTCGGGGCCTTTTAGTAGCGGCGTGAATTTGAATGCGGAGGAAGATTTGGCTTTGTCACCAAATAAAAGATACCCTGTTGAGCTTATAGGACCAGGTAAACAATAAACAAAGGTCTTTCCGTATTGTGAAGCAGTTTGAGATAACAGTGAAGTGGGTCCTCTTCCAAGGCCAAGCATTCCAACCTCAACCGCTTTGCCAAATTCATCACTGTTATATTGGCCGCAACCAAATTGGAAGTTAGGGGTCACATCAGAGGATTCAAGTGTGAGGGTATCACATCCCCATTGTCCTCTAGAGTACGATTTGTCGTTGTAGTTGATGTTATATTCGTTTTCAGGGTTGGATTTGCATGAACCATTTACATAAGTGGAGGACTTGGAGGGATCGAAGCGGAGTTTAGGATTAGAAGAATAGCAGCCTTTGAAACATGGTTGGCATTGTAACCAAGTGATGTTACTGCCAGTGTCAATGCTCACCGAATAATCTTGTGGGGGTGTGCCCATTTGAATGGTTACAGTGTAAATGCCGGCTTCATTGGAGTCAGTTGAAATAGGAAGTGGTGAATTGGAGTCTTCTGTCGGATACAGGTTGGATATTCTGTCATTCATGAAATTGATTCTAGCTTCGTCATGGAGGAGAATTTGCTTAGAGCTCGGAATTTCCTTCCCATGGCCGATTGGTGCGCAGGGTCCATATTTATATGTGACTTTCAACTTTGAAGATCCAACCGCATGATCTGAAATAATGAAAATTAATCCTATGAAAATCAAATCTTACAATAACCTGCTCTATGGCTTCTTCAAAATGACACAAAAGTATATGTCTGAAATACATTCCTTATTAAGCCAGAAGGAAGAATTAACAACACCCCCTCCCCCCCCCCCCCCCCCCCCAATAGTGTATTTGTGTGTGTTCTCAAATTGCTACTTTATTTCTTCTATACATATTTGTTCTAAAATAAATAAAAAAGATCATATGTAGTGCACGAGACTTCTGCATATAACATGATTTGATTCCAACAATTTCATCCCCACTTTGAAAAAATTGATTCTCGGGGAGGAATTAGCCTCTCCAAAATGGGAGGTGAGATTGCCAAGTAGGTCAAATAATACACACACACACACAGAGTTTTGCTGTATGAGTAGAGAGGTGACCTCGGTTATTTGTCGTGCAGTATGGTTTTGGCAGCAGTGAGTCTACATCAACAAGCTGGTATGAGTTGGTATCTTTTGCCCTTCCATGAACAAGTGCACCATTCAGATACACTGCCAAAAATACAGCAAAATAGGAGAAGAGAAGGAGTCTGAGAGCACTAGATTTATGGGTAAGAGCCATGAAATCTCACAGAAACACAGTGAATTAGTTACTCAAGTTGTAACAGAAAAATGTGATCTTCCATGGTGATCTATACTTGGAATTTATAGTGCAAGAAGTAGGCGTCTTTTTAGGTTCAATACAAAGACCAAGACCAAGACGACTACAAATAAAACTTAAAAGTCACATCATTGTGACATTGGCAAAAACTTAGGAAGTGGGGTCTGTCTGTGCACCAACCTTGGCATTGGTGGGTCTTGAGGAAAGACAACCGAATATTCATGGTTGCTCTCAGCTTCCCCTATGTTCATTACTGCGTTCCCTACCACATCGATTTTTCGAATGTCTTTGATCATTCGAATCTGAAGGGTTAGTTTTACCATTAAAAAAATCTTTAATTAGTTTGGACTTAAAAGAATAAATTATATTAAGTGGCTGTCCTTAATATCTTTAAAAAATAGAGTTTGAACTTAATAACAAAAAAGAACATGAGAATGTATTTTTAGACAATCTGCACTTATAACAATTATAAAAGTCGTGATTCTATTTCTATTTAGGATTAATGGCAGTTTACCCTTTTAGGTAAATTTTTATTTTTTTGTTATCTTTAAGTTAAAGAATATTAAATTAATCTTTTAATTTCTCAATAGTTTACCAATGTCTCCAATCCTAGACGATTTTTGTTTTTTCACCTATAAAACTATAATAACGTCACATTATCTCCAGAAAGATTTTAAAAGGTAAACATTATTGAAACAAATTAATTTTCTTCGATTACATGAGTAGCATCGGAAAAGTATACAGGCGGAAAACAAGGCACATTGATTGGTGAGTAATGTTATTGGAACTTTAAAAACAAATATAATTTATTGATACAATAATTTCAATATAAAAGTAATAATCTTTGAAATCAAAATTTTTTATTTTTCTTGTATCATCTTTTACTTGGTCAAATTAAAAGGTTACCAAGAAAAAAAAAAAAAATTAAGTCTTTTTTTTTTTTGGCTTTTTGGAGGCAGGTCGGTCCACAGTAGTGCACTTTGGAGTTAATAAGGACAAACGTGTATTCTGGGGGGCTTAAAAAATTAAAGGTATAAATACTAATTTACCATTAATGACATAAAAAGCTATATTAGAAAATGAACAGTAACAGTAATAGCGGCACAATAATAGTAATAGTCACTGCCATGGACGATTACAGTAACAATAATGTTCATGTGGGTGGAATGCAAGGGGCGATGGCTGATGATGGAGGTGTTATGGAAGGTGGTAGGACTGGAACATAGAGTGGTGGTGAACTAGACAACAAGACGATCACAGTAACAAACACAATCATTGTCAAAATTCTACGAAACCAAACAGTAATGTGAATAGACAGCCACACGATCACAGTAATAGTCAAAATTCTACGAAACTAGACTGTAACGTGAACTAGACGACCACACGGTCACAACAATAACCATAGTTACTGTCAAAATTCTACGGAACTAGACAGTAATGTGAATTAGGCAACTACATGGCCACAATAATATCCACATTGACAATGACAATAACAAATATAGTGAATTTCGTTGTCACTGTCCAAATTTTAAAATGCGAATTTGAAACATATTTTGCTTAATACCAAAAATAATTTGTCCAATTTAGTCGACCATCATTATCGACAAACTAAGGGTAATTTATGCATGAAGACACTGTACAATATGAATAATTTTGAAAGAGATGTTAGTGACAAACGTACCCGTAAACTATACTTCTTCATCGAAGTCATGCGCATGCACGTCCCATTCATTCCGTTTGCTTGACTTTTGACTTGGGTCTTCTGAAACCAAAGAACACGTCTTCGGCTTTCCCTAATTAAGTTTGTTTGAAATCATAGTGCATTCGGTTCGACCCCATTAGTTTTGCAGAAAAAAACTGTCGGCAAGACCGCAAGAGTACGTTAACAGGTTTTTATATACAAGAGGTGTCATCATCAATACACCTTAAGATTAAGTGATCAAGCTTCGAGAGAAATTTAGGCCAGTCCGTACCCTCCCATTTAGTAAATTATCTAGCTAGGTAGGTATAAATAAGAAAATATTTAAGCAGTCAAGGCAATATAGGGAAACCTCTGGAAGGTTATCGAATAAGAGAAAAGTGAAAAAAATCTATATATGTGCAGACGAAATTACTAATTTTGAGGAGAATGAAAGCAAAAGTCTTGAGTGTGTATCTCGAGGGGTTTGAAAAGAAGTATGACTTTTCTTCTTACTGTAGAGGAATTGGATGTGCATGAGTATCACATGGAAACAAAGGCCTCGATCATAACCAAAAATGAAGAGCAATTAGAATTAGAACAGATAATCGAGTTAAGTCTGTCAAGTTTGTTTTTTTAAATGAGTTTAATAAATTATTTAAGCTTGGTTTATTTAAAAAAGAGTCGAGTCCAAAACGAACTAAACTCGTGTCTTTGCGAGCTCATTTTCTAAAGAGCTCTAAAAAATTGTTCAAATTCGGTCGTTTAGTATATGAGCCGAGCTCAAGTCAAGTCCTATCCGAATCGAATCTGAACTGAATCCGAATAGCTCAACTCAATTATCAGTCCTAATTAGAATATTGTGTTGTGGAATATCCTTTGTGACAGTTTTTCATTTGTTGACATTTCATGTGGATAGTGGAGTTCAAATTCTAGATGAAACTTATGGAGTTTTTGAATAATCTTTCGAACCATATCCCTTCATTGCCCTGGTAGACACATGATTTTGATGATTTTCAACTACTATTCAACCTAGATAATCTTGAATTGCCGAATGACAAAATTTTTTAGTCCTTCAATTTTGCTTCTGATTTTAAAATGATCTCTTTCAATTGTCTCAATTTATTCTCTAAATTATTAATTGCGTGTCTATAGAATTCTCATGCCTATTTCACTCATTAGAACCAATGGCGCGTAGATGTGGATATGACAAACACACGGGCTTGCCTCTGTTAGTTCTAGCTAGTGAAATGGCCGAAAATTTTGTATCGACATTAGATTGATAATTCAATGACTAAATTGAAACGATTGAAAATTCGTGGACTTTTCTAAAGCCAGAGGCAAAATCCAAGGGCCGATCATCATATTTACCCATTTTTTTTAATTAAGAAAGTCACCATGATAAATCAAGTTGACTCAATCAGTGTGCACTATGGATGTGATGTGCCGATGAAATTGAAAACTTGTTTTCAAACAAACTTTAACATTGATAATTCCAATCTCCTTCAAATGAAAACATGCCATGGTGCGGTGGTTGTATCAGTAATCCTTGGAGCCTTTGATTTAAAAGGACAAATTTGTGTTTTCAATATGTTGGTGGATACGCAAATTTGTTTGAAACAGATATTCGAAAAACTAATAGTATTAGCAATTTTTTATGTAGGACGAGTATTACCAATTTTTTATTTTTATTTTTTATTTTTTATTTTTTACTATTTTTTAGAATGAAAATTCTATGAAGAATATTTAGAACTTCCTAAATTTTACATAGGTAGATTTGTAAGTTGCGAGGCACAGGAAACTGTTGGAAAAAATGACCTTAAACAAATAAGTTTTGAGTAATTTTGGGCTTAAATAAAAGTTGGACTCACACCTCAAAATTGATGAGGCCAAATTTAAATGCATTTTCTTCCATGAGGAGATAAACGTGGTATATTAATTTGTTTAAAATCATTAAGTATTGAATGGAAAATTGTTAAAGTATTTTCAAAATAAAAGTATTTTCAAAAAATGCTAGATTCATACTTGAATAGTGCAAAATAGACATCGAAACAATAAAAATGTCAGTTAAATTAATTTTTTTTAAGTAGTGACATTTTGGTTTTGTTAATTTGGTTTAATTGCAGCGTGAGAATATTTCTGTAGTATCCTAGAAGTCATAGCGACAGATAATTTAAATCATTTGTCTTTGCAGCTACAAGCAGATTCGTTAGACAATGTTAGTTCAACTAGGTTTTTTTTTCTATATTTTAGAAATTTGATTTGCAGTTCAATGTGAACTAGCCAACCAATTCATTAGATTTAGTAAGAGGTTGAAAAAATGAACATTCATTGGAAAGAAGAGTCGCTACGAAGAAATATATGGCATGATAATTTTGTAATGGTGTTAATTTAAGTTTATAGGGATTTTCGGATTGTGTTAATGTGATATAATTTTTTCATTTTAATCATTGCACTTCTTTTATTTAAGACATTCTTGGATGCTCATTTGCTTAGAAATTTTTTTGTGTTAAGAGTGCCTTCAGGTACGGGTAATGACCAGTATATATATATATATGGCATATTTCACCTCGTAGCGGACAACTCATATATATCCTCTTGTATGGAATGTATTATATCGTGTATCGCACGATACGGTGCAAATCTAATACATTTAAGTGATACGTATTGTTTTGCTTCATATATCGAAACATATCGCACGATACGTGTCGTATAATACTAATAACTATGCGTCAAAGTGTAATGTTTTCAAAATAATTTGAAATACAATAAAATTATATCATAGTGTGCAACAGACGCAATTGCCTTACTGACTATAAGTTTCAAGGACGAAACTTTCTAGGAGGGTAGATTGTGAGATCCCACATCTTTAAATTAGCTTTTGTATTGTTAATATGAGATGGTGAGGATATTTGAGGTTGAAAAATACTGGTGTAATTTGATCTGAGATGTTTTCTTGTTTGGATTGATTAAACTTGATTTGGGTTAATTAGAAATTAAATAATGATCAGGTAGAGGGAAGATCTGGTCAATCGAATGAACACACTGGGCCAGGATGACAATTGGGTAGGAAGGAGAACCACTTAACTGGTTCATTCAACTTGTTATTTTTCATAGTGGACGTTGTCACTTGTTAAGTAGTCTTTTTAGGTTCAAGACGAAGACCAAGAAGACTACAAATAACATTCAAGGTACATTGCTGTCTAAGCAAGTGGAGTGTATCTTGGGCCAGTAGACTTCCATGGTCCACTCCTGGAAAGAATTATCTGTAATATACATATACATACACACATATATGTAAATATGTGTGTGTACGTGTGTGGGAAAGTACAAAGTTTGAATTACTAATATATAATTTGATAACCGAGAAGTGTCCTAATCATGAGCCTTTTTAGGAGCGTGGTTACGACGTGAATTTCGAGTGCACACAATCACCCATAAATTATGCACATTGAACGAATCATAAATTTTCTATCGGAGTCAAATGTATCATAATTCCTAAAATCTTTTAACCCATACCAACATCAAGATTCGACTCCATATAGAATATGTTATTAGCTCGGACGAGCACATTTGAAGATCATACCAATACTTTTACCTTTATGATACAATTTTAAAACTAATTATTCGAATTAGAATCATTCTTCTTCTTCTTTTTTCACAAATCATCTCATATATTCATTGAATGAAAAGTGCACCAAGAAAAAAACAAGTCTGTCCTTTTTTTTTTCCCTAGAAATGCAAAATTCAAATATGGTCCATCCCATTGATGTAGTTTACTTGACTTTGGAAATCCTCATTTTATTATTTTTTGCCATGGTTCGTGACCTAGTCCTGCTTTAGCCAAAATACAGAGACTTTGACTTGGGTCCTTAAAGACTTGGTGAAAAGGGCATGTCTCAGCTCCTTTTCTGATCAATTCTTTCAAATCATACTGCATGAGGTGAGAGTAAATATGTAGTTTTACTTGTTGAGCGTGTTATTGTTTCATATATATATATACATATATAATGTATATATATATATATAATTTCAAATTTTAAAATTCAAATGATATACAAATATCAAAATGAATCTTGAAAGTCTCACATTATAATATTTAGATATTAGAAATATAAAAGTTGTCAATTAGGTATGTACAATTTATGGTAGGGGTAAAAGGGCTTTTATGACTTTTTTTTTAAGAGATGTACTTCTATCCCAATTATTTTTAAAATTGTACTTTTATCCTATTAAGTTCTTAGGGAGGCACCGGCCTCCCTAAGCCCCTTATTTTTATGGCAAATTTGGAAGTCGATCCTATTTTATGGACTTATTTGATTATAAATCTATCAAAAAAACTTGTTTATTATTAAGTCCATTTTAAACTCCATTATCCAAAATATCCTTAGTAATTATGTTTAATTAAAATAAATTTGAAATTTAACGACTTCTAAATTTTAGTAGTTTAACTAACATTAAAATTTTTTCACTCTCATATCTATCTATATTGACTATTTATTTCTCTATCTCTCTCATAATATATATACTAGTAAATGTTCGTGCCTGAAATCACTATGTAACGAAAAAAACCCAATAATTATAGAAAATGAGTATTAGCAAGAGCAAAAGTGACACACATAATGAGACCGAATAAGTTTATCTGTCTAGTAATCAAAAAAAAAGGCCAAAATTTTCTATGAAGATATTATTTCCAAAATTTTAACCTATATAAACCACCATAAAAACTATGAAAATTCTCATCCATAAACTGACCCAGCATTCGAATCACAATAACCAAACTTCTTTTCTAAATCACAAAATTCATTACAACAAACTCCAAAAAAGATTTATTTGATTTCTCAAATCTACAGGAACTGTCCTAAAGCACAAATATTTTTTCTTGCAACAATAGCCAAAAATTGTTCTTACAGGAAGTGGAAACTAAAGAACAAACACCAGAAACTTTTACAGACTAAACATTAAGAACTTGCTGTCTTGGCCTCCAAACCTGTCGATGACATGAACGAAACATTGACGAAGATCAGGTGTCCATCTCAATTGTGGCACCTTGGATCCTACATACTGCCTTAGAGCTCTATTGTTTTCCCATTACCCTTTTCCACTTGTTTTTGTCACTGTGTTTGTTCCTCAACAAAATCATTTTAAATCCAACTGGGTATCCCAAAAACCATATTTTTCCCAATAACACAAACACTTGAATGAACACCCAATCTTATAAACCTATTTCATAATTTAAAAAAAAATGAATAAAGTTTGTGAAATTTCCAAACCTTGTTTAACACCCAAATTAAAAACCCAATTTGAAAACAAATTAGCCTACAAATCTTATAGAATGAAATTAACACGCAACATTCAATTAACACACAAATCTTAATCTTAATCAAGACCCTATAAAAACCTATTTCATACTAATTGACACACAATCACTAAAATGATGGAAGTAAATTAAATTAACACACAATATTAATATAAATAACCCTAACATTCATCAAATCAAGATACTATAAACCTATTTCATAATTAAAAAAAAAATCAAATTGAAATTTCACAAACTCTATTCATCACCCAAATTGAAAATCCAATTTGAAAATAAATTAGCATACAAATTTCACAAAAAGAACACTCAATAATAATCAACTCAACATCATAATGAACACTCAAGCTTAGCATTCTTGAATGTCATGACAGAAAATTTGGATCTTCTATATGGTTTAGCTTTCTTGAAGCATATGAATGGCAAACTGCAAGGCCTGAACCCTAAAGAGTTAAACCTCATGCATCTATTGTTCAAACTGCTTTCTGTGACTCACCCAATGAATTAAATTTCATGTCGAAACGTCCGAAACGTTTTCGTTTTCATAGAAATCGAAACAAATCATTGATTGAATATCAAAATTCCTATGTTTTGGTGTGTTTCAAGGTGTTTCGGTAGGTTTCAACCTATATTTCGTTTGTTTCAACAAATGTTTTGAAAATAAATTTTTAAATTTTTCTTTTTCTTCGAAATATTACTGAAATGTTGATGTTTCCAAACTCACCGAAACTATGCACCGAAATGAAATTTTGGTCCTTGCAATGGAAACATAACTACTCCTAATCATAGGATACCTTGTTAATGTTCTCTTCTTTTCTTACCACATGCAAAGGTATTGTACACATGCATATAGAAAAACAGAGACAAAATTAAGAGGAGCATAACTCACATCAACTTTCCAGGTCTTGTTCTCAACCTTCACCTGCATATAACAAAAGCCAAAAACATAACTACAGAAGAACCAACAAAGAATTACAAATCAAGAGCAAGTAATAAAATAGCAATAAAATTGAAAAAAGGGAATAATGAATGCATGAGACCACATTCTCGGTGGCCGCACCAAACATCTGTCTGAGAAGGGCCATGATATTGCAAAACATATCATGACATAGAGTCACCGATCAGTTTCACACCAAAAAGGTTAGCGGCATTTGGATTTATGGGACTCAAACCACGCCCACCCAGGTTCCTCTATCCAAATCCCTGGCACCACACAACACACAGAGACACATATACATGCATTTTCCTATCTTTTATACCTTTTTAGCAATTTTTTAGTGTTTAAGAGTGGGTAATTTGAGGTTCCAGAGAATTATTTTGCATCACCCAAAGGTCATTTAAATTAGCCTACAAATTTCAAAAAATGACCACTCAGTAATAATCAACTCAACATCCATTCCATCTCAACATTCATAATAAACAAAAAAAACCCTATTTCATAATAAAAAAATAAATTGAAATTTCGTAATAAACCTATTTCATAATTACTACAAACCTATTTCATAATTAAAAAAAATAAATTAAAATTACACAAATTCTATTCAACACCCAAATTAAAAACACAAACATTCAAAATCCCAAATTAATTTATTGTTGTGTGTGTGTGTGCGCGCTGTAGTGAGTGTTGTGTTGTGGGTTTGACTGTGTGTGTTGTGTGGTGGGTTCGATTGTGTGTGTGTGTTCGACTATGTGTGTGTGTGTGTGTGTGTGTGTGTGTGTGTGTGCATTATATGGCAGGCTAGGCTTAACTCATGACTTCAGTCTAATCTAAAGCCCAAGAGTCCAGAGAAAGTCAACGCACATGGGAAAACAATCATCAGAATAGTCATTACTCTAAGATAATACACATCCCCAATTGTAGTTATCCTCCCCGATAAATTAGTAGCTTGACCTTCACGTCACCGCCTCAACTAGGGCTCTGTGCCTATAAATTGTAAACTCTCTTAAACATGGGGGCAGAGATCTCACACACCTCACCTTGAGCGTGCTCTTGCTCTCGATCTCTCTCCCCCTTACTACCTTGTACTCTCTCATTTATAAAGTTCTGCGGCCATTGTTGCCACCTTCAGTGGTTAGGTCACTCAGATCTAACCACCAATATTTGTCTCTTATTATTAATTGTTTCATCAGTTACTTTACACCACACACTCGACTAATTTAATTGTACATAAAGTTATTTTTGTGCATCATCAGAGTCAACAACCTTGTTGACTATTGTTCAGAGCTTGAAGTTTTTGCTTTTGATTTCTCTCAAGCACCAACGAGCAACGACGTGAGGTTATTACTAGGAAGCAGGCTTTGCCTTTTAAAACACTTATATAGTGATTTACGAATGAAACATATATGTTTGTCAAAAAATTTTGTAAAAACTCTTCCGTGGGTGCAAATGTCTAATAAATTCTAAAATTTTTTAGATTATACTTATTCCCCAAAATTTTTTAAAATTCCAGTGGGGCAGCTGCCCCCATTGTGGATCCGCAATGTTTTGTTGTCCATGTTAAACCAATATTTGTGGTGAAAGTTTAAGTTGTTAGAGTGGACGTAACTTCAATATTTATGTATTTCAATATGCCTCCTCATATACAAGCTTTATTTTGGGTAAAATACAACGCTATTTAACCACAAGACCTCCTATTCTAGTACATCTATTAAGCTGACATCTTATTTAAACATGTTATTTTACTATTGTTAGAAAAAATGGTTATAAACAATAATATTTGAGCAACTTAAGGCTTAGCCGCCCGATAGGTCTTGGGCTTGGGCATTGTGTCAAAAAGATATTATCTTTTTGGAGAAAATTCATATGGTACGGTGCGCGTTGTGGATCAAACAAAACAAATCCAAACGCAAATCACAGTTAGTATTCCAACTTAAATTTAAATATCCAATCGAATTTTAAATTTTTGTGCCTTTTAAATTTAAATTTGGCTCCGAAATTGAATTGGATTTGTTCATTCCAGAAGTGTCTTTCTCTTTCTTTACTGTTCAAGATTAGAGGTGTGTCTCTTCAATTCAAACAGGTTCAACGAACAGTGACATTCCATGGCTCTTTAGGCAATCCGTATTCAATTTTTCTTATTCATTTTGTATTCAGTTCTTCTTCTTCTTCTTCTTCTTCTTCTCTCTCTCTTTCTCCATATTGCTACGTTATTACTTCTATTCAGTTCAAGTGCAAAATACAAAATTGTGTTTTTTGGAGTCTTGAAGATTAAAGTGTTGCATCTTTAAGAACAAAATTCATTCTATCTTAGGAGACAATTGCTTAAGCACTGAGAGGGTGCAAATTTGTCTTAAGAAAACTATGATTACACAGAGATTGGATTATTTTTGGATTTCTTATTCTCTTATTTATTGTTGTTCCGCGTCACTATGTGTGCATTACTGTTTAGTTTATACATTTTTTTATTTATATTACGTATAACAGTATAGTTACTGCATTAGATTTGCTACAATTAAAGTATTAAGGTTAGAGTTGGATTATACAACAAAATCTTCATATATTAGAGAAGTTTTGCAGACCTCTGCTATGTGTGGAGAAATTTTGCTTTTGGCAGCAGTGAACCTATATATATCAACGACTTGGTATGAGTTGCATGCTTTTGCCCTTCCACGAACAATATCTAAATAATAATACAACAAGCTCTTCAACACAAAGCACAACGACGGTTGGATGTGGCAGTTTATCTTATGAATATATTTTAACATTCTAGTCAAAGTAAATCTGTCTTTTTACATTTTATATTATAACAAAAATAAATGTTTTAATCACAATAAATATTTGAACCATCCTTACCATTAAATCTATGTAGTAATTACAAGAACCTTCTTAACACGAAGCACAATGGCGGCTTAGATTTGTTTGAATTCGCCGATTTTACATTTTATATTAATATTTTAAAAACAGTAAACATTTTAAAATATTTATCGTTCAATCACAATAAAATACTTTAACTAAACATCGTAACTACAGTAAATATTTTAACCATGGTAAAATAATACGCTTTACATGGGGTATTCTAATATTTATCTAAGTATCTAACGTTGAGCCATCGTAATCATGTCTGAGCAGTGAGCATTGTGCTTATTTTCGGATGTCTGAAAATCACGCCGATTAGACAAACTAAGATTATCTTACAATAGTCACACTTGAGATCTTGGGATGATAACAATTGAACTATTTTAATCCGAATTACCTTGACAACTTAACTCTATATATACAATATTAGTAACGCCGATATCTCATTTAGATGAAGGTTAAAAAAAAAAAAAGATATCTCATTTAGATGTCACACTAGCTCTTTAACATTATTATACAATAATTTTAGAAGTCATTGTTCGATTTGAAAATCAATGTTGTGGTTCTTTTGAATGATCAATAACTCCATATTTCACTAGAATTGAAGATTCAAACATGGCCCATACGATTCACGCAGTTTGCTTTATTTTGGAAATTCTATTTTCATTAGTTTACTTCATTGCCTTTGACCTGGTCTTCTTCCTAAAGTACAAAGATACAGACTTTGACTTGGGTTACATGAATATGTACACCCACCTGGTGGTCCCTTCAAACACACAAGTACAGCAACAAAGAACTTGTCTTTAAAACACTATTTTTTGAAATCTCATTGCACTCTCTTCTAATTTTTATTTCGATTTCAAAAAATGTCTTTGTCGTGAATCTTCATTAGTTACAGATAACAAAAATGGCACCATAGGAGAGACATTGATTCTGATTAGTCGTGAGAGAGAGAGTATAGGGACAAAGAGGAAAACTCAGTCGCAAATTAGTCCAGTTCACTAAACCAATTGTTATTAAACACTTCAAATGATACGAGCCTCAATTGGATTTGACTCGGCTCCTCTCCAATACTAAATGCTCCAATTCTTTTTAATCCAATTATCCACCCTTCAAGGATCCTGAAATGCCTTTTCAATTGAATCGTTCTAACTTTTGATATATAGGTGAGGGATTAGATCTAAGGCGTGTAGGAGACATGAAGTAAACCAGGTCAAAATAGAAGTTTGATTAGTGAGAGAGGAGGATTGACTGTCCTCTCCCTAATTGGCATGTCTCGTTGTCGGACTAAATCAAATTTTAGTAATTAAAATCTGATTTTTGGTTGACTTTGAGTCTAAATTAGAGTGAGATCTAATTGTTGTTTTTAGTAAATTTTTGTGGGTTCGTGCTCTACTCCATGAGGAGAATAACATAGTATATTCATTTACTCAAATCGAGAAAGAAATGAATGAGAAAATTCATTTAACAAAATAAATTTGTTTAGTATATTCACTTGCTCAAATCGACCTATTGGATTTGAATTCGCATTGGTTTGGATTGTTCATTCCCTCCGGTCCGAATTTTGAATAGTGTTTGTTCATAGATAAACAGTTAATCAATGGTATCTTCTAGGTTGCATGTGTCTGTTAGGTTGCATCTATCCGAGATGATGACTGTCCGGATCAGTCACCTTCTCTCTATAAATAACTCAATTACATAATCATTTTGAATCCAATAAATTTCGTAGTCATTAAGACAGTCTCATACATCATTAATAGTCTGTATTTCAGAGTACATAACACAATTTCTTATTCGTTGAGCAAATATATTGGAGTGTTACTTCTATTCGCGTGAAGATCATTGTATCCTGAGAGACAGACGCTTTGATTTTCATAAGTACCGTGTGTAGAGGCGAAATCTATCTTAAGGATATATTGTTAAACACTAGCCTTGATCTGCAGAAAGTTCAATAACAGTTTCTGATCTGCAAAAAGGTCAATTTATATATTGTTTAAATTATAGTTTTATTGTGTAAATGTTTTGTTCGTATTCGTAACTGTTTCGTACCTGTAACTGTTTCTTTCTTCACTATTACTGTTTATTATAATTGCATGATACAAATCAAAATTTTCAATAAGTAATTTTACTATATTTGGAATATCACAAACAACATTTATTAGCTTCACTTGATAGCTCATATTGTCGTGGTTTCAAAGCATGCATGAAATAGACAAACATTAAGACTAAGAAAAAAAATATCAAGAGCTTATTGCTAATGGGATATGCATATAGAACATGACCGCAAATTCTCTGGAAAGCTTCGTGCCTGTAGGGATTGACGTTAATATCAAGTGCCGCAACGGCCTGTATCAGTATTGCCAAATCCTATCCTCCCACCTTCTGTGTCATAAAATACCTTTAGCGCGTGTTGCTGATTATTCCCAATGATGGTGTAGGAATTTGTGGGTGCAAAACCTAAGCACACTTGGTTGCTGCTCTGCGTCCATACAGTTCCTGATGGATCTAACGTTACATCAGCTCCGCCTCCAAAATGAAACACAATCTTTGGTAGGTTCACCTTCTTATATCTTTCAAGGTTATAGCATGTATCCAACAGCCCAAACGCTAGAGCAGAAGGATACTTGGACATCCATTTCTTAAAAGCAGACTTCAGTGCTGAATAAGCCGATGCAGGCAATCGAGTAATGACAGTTCCAGAGTCTATTAAAGTTCCCGGTGACCTAAATACAGATGGGGAAATTTTCAATTTCGTTCCGCCAACGCTTATGGCAACGAGTTCGAGGAAGTAAAGAGAACTGTCGGGGCCTTTTAGTAGCGGCGTGAATTTGAATGCGGAGGAAGATTTGGCTTTGTCACCAAATAAAAGATATCCTGTTGAGCTTATAGGACCAGGTAAACAATAAACAAAGGTCTTCCCATATTGTGAAGCAGTTTGAGATAACAGTGAAGTGGGTCCTCTTCCAAGGCCAAGCATTCCAACCTCAGCCGCTTTGCCAAATTCGTCACTGTTATATTGGCCGCAACCAAATTGGAAGTTAGGGGTCACAGCAGAGGATTCAAGTGTGAGGGTATCACATCCCAATTGTCCTCTAGAGTACGATTTGTCGTTGTAGGGGATGTAATATTCGTTTTCAGAGTTGGATTTGCATGAACCATTTACATAAGTAGAGGACTTGGAGGGATCGAAGCGGAGTTTAGGATTAGAATAGCAGCCTTTGAAACATGGTTGGCATTGTAACCAAGTGATGTTACTGCCAGTGTCAATGCTCACCGAATAATCTTGTGGGGGTGTGCCCATTTGAATGGTTACAGTGTAAATGCCGGCGTCTTTGGAGTCAGTTGAAATAGGAAGTGGTGAATTGGAGTCTTCTGTTGGATACAGGTTGGATATTCTGTCATTGATGGACTTGATTCTAACTTCGTCATGGAAGAGAATTTGCTCAGAGCTCGGAATTTCCTTCCCATGGCCGATTGGTGCGCAGGGTCCATATTTATATGTGACTTTCAACTTTGAAGATCCAACCGCAGGATCTGAAATCATGAAAATTAATCCTATGAAAATCAAATCTTACAATAACCTGCTCTATCGCTTCTTCAAAATGACACAGAAGTATATGTCTGAAATATATTCCTTATACAAGATTAAGCCAGAAGGAAGAATTAGCAACCCCCCCTCCCCCCCTAGCGTATTTGTGTGTGTGTGTATAATCTGCGTATAACAGGATTTGATTCCAACAATTTCATCCCCATTTTGAAAAAATTGATTCTCGGGGAGGAATTAGCCTCTCCAAAATGGGAGGTGAGATTGTAAACTAAGTCAAATAATACACACACACACACACCGTTTTGCTGTATGAGTAGAGAGGTGACCTTGGTTATTTGTCGTGCAGTATGGTTTTGGCAGCAGTGAGTCTACATCAACAATCTGGTATGAGTTGGTATCTTTTGCCCTTCCATGAACAAGTGCACCATTCAGATACACTGCCAAAAATACAGCAAAATAGGAGAAGAGAAGGAGTCTGAGAGCACTAGATTTATGGGTAAGAGCCATGAAATCTCACAGAAACACAGTGAATTAGTTACTCAAGTTGTAACAGAAAAATGTGATCTTCCATGGTGATCTATACTTGGAATTTATAGTGCAAGAAGTAGGCGTCTTTTTAGGTTCAATACAAAGACCAAGACCAAGACGACTACAAATAAAACTTAAAAGTCACATCATTGTGGCATTGGCAAAAACTTAGGAAGTGGGGTCTGTCTGTGCACCAACCTTGGCATTGGTGGGTCTTGAGGAAAGACAACCGAATATTCATGGTTGCTCTCAGCTTCCCCTATGTTCATTACTACGTTCCCTACCACATCGATTTTTCGAATGTCTTTGATCATTCGAATCTGAAGGGTTAATTTTACCATTAAAAAAATCTTTAATTAGTTTGGACTTAAAAGAATAAATTATATTTAGTGGCTGTCCTTAATATCTTTAAAAAATAGAGTTTGAACTTAATAACAAAAAAGAACATGAGAATGTACTTTTAGACAATTTTCACTTATAACAATTACAAAAATCGTGATTCTATTTCTATTTAGGATTAATGGCAGTTTACCCTTTAAATAAAAAAACTTTCAATTTTTTCTTGTGTTAACTTTTTTTAGGTAAATTTTTATTTGTTTGTTAGCTTTAAGTTAAAATTATCTCCTAAAAGATTTTAAAAGTTAAACATTATTGAAACAAATTAATTTTCTTCGATTACATGAGTAGCATCGGAAAAGTATACATGCAGAAAACAAGGCACATTTATTGATGAGTAATGTTATTGGAACTTTAAAAACAAATATAAAAGTAATAATCTTTGAAATCAAAATTTTTATTCTTTTTCTTGTATCATCTTTTACTTGGTCAAATTAAAAGGTTACCAAGAAAAAAAAATTAAGTCTCTTTTTTTTTTTGGCTTTTTGGAGGCAGGTCAGTCCACAGTTGTGGACTTTGGAGTCGATAAGGACAAACGTGTATTTTGGGGGGCTTAAAAAATTAAAGGTATAAATACTAATTTACCATTAATGACATAAAAAGCTATATTAGAAAATGAACGGTAACAACAATAGCGACACAATAATAGTAATAGTCACTGTCACGGTAACACGATTACAGTAACAATAATGTTCATGTGGGTGGAATGCAAGGGGTGATGGCTGATAATGGAGGTGTTATGGAAGATGGTAGGGCTGGAACATAGAATGGTGGTGGACTAGACAACAAGACGATCACAGTAACAACCACAATCATTGTCAAAATTCTACGGAACCAGACAGTAATGTGAATAAACAGTCACACGATCATAATAACGGTCAAAATTCTACGAAACTAGACAGTAACGTGAACTACACAGTCACACGATCACAACAATAACCACAGTTACTGTCAAAATTCTACGGAACTAGACAGTAATGTGAATTATGCAACTACATGACCACAGTAATATCCACATTGATAGTTGATGGGTCAAGCCCAAATAGCTTAATTTATGCGAAAAGGCCCAACCTCGATTGAAGAGCCCAACCATGCAAAGACCCACCAAATCCAAGTTCAAGTCCAATCCAGCTGGGGCCCTCCTTCGAAGGGATTGGAGTACGAGGGAGAGAGATGCGGCGCACGGAGAAACCCTACCTAATTAGGAAACCCCCCTCACGTCACCGCCTCACCTCAAAACCCTAGCTCTATAAAATGTAAAGCCCTCTCACCATCTAGGGCACGCCTCCCAAGAATACCTCATCTCCTACCTCAATACCACAAGGTCGTTGCTCCTCTTTCCCTCAAAGCTCTGTAGCTCCGGTGACAATTATTAATCAATAAATAACACCAAAGGCCACCGTTGCCATTCAAAGTGGACGTAGGCCATGGCCGAACCACTATAAATCTCTCTGTGTTGGTCTTTTATTTGCCATATTTGTCATTAATTGTTTGTTCATTGCATTATATATTATTTACTTGACTGTGGTGCACGAAAACCAATTTGTGCATCATCAATAGTGACAATAACAAATATAGTGAATTTCGTTGTCACTGTCCAAATTTTAAAATGCGAATTTGAAACATATTTTGCTCAATACCAAAAATAATTTGTCCAATTTCGTCGACCATCATTATTGACAAACTAAGGGTAATTTATGCATGAAGACACTGTGCAATATGAATAATTTTGAAAGGGATGTTAGTGACAAACGTACCCGTAAACTATACTTCTTCATCAAAGTCATGCCCATGCACGTCCCATTCATTCCGTTTGCTTGACTTTTGACTCGGGTCTTCTGAAACCAAAGAACACGTCTTCGGCTTTCCCTAATTAAGTTTGTTTGAAATCATAGTGCATTCGGTTCGACCCCATTAGTTTTGCAGAAAAAAATTGTCGGCAAGACCGCAAGAGTACGTTAACAGGTTTTTATATCCGAGTGAGGACATCATCAATACACAGTAAGATTAAGTGATCAAGCTTCGAGAGAAAATTTGGCATGTCCGTACCCTCCCATTTAGTAAATTATGTAGCTAGGTATAAATAAGAAAAAATTTAAGCAGTCAAGGCAATATACACTACAAGAATAAGGGATTTTTGTGACAAATTTTTTACGACGGATGTGTTCGCTGTCACCAAAGACGTATTTGAGACAATTTTTTGTGGCGGCTGTGTATGTCGTCACAAAAAGCGTGTGTGTTAATATATGTGGCAGTTATTTTTTCTGCCGTAAATAGTGTCATAAACTCAAAAAAAAAAAAATTGTATTTGAGACAGCTGTGCTTTTATTTAAGACATTCTTGTATGCCCCATTTGCTTAGAAAAATTTGTGTGTTACGAGTGTCTTCAAGTACGGGTAATGACTAATATATATATATATAACTCATATGTATCCTCTCGTATGGAATGTATCATATCATGCATCGCACGATACGGTGCAAATCTAATACATTTAAGTGATACGTATCATTTTCTTCATACATCGAAACATATCGCACAATACAAATCATACGCTACTAATAACTATGCGTTACAGTGTAATGTTTTCAAAATAATTTGAAATACAATAAAATTATATTAGAGTGTGCAACGGAAGCAGTTGCCTTACCGACTATAAGTTTCGAGGACGAAACTTCCTAGGAGGGTAGATTGTGAAATTCCAGATCTTTAAATTAGGGTTTGTATTGTTAATATGAGATGGTGCGGATATTTGAGGTTGAAAATACTGGTGTAATTTGGTCTGAGATGTTTTCTTGTTTGGATTGATTAAACTTGATTTGGGTTAATTAGAAATTAAATAATGATCAGGTAGAGGGAAGATCTGGTCAATCGAATGAACACACTGGGCCAGGATGACAATTGGGTAGCAAGGAGGACCACTTAAATGGTTCAATCAACTTGTTATTTTTCATAGTGGACGTTGTCACTTGTTAAGTAGTCTTTTTAGGTTCAAGACGAAGACCAAGAAGACTACAAATAACATTCAAGGTACATTGCTGTCTAAGCAAGTGGAGTGTATCTTGGGCCAGTTGACTTCCATGGTCCACTCCTGGAAAGAATTATCTGTAATATACATATATACATACACACATATATGTAAATATGTGTGTGTATGTGTGTGGGAAAGTACAAAGTTTGAGTTACTAACATATAATTTGATAACCGAGAAGTGTCCTAATCATGAGCCTTTTTAGGAGCGTGGTTACGACGTGAATTTCGAGTGCACACGATCACCCATAAATTATGCACATTGAACAAATCATAAATCTTTTATCGGAGTCAAATATATCAGAATTCCTAAAATCTTTTAACCTGAACCAACATCAAGATTCGATTCCATATAGAATATGTTATTAGCTCGGATGAGTGCATTTGAATATCATACCAACGCTTTTACCTTTACGATACAATTTTAAAACTAATTATTCGAATTAGAATCGTTCTTCTTCTCTTTTTTCTCAAATCATCCCGTATATTCATTGAATGAAAAGTGCACCAAGAAAAAAACAAGTCTATCCTTTTTTTTCCCTAGAAATGCAAAAGTCAAATATGGTCCATCCCATTGATGCAGTTCACTTGACTTTGGAAATCCTCATTTTATTATTTTTTGGCATGGTTCGTTACCTAGTCCTGATTTAGCCAAAATACATAGACTTTGACTTGGGTCCTTAAAGACTTGGTGAAAAGGGCATGTCTCAGCTCCTTTTCTGATCAATTCTTTCAAATCATACTGCATGAGCTGAGAGGGAATAGGGGTGAAAGAAACGACTTTTATGAGTTGTCCAGTCCAGTAGTGACCGATTTTCTTTGATTTTTCTTAGCTGTATGATTAGTGACTTAGCTGTTAGCTGTCTAAAAGCTACGGTAAAGTTTAAAAAAAATATATATATATTTTTGAAAATAAATCACTAATATTAGGTTCTTTTTTAGGTCCGGATAGTACAGAGGGGATGAAGGGACATGCAGGAGGCTGAAAAGCCCCAACTTCACATTAATGGGTGCACCCACTAGACGGTACCTTCAACCATGTTAGTTTGGCAACAAAAGAACCTGTCCCTAAAAGCACCTTAATTAGATGAGTTTTTTTTCCCTCAAGTTTTCTTAATATTATATTACTGCTCGTGTATTGATAACAAAATGATTTGAATATTGATGATACCTAGAAAAAAGCTCTAAGTACGAGCTCGGACATTGAGGTCAGACAAGGAGGTCAGACACAGTAACCAAGGCTCCGCAATCCAGACCTCAAGCTCTGCTCAAAGAAAACAAACGGGAAATTGAAAGGGAAACAACTGGCTGGTGAATGACATCCTCAAAGCAATGGAAAGCTAGAATCAAGGCACACAACTCTCAACTAACCAAGATTCTCTCCCAAAAATCAAGGAAGATCCCACGGATGAAGGGCAAAGATCTCGGTAAAAATCTCTTAGAGATAGGAATTACATTATAAATATTGTACATCGCCTCAATCAAGGGGCAGAGAACCCTACTGGCATCAATGGCATCTTGTAAAACATTTTCTAGATGAATATAGATTCTAGGAGCAAGAGACTCAATTGAAGAGTGGACTAGCCGAGCTCCCAAGCCGGTGAACCACTATATTTCTACGTGTTACACACACCACACCTCAGATAACTAGAGCACTCACACACAATTTCATGAGCCTCGTAGCTCAGATCCATCCCATACCATCGAACCCAAACTCATTGCTCATTCGTGTAAAATTACACCATCAGTTTGGCGCCGTCTGTGGGAACGACAGTTCTTGTTACAAATATACTGATTTTTCAGTGATTGATGGTCTCTACACCAAACATGAGTAGAAGTCAAATAAATCCACCACGAGTGACAGATCAACATGACGCCACCGACGACGGACAGCCTGAGAACATCCAGGAGACGAATCCTCCCAGGGGAGTTCCCCCCACCAACAATGAGTTGGCAGCCCTTCGCCAAGCCAACGAGCGCTTGATACAACAGAATGAGGAACTCTTGAAACACTTGCACTGTCCACAGGAGGCACAACGGGCCCAAGAAGGCCAGAATAACCCCCCACGCAAGGAGCAGCAACACCCCAACCCCCTCAGAGAAGCCGACGAAAGGTTGGAAAATAGCCAGACCAGGGGGAAAGTCCCTCATCAACCCCTTAGGAATGGCCACAACGAAGAGGTACAAAGTCAGAACGATGGGGGCGAGAGGGACGATTTTTTTCCCTACCAGCAGGACAGGAGAGAACAGCACTGGGAGCAACGTTTCAAGGACATCCAGCAAGAGCTCAGCCACATGAAAGAGGCTATAAAGAGCAAGGCTCCGGTTACAATGGACGCCCTAGTACAACAGACTGAGTCCCCATTCACCACTGGAGTGCTGCATTTTCCTCTCCCACCAAAGTTCAGGATGCCTCAGATAGAGGTCTTTGACGGAACGAAAGATCCTGTAGATCATCTCAACACTTACAAGAACCAGATGGAGCTGCATGGATACCAGGATCCTGTACGTTGCAGAGCTTTTGCCATCACGTTAAAAGGCTCTGCCCTGGCCTGGTTTCACAGGCTCCCACCAGCCTCGATCTCATCCTTTAGAGAGCTCTCCATAGCTTTTGTATCTCACTTTATAGGAGCTCGGATATACAGAAAGCCAAGCTACCACCTATTGAATGTAAAACAGGGACCCAACGAGAACCTACGGTCTTATGTCCAAAAGTTTAATTCAGAATCCCTGAAGGTAGATATTCCAGATGAGAAGTTTGCTATCACTGTTTTCATTGCTGGATTAGGAGTGAAATCGAAAGATTTGATATTTTCTATATCAAAGAACCCGCAAGCAAGCATGGCAGAGGTGCTGGCTAAAGCAGAAAAGTATATTAATGGCGAGGAAGCCCTTCTCTCAAAGGTAGGGAGCTCATCCTCACAGAAGGAAAAAGTGAACGAAGAAAATAAGAGGGATCGAAGTCCTAGGAAAGAAAGAGGACGAGATAGGTCCCTAAGAAGAGACAGGGATCGCTCCCCCAAGAGAAGGGAAGATGTCAGAGAACAAGACGAGCTTTTCAGCTTATGAACATCAGATGAGCTCTTTAGCTCATAAATTTAAGATGAGCTCTTCAGCTCATAAACTCAAGATGAGCTCTTCAGCTCATAAAATCAAGATGAGCTCTTCAACTCATAAACATCCGATGAGCTCTTCAACTCATAAATTCAAGATGAGATCTTCAGCTCATAAATTCACGATGAACTCTTCAGTTCGTAACTTGAGCCACGCAGCTCACGATGAACTATTCAGTTCATAACTTGAGCCAAACAGCTCACGATGAACTCTTCAATTCATAACTTGAGCCACGCAGCTCACGATGAACTATTCAGTTCATAACTTGAGCCAAGCAGCTCACGATGAACTCTTCAGTTCATAACTTGAGCCACGCAGCTCACGATGAACTATTCAGTTCCTAACTTGAGCCAAGCAGCTCACGATGAACTATTCAGTTCATAACTTGAGCCACGCAGCTCACGATGAACTATTCAGTTCATAACTTGAGCCAAGCAGCTCACGATGAACTCTTCAGTTCATAACTTGAGTCACGCAGCTCACGATGAACTATTCAGTTCATAACTTGAGCCAAGCAGCTCACGATGAAGTATTCAGTTCATAACTTGAGCCAAGCAGCTCACGATGAAGTATTCAGTTCATAACTTGAGCCAAGTAGCTCACGCTGAACTCTTCAGCTCATAATATGAGCCACGTAGCTCACGCTGAACTATTCAGTTCATGATACGAGCAACACAGCCCACGAAGAACTCCAATAGTTCAGAAAAGAGCCTAGGAGCTCGGAATGAGCTATTTAATTCCTAAAAAGAGCTCGGCAGCTCATAAAGTCAATAATTTTGCTTTAAGAAGCACTGAAGTACTTCTCGAAGCAATGGGAACTCGGCAACCGTAGGAAAAGCAGCAGCTCTCTGCACCTCGAGCTCATGCAAATCGAGGTCGATGTGTGGAAGTCTATCTCAATTCAGCATCGACTCAGCCCCTGCCCAAGCTCGCTTGGGCCAAGGGCTGGGGGGCAACTGATGATACCTAGAAAAAGCTCTAAGTACGAGCTCGGACATTGAGGTCAGACAAGGAGGTCAGACACAGTAACCAAGGCTCCGCAATCCAGACCTCAAGCTCTGCTCAAAGAAAACAAACGGGAAATTGAAAGGGAAACAACTGGCTGGTGAATGGCATCCTCAAAGCAATGGAAAGCTAGAATCAAGGCACAAAACTCTCAACTAACCAAGATTCTCTCCCAAAAATCAAGGAAGATCCCACGGATGAAGGGCAAAGATCTCGGTAAAAATCTCTTAGAGATAGGAATTACATTATAAATATTGTACATCGCCTCAATCAAGGGGCAGAGAACCCTACTGGCATCAATGGCATCTTGTAAAACATTTTCTAGATGAATATAGATTCTAGGAGCAAGAGACTCAATTGAAGAGTGGACTAGCCGAGCTCCCAAGCCGGTGAACCACTATATTTCTACGTGTTACACACACCACACCTCAGATAACTAGAGCACTCACACACAATTTCATGAGCCTCGTAGCTCAGATCCATCCCATACCATCGAACCCAAACTCATTGCTCATTCGTGTAAAATTACACCATCAAATATAATCAATTCGACTAAGTCTAGTTAATCATCCTTGATTCTCTTAAGATTATGTAACAAGAAGTCAAGGGCTCAATCCTTACCAGCAACAAAACTTGATTATTTTATCCTCTTTTGGAGGGGGAGGGGGGGAGGGTCTATTGTACCATTTTCGGGATTTTATTTAATCCTCTGCTAGTACTTTCTCTTCTTTAGTGATCTACCAATTTATATAGAAAAATTAATAATTGACATGTGATGATATCCAAAACATACGAGAATGAGCTCAGGTGATCAGCTCAGACCTCCTTAGCTTGGTATCTTAGCCCACTCTTGGTGACCAAGAAACTCGAGGTCGGCACCCCTCCTCCAGTAGCAATACCCTTGACAATGACAGTTGTCTTCCACCAAAGCGACATGCAAGTTGTAATAGTCGTAAATCCAGACAGAAAATTTGTAACTGCCCCAACACCCACCATAGCCGTTGCATAATAATAGCAACCGTTACGAGAGGGAGGCAAGAATCTCGCCGAAGACCAAGCGAGGCCCATAATCGACTATAAATAAGAGACAAAGCCCTCAACAGAGAGGAAAAAGTCATTGTAGCCTAATTCGATAACTCTATGTAAATCCCCCTTTATTAATATATCCCCCTAGAGCAAGAGACTCTCTTGAGAGTGGATTAGCCAAACTCCCGAGCTGGTGAACCACTATAAACCCTCTGTGTATTAATCACATTCCCTTGTTCCAATTCTCAAGAGCCTAGAAGTTCAGACTGAATTACTCAGTGCTCAATAATTCCCCACCTCTGCTTCATCATGCTAGACTCATCATCAGTTGGCGTCGTCTATGGAAACGATTGTTCAAGTTAAAATTCTACTAATCATCTTTAGTAATTGATGGTTTCTACGCGCAATATGAGCAGAAGTCAGATGAATCCCCTTCGATTACAGAACCAACAAGAGACTTTCACTAGAAGACAGTAGGAAAATTCTCGCGATTTCCTGCCTAATCTAGAGGTTGACCCACCCATGGTGGATCCTCTCCCGAATAATGAACTCGAAGTCCTTCATTTCACCAATCAGCACCTCCTCCAGCAGAATGAGGAGCTACTAAACCTCATTCAACGTCCTTAGAGGGCACAGCCAGCCCACGATCACCCCCCACAGGGGAAACACCAACACCTCAACCCCTTAAGGGACATCACTGAAGGGGACGAGTGTAGCCAGATAGTGGGCAATGCTCATCGTCGAGTTTAGATGAACGAAAACAACGAGGAAGTACGAGTCAAAATAGGGGAACTCACAAAAATGAATTTCCCCTATTCCAGCAGGAAAGGAAAGATCAATTCTGGGAGCAGCGCTTCCTAGAGATTCAACAGGAGCTCATCCGTACGAAGGAGGCCGTGAGGGGCAAAACCCCTACGTCTATGGATGCCCTGGTCTAGTAGATAGAGTCCCCCTTTACCACAGAAGTGCAGCATTTCTCCCTCCCACCAAAGTTCAGAATGCTACAAATAGAGACCTTTGATGGGACAAGCGATCCCATGGACCATCTCAAGACCTACAAGAACCAGATGGAGCTGCATGGTTATCAAGATTCAGTGCGATACCGAGCTTTCGCTATCACACTGAAAGGCTCAACCTCAGCCTGGTTCAACAGGTTGGCCCTAGCCTATATTTCTTCATTCAAAGAACTCTCGGTATCATTCGTGTCACATTTCATCGGAGCTCGGACCTACCAAAATCCGAATTAAACGTAAAACAAGGGCCAAATGAGATGCTGTGAAGCTACGTTCAAAGGTTCAACTCAGAATCTCTGAAAATAGATGTCCCCAACGAGAAGTTTGCCCTCACGGCATTCATAGTCGGGCTGGGAGTTCAGTCTAAGGACTTAATGTTCTCTATCTCTAAGAATCCGCAAGCCAGCATGACTGAGGTCCTTGCCAAGGCAGAGAAGTACATCAATGGCGAGGAAACCCTCCTGTCAAAGGCCGGAAGCTCGGGGACCCATAAGGAGAAGGAGAAAAGAAGGGACCGAAGTCCGAAGAAGGAAATGAGTCGAGAAAGGTCTCCATGAAGAGAAAAATATCGCTCCCTAAAAAGAAGAGGAGACGTCAGAGATCGTCTGGGTCCCCCACCCCAAGAAATACAGCCAAGATATGTCCCAAGGCAGTTGACTCCCCTCAACACCACAGTGTCCCAGGTCCTCTACGAAGTACAAAATGAAAAGTTTCTGAGGTGGCCACCTCGGATGAAGGCTGACCCCGCAAAACGGGATGCGACGAAGTATTGTGAGTACCACAGGGACCATGGCCACCTCACTGATGATTGCATCCAACTGAAAAAGGAGATCGAGTTCCTAACTTAGAGGGGGAAGTTACATCGCTTCGTAGTGCAAGATAATCAAAACCGAGCTCACCCACCTCCTGTATCGCAGTAGCCAGCTCTTCCACAGCACCAGTAGCCTATGGGAGAGATTAAAGTGATATCAGGAGGATTTGCTAGAGGGGGGAAACCAGCTCTACCAGGAAGGCTTATATGCAAAAAATCTGAACTAAAAACTTGTTAGAAGTACATACGATGTCTCAAGCACCTCGGCTGAGCATGGACATAACGTTCTTAGATGCAGATCTGGAAGGCTGCCAATATCCCCACGACGACCCCCTGGTGGTAAGAACCATCATTGCCAACAGGACTGTTCATCGAGTTCTCATTGACAATGGAAGCTCTGCCGATATCATTTTTGCTTTTGCTTTTGACAAAATAAGCATTAGCAGAGACAAGCTCGAGCTAGTAAGAGCTCACCTGCTCGGGTTCTTTGGAGAAAGAGTGTTACCCCTAGGCTCAATCCAGCTCGTCCTCACAATGGGAGATCCCCCCTGTCAATCCACCATCGTCCTGATTTTCTTGGTCGTCGACGCTCCATCGGCATACAACGTTCTACTGGGAAGACCCTCCCTCAATGTCATGAGAGCTATTCCTTCTGCCTACCACCTCGTGATGAAATTTCCTACTGAGAATGGTGTTGGAATGGTCCGAGAAGACCAGCGAGTGGCGCGAGAATGCTACATGGTGTCTATGAAGAAGAAAGAGGTCGAAACCATACAACTGGATGAACTCAATATGAGGAACGAACTGGAGACAAAACCCATGCCTTCAGAAGAGCTGGAGCCTATCCAACTCGACGAAGACCCAGGAGACTTGGTATACGTGGGATCAAAACTACTCAAGGAGGTTAAGGTCCTCCTTATTCAATTTCTGAAAAAGAATATGGAGGTATTCGCATGGAAACAAGAGGACATGAAGGAGATTGACCCATCAGTCATCATGCACAAGCTCAGCATGAACCCAACCTTCAAGCCAATCAAGCATAAACGAAGGAGCTTCGCCCTAGAGCGCCAAAAATTGATTAAAGAGTAGGTCTGCAAGCTCCTTCATTCCAAGGACATCAGGGAGGTGGATTACCCGACCTGGCTAGCCAATGTGGTCCTCGTCAAGAAGTCCAACAGCAAGTGGCGCCTCTGCATCAACTTCACCGATCTAAACTGTGCTTTCTCCAAAGACAATTTTCCACTTCCCAAAATTGATCTGATCGTGAATGCCACAACAGGGCATGAGCTCCTAAGTTTCATGGATGCCTTTTTAGGATACAACTAGATCAGGATAGACCCTAATGACCAAGGGAAGATGTCCTTCGTGACTGGGCAAGGGAAATACTGCTACCAGGTTATGTCATTCGGGCTGAAGAATGCTGGAGTCACTTACCAATGTTTGGTGAATTGTATGTTCCAGAAGCATATCAGGACATCAATGAAGGTGTACATCGATGACATGCTGGTGAAGTCATTGAAAGCTGAGCTCCATATCGGACACCTCGAATAATCTTTCCAAATTCTCAAAAAGTACCAAATGAAGCTCAACCCTGCTAAATGCGCATTTGGAGTATCCGCTGGGAAGTTCCTGGGTTTTATAGTCAATAGCCGAGGTATAGAGGCTAATCTAGAAAAAGGTAAGAGCTGTAATTAACATGAAACCATCCTCAAACACAAGGGAGGTCTAACGTTTAACAGAGAGGATATCAGCTTTGAGTCGTTTCATCTCCAGATCAAGCGATAAATGTCAACCCTTTTTTTAAGTTTTGAAAAAGGCGTTCCATTGGAATGCATAGTGTAGAGAGGCATTCAAAGCCCTCAAGGATTACCTCAGCTCACCTCTGGTCCATGTGAGCCCCAGAGAGGGAGAATTGCTCACCTTATACCTCATTGTCTTGTACTTCTCAACTAGCACGACACTGGTTAGGTAACAAGACAGAGCTCAGCAACTAGTCTACTATTGCAGCAGAGCTCTGAGGAGAGCAGATGAGAGATCCCAAAGATAGAGAAGCTGGTTCTGGCCCTAGTAACAGCGGCAAGGAGGCTCAGGCCTTATTTACAAGCTCATGCGATAGAGGTCCCTACAGACCAACCAATGAAGCAAGTGTTACACAAGCCAGAGTCATCAGGGAGGCTGGTCAAATGGGCGATAAAGCTTATCGAGTTCGACATCAGGTACAAACCCAGAACCGCAATCAATGGGCAAATACTGACAGATTTCATTGTAGAATTCACAATAGGCCCTGAAGCATCCATGGAGGTGACCCAACTGGTACCTAACCTTTCAACGTGGAAGCTTTCAGTAGACGGAGCTGCCAACGCCCAAGGCAGCGGTGCTGGACTAATCCTGACCTCCCCTGATGGAATAAATATTGAATACGCCCTCAAGTTCAGATTCAAGGATTCAAACAACGAGGCTAAGTACGAAGCCTTCATTGTCGGGCTTAACATGGCACATTCCATGGAGACGGAGCAGCTCGTGATTCACAGCGACTCTCAGCTAGTGGTAAAACAGATCGAGGAAACGTATGAATCTAAGGGAGAGAGAATGGTTCTATACCTGAAGAAGGTACAAGAGCTAATGAAAAAAATTGTGCAGGTTAAATTCATGCATGTCCCCAGAGCTGAAAACTCCCGGGTTGATGCCTTAGCAAGACTAGCCACTACCTTTCAAGAGAACCTGAATAGGCTGATTCCAGTTGAACACCTAGCCGAGCCATCAGTGATCCTCAATGATGAAAAAGTTTTCCCTATACAGATTCAGCCAACCTAGATGGATCCAATCAGGGAATACCTTCAAAATGGAACCTTACCAACGGATTCCAAAGAAGTAGCAAAGCTAAAATCCAGGTGGTCTAGATTCACCTTCCTCTAAGGAAACCTGTACAAACGAGGCTTCTCGGCACCACTCATGAGGTGTGTAGGGGACAAAGAGACTGATTACATTCTAAGAGAAGTCCATGAAGACATCTATGGCAATCACATCGGAGCTCGAGCTCTGGCTTGTAAAACTCTAAGGTAGGGATATTTTTGGCCCATCCTACTCAAAGACGCAATAGAGCTGGTCAAAAGGTGCAAGACCTTTCAATTGCATGCCAATATCCGATACTGCCCACCAGAACTCCTCACCTCGGTGGTTAGTCCATGGTCATTCCAACAGTGGGGATTAGACATACTCGGACCTCTTCCTACCAGCACCAGACAATGCAAATTTGTTATAATTGCGGTAGATTATTTCACTAAATGGGCTGAGATGGAACCCTTTGCAAAAATTACAGAGTAGAAGATCCGGAGCTTCACTTGGAAATCCATAATCTACAAGTTTGGAATACCCGGGGCAATCGTCTCAGATAATGGGAAGCAGTTTGACAATCTCAGGTTCAAAGGGTTTTGTGCTGAGCTAGGTATAAAGAATTATTTCTCGGCACCAACTCATCCTCTGTCAAATGGGCAAGCAGAAGTAACCATCCGCACTATTAAGACAGCTCTTAAAACAAAACTCAAAACACTGAAAGGACGATGGGTGGAACACCTGTTAGAAGTTCTATGGGCTTACAGAACCACCGCTAGAACAGTAACTCAAGAAACGCCCTTCACCTTGGCTTATGGTTCTGTAGCAGTAGCTCTTGCGAAAATAGACATCTCATCCTCAAGAACAGAGCTCTCCAACCCCGACCTTAACTATGAATCACTTCTGGTTAATCTCGACCTCTTAGATGAAAAGAGGGATAGAACCTTGCAGTGCATCCCGGATTATCAGAGAAGGCAGCAAGATATTACAACAAAAGGGTCAGACACAAGAGTTTCAAAATAGGAGATCTGGTCCTCAAGAAACTCCTCCTTGCTGGAAATGACCCCACTCATGGAAAGTTAGGACCCAATTGGGAAGGTTCATACATCATATCCAGAGTAATCAGACCAAAAAATTACGAGCTACAAACTGAAGAACGAAAAATCTTGCCTCATTCCTAGAATGCTGACCATTTGAAAAGATTCTTTCAGTAACCAAGAACTACACGCTTGTAAGATTTCACTACAATAAACAATGAAGTTTCAGCTAGATCGTCGTTCTATTACTAGCATGAATAAACGATAAGCTCTTCAGCTCATAAATAAGTGATGAGCTCTTCAGCTTATAAACAAACGATGAGCTCTTCAGCTCATAAATAAACGATAAGCTCTTTGGCTCATAAACAAACGATGAGCTCTTTGGCTCATGAATAAACGATAAGCTCTTCAGATTATGAATAAATGATGAGCTCTTCAGCTCATAAACAAATGATGTTCTATTCAGCTCATAAATAAACAATGAGTTCTTCAGCTCATAACTAAACGATGAGCTCTTCAGCTCATAAACAAACGATAAGCTTTTCAGTTCATAAATAGACAATGAGCTCTTCAGCTCAGAAATAAACGATGAACTCTTCAGCTCATAAACAAACGATGAGCTCTTCAGCTCATAAACAAACGATGAGCTTTTTAGTTCATAAATAGACAATGAGCTCTTCAGCTCATAAATAAACGATGAGCTCTTCAACTCATAAACAAACGACGAGTCCTTCAGCTCATAGATAATGAAGAGTTCTTCAGCTCATAAAACTAAGATAAGCTCTGCAGCTCATAAAACGAATATGAGCTCTTTAGCTCATAAAAGCTATGATGAGCTATTCAGCTCAAAAAAAAAAAAAAAACCAAGACTATTTCCCTAAACAAAATAATGAGCTTTTTTAGCTCACAATCTAAAGAAGAACTTCTCAACTCACGAATCCCTCTACTCATAACAGAATGTTAAGCTTCATAGGAGCTGGCCTCACACTTTGAAAATTGCCAAAACAAAAATGCTCCCAGAAAAGCAAAACTCTTATAGAAGCAAGGGGCAGAGGGAAAATAGCAAGACAACACAGGGAAATAGCAACACAAGATAATGATTTTTTCATTACGATTTTTTTCTCAAAGAACTATTACACAAAAAAAAAAAAAGGAATGAAAAACCCTAAGTCTCTACAGCTGGATTAACAGTTGCCTCAGACAGTTGAGGGACAGAAGAAACAGCAAGAGGAAGGTCAGGAGGAGCTTCAAAAAGGACAGGAGCAGGGAATTCAACTTCAACTGGGGGCAGAGTGATCTCAAAAATTCTCACATTTGCTGAAACAGGCACCTCAGCTGGAATAACCCTAGAAGCCTCAACGCCAGTCTCAACAGAAATGACAGTAAAGGCTTTGGCCTCAAGAACAACACCGAAAGCCGAAAGCCGAAATCCCGACCTCAGCCTCCTTATCAGCTACTGGTTTATCGTTGTCTAGAGGAGGGTCAAAGTCGAAGTCTTGTTCAGGATATTTGTCCATGGCCTGCTCTTGGAAGGCGAAATACCCTACAGCCCAGTTCGTAGCATATTCATCCTAAAGTGCAGTAATCTGGGTATCTTTCTCACGAACCTTGGACCTGTCCACCTCAATCTCCTTCAGCAGCACGGTATTGACCTTAACCAACATGTCGTATTCTTTGTTCATGGACTGGAGAGAATCAAGAGCTTCGAAGGCATCCTTACGCGCCTAAAGCAAGTTGTCAGCCTTAAGTTTGAGCTCGTCTTTAGCCTTTCTAGCTTCAATCTCTGAGCCCTTGTTCGCTGAACTCAACTCCGTGGCCTGAGCCTTCAAATCGTGCACCTGAGCTTTTAGGTTCTCGTTGGTGAAGGCCAGATCGACGAATTTAAGCTCAAAGGCTTTAGAGGATTTCTGAGACACCTCGGCAGCGCTTTCCAGAGCTCGAACTCTGCTCACCAAAGCGCTCACATGAATGGAAAGTTGAGAAAATCCAAAAGCTAAGGTCAGAAAAGGCTACCCATTCAAAAAGAAAAGAAAGTTTAGAAAACTCAGAGCTTACTGATGCTGCTCCATACAAAGCAGTGGCAGCCAAGGTGGACAGAGGCACCGTGGAAACTTCCTGTATGTCGGACTCCGGGATAGCAGATGCGATGGCCGCAGCAGCAAGGTTCACGTCTCTAATGAGAGAACCCCTTGCTTGAGAAGCTTGACTAAAAGAACCTTCAACCTTACCGGATGTCAGCTGAAGAGGCGACACCCCAGTTGAGGCAGAAGCGAAAGGACCTCGTAAAGAGGGAGCCAGAGAGCTCAGTGCGCTCGTCCTAGTCAGAGCTAAAGGTTTTTTGAGCTCCGCTATAGGAAGGTCCCCCGTCTGAGACTCGAGGGAAACTGAGACCTCTGGAGTAAGAAGGCTCCCCTCAGTAGAAGACAATGCCTCAGCAGATGCATTTTGGGGAGGTGAGGTCAACGGAGGAGGAGAAGGTGAAGACACCTCTATTCTTTGCACTTTTGAAGGAAGATCAGGGTCATTTCCAGACTCGACTTCAACCTTGCGTTTCCCCCCAACTCTACTTTTTCGAAGTTGGGTCACCTTGGCCCTTACTGCCTCAACATCCAGAGCCATAGAGTTGGAACCTGAGAAATCAAAGTAAGCAGGTCAGTAAAAACATAAAGAATGGAAAGAAGAACTAGAGATGAAGAAAGAAAAGCCTTACCAATAAGATCTTCTGCGCTAACCACAGATATTGGAATAGGGGTCTCTACTCTCACCTCGGGGTGGCTGAACCTGAAATGGATAAGCACAGAAGGTTTGATTAGGTCAGAGTACTTCTCCGGGTGACAATTCTCAAGACTCAGCAGGGCGAGCCTATCGTCTGCTCCGAGGTCAGGTCGAATACCTGAAACAATCAAAGGAAACAAGGTCAGCAGAGGGAATGTGGAAATAAAACATGTCAAGTTAAGTTTCCTCTAACGAAGACTCACCCAAATTGTTAGGGCCAGACCAAGAACGAGGAACATATAAGGTGTCAGTAGCATTACTCAGGTCAAACTCCCATTCTTTCCCTGACACAAAAAAGAAGAGTATCTTCCAACTCTTGTGGGAGCTCGGTAGGTTAGTAATTAGGGCTGGGGTCTTCACCCGTTTGGCAATATACAGAAAGCCATCAGAAGGGGAGAACTTAACGTTGAAGTACTTCATGAGTAAAAGAACCGAAGGGGTGCCGAGGTCATTTTTCTTAAAGAAGACTAGGAGGCTCACCAAGACACTTCAAAAGTTGGCAGAAATCTGAGCTGGACAAACGTTGAAATGTTGAAGATCGGATTTGATAAAAGGGTGTATAGGGAACCTAAGACCGTTCTCCAAAAAGGCGACAAAAAAATAGGTCTTCTCAGGCACCTCAGAGTCGTACCTAATGTCAGTGGGGGGACACAACTTCGCAGAGAGGACACTCATAAAGGGAGGAGTGACATCACTAAAACCTACAAGGTCTGAAGCTCGAGGACCAGGTTCAATGCCCCCAGCACTGTCAGAGGTACTAGCACCACCTTTTTTAACCTTCCCTTTTCGAGATCTCTTAGAGCTCGGGGCAGATCCTGGCAAAGATAAAGGCACCTTTGCCCCTCTCCTCTGCGTCAATAGAGTCGACTATTGGGAAGTTATCTATCTCGTCACCCACATCCCCCAAGTCATCCTCCTCTAGCTCAGGAGACATGTTTCCCATGGCAAGGGACACAAAGGATGCAGTAGCTTCAGAGGAAGTAGACATAAAGGGATAAGGGATAGGAAGATTCAAAGAAGTATAAAGAGAAGTGACGTTTAAAAAACTATCCTTAAGGGCTCAGGGGTCAAGGCTTCAACGGCCAAAGAGGAAAATCCTAGCGATGGAGAAAGGATCTAAGAAGAGTGAGAGAGGAGATAAGGAACGACCTCGACTCCTAAAGTAGCAGAAACAAAAAACCCAAAAGCGAAGCAACCACCTCGAATCATAGGGATCCAGAATGAATAAGAAACCCAAAAAGAAGAAAGGGAACAACGAGGTAGAGGATGTACCTAATCAAAAGTGATCAACGATCGAAGACTTGAAATAAGCCCGAAGGTGGAAACAAGCAAGAGACACAACTGCTCCAAAGCAAATTTAGGCGTGATTTAGTAAAACCCGAAGCTTCCAGGAAGTTAAGGAAGACGAAGTCTAAAGGAAGATGAAGAGAAAGAAAACAGAAGAAAGAAGGCAAAGCGGATTTGAAATGATGGGGGAGGCGGTTCTCGCCTGAAAATACATTTAAGGCTGGTGTACCAGCAGCCACGTGGAGCCAAGGGATAAAGGGCATGCATGAAAAACGAGGCATAACTTGCAACGCTGCAGAAATTTAGGAATGTCCCATCATGCGAGTTTCGAGGGCAACCCATACTAACCTCGTTCACCTAGCTCAGAGATCAGCCCCAGCTCAGATAACTCACCTGACTGAGGGCTGGGGGGGCAACTAATGATATCCAAAACATACAAGGACGAGCTCGGGTGATCAGCTCAGACCTCCTTAGCTCGGTATCTCAACCCACTCTTGGTGACCAAGAAGCTCGAGGTCGGCATCTCTCCTCCAGTAGAAACACCCTTGCCAATGACAGCTGTCTTCCACCAAAGCGTCATGCAAGTAGTAACAGTCGTAAATCTAGGCAATAGATTCGTAACTGTTCCAACACCCACCACAGCCATTGCATAATAAAAGCAACCGTTACGAGAAGGAGGCAAGGATCTCGTCGAAAATCAGGCGAGGCCCAGAATCGACTATAAATAAGAGACAAAGCCCTCAGAAGAGAGGAAAAGTCATTGTAGCCTAATTCGATAACTCTGTGTAAATCCCCCTTTATTAATATATCCCCCAAAAGTAAGAGACTCCCTTGAGAGTGGATTAGTCGAGCTCTCGAACTGGTGAACCACTAGAAACCCTCTGTGTGTTAATCTCATTCCCCTGGTCCAATTCTCAAGAGCCTAGAAGCTCAGACTAATTTACTCAGTGCTCAATAATTCCCCACCTCTACTTCATCGTGCTAGACTCATCATCAACATGAATTTAGTTTACTCCATTATGATCTAAACATTAAGGTTTCAAGTCACGAAAATAGCAATTTCTATTGAGTGATCATGAATTCCACTTAAATTTCCAAAAACATACTAGTAATAAAACTGCTTTGGCAGGAAGGTGTGAAGTCTGAGTCCGATATCAACTTCTAATTAATATTGGGCTAACCAACACAAGTTAATTCAATCATCAAAAAAAGGTTAAGCCATAAACGTGTGTGCTCCGAATTCGAGCCCTATTGGTCACATAAAACTTGATATTAACTGATGTAAAATGTTTGTGGGTGATAGTTTGTTACAATCACGAGTCATAATAAGATGTGATTAGAATGATTCACCCTACCCCAAGAAATATCATGTTCGGGCATAGTTTAGCTCATTTCAACTCCATCTGAACACATTTTACTATAAAACATGTCTGATCTGAAACTTAAATCTCATTGATGGAGATCGACTTGAATTCAAGTGAGACTCACAATAAGTGGGTTCTTTAGCTGACTTGATAAAGAATTTGAGAAAATAGTAGAGTGGATTTAAATTCGAAAATAATTTATTGGGTTTAAATATAATAAATTATGGGGATTATTGGTCCATGTGGTGACAAATAAAGTGCCATTGGCTTTAGTACAGGGTGTGCTACCCCTCCAATACCTTCCCAATCCGAGTCCTGCTTCCACTCACCATCGTTTGGTAGTTGTATTCCTCTTCAGGAGTTTAGCATTCTCGCTTGCAAAAGACTTCCAATGATGCTCATGGACAAAAATATTAATTTTAAACAAGATTATTTGAACAACTTGAGACTTAAATAAAAGTGAGATTGACACCTCGAAATTGGTGGAATCAAGTTTAAACGCGTGTTCTCCTGCATGAGTGGATGAACATCGTATATTTATTTGTCTAAAACTATTAAATATTGAATGAGAAATTATGTCTCAAAATGACCCATGAAGTGATGGAATAAACGAAGATAGATGTAGTGAAATAAGATTTATTTCACATTGGAAGAAGACCAACACTTTAGTGAGTTAAAGATTTCCAATGATGCTCAAACTCGATGCATATATATTTAGCTTTCTGTATAACCCAAATAGTGAAGGAGACTAGTACGAAGAGAATGTTGCTTCTTGCAATCAAGATGACAACTAGTACACTCATGGATAATTTTGTCAACGGATCAATTTTTTGTCAAATTTCAATCGATCTAAGTCCGAATTTGATTTAATAACTCTAGTCTGAATCTGATTCAAATGTTTAATGGCCTTCATTTTCTCCCCATATTGAATTCATAAAAAGTAGGGAATCTAACTCCAAATATAAATTTCAACTCAAGTTCAACATATATTATTTCATATAAATACGAATTAAATTAAATCAAGACGGATATTCGTATATCAAATTCAATTTCGTAAAAAGAAATTTAGTAAATTCGAGTTCGGATTGGGAACATCAGCTAAGAATATCAAACTAGTTCGATTCAAATTAAAAGAACCGGATGAAAATATGATTGCTTACTGATGGACAAACTTAATATTCATATTATTGATAACGAATAGTTTTTTAGCAAGTCAGTGCAATTACTTGTGCTTTCCAACTAGGGGGCACAATTCGCCAAAGAAAATGAGGGGGGGGGGGGGGGGGGGGGGGGGGGGGGGGGGGGGGGTTGTGTGGGCAACACTGCACAAGCCAAGCTTTACCCTCACAGCCAAAAATTCGAAAACCCAATCAAACCAGTAAGAGAAATTATCCCAAATTAAAGAACCAAGAAAGGATAAAGCAGATTGAGAGGAACCAAACTACAGCAACCATACAAAGCCACTAACAAAGAGGAAGCTAAAATCCTTGTAGCACAGCGGGAAACCAAATCAACTTCCTATCTTCTGCGGTGGTGAGCAGAGGAGCTGAACTTGATAGATTGGGAGGTAGAGAGTCTGAGAAGGGGGCAGCACAACCATAATCTCTTTATACCCTCTCGTAGATAACCGGGTTAAAAGTCGAGTTGAACCCAAGTTAATCAATACAGTCCGGTCTAGGGTTTAACCTGTCAACCCTAAGCCCCATCATCCCGTATTTAATTCGGGTTAGAACTTTTTTGTCAGAGCTCAACCTGAATGTGTGAAACCTCTATCGAGTACTGAATTTTTCCGGGTTAGGTCAATAGGGTTCAAGTTGATCCCTTCAAGTTACACCCCTATTTCCAACAGGGTCCCTTCATCCCTCAACTTTTCGGTGACCATGGCTCTGCACAAGGTAAAACTAGTAGTTGTTCAGCTCCAGCTTTATTATATAGATTAGTGATCATAGCTAACCATCACTGATTAGTTCAGATGATCAAGAGCCCATCTCCTAACTAAGAGGTCTGAGTCTCAAATCTCATCAGACACATAGAAATAGAATAATCCTTGCAAAGTTAAGACCTGAATCCAATCCTCAGAAATTGTTTAGCATCACCATCTCGTGCAGAAGATCTTCTGGTATGGCACTTGAGTGCCCTCACTTATCTTACGATATGTGTGTGCTCGTGTGTGTGAAAGAGAAGTGGGGAAAAGCACATAATAAGATATTGGGCACTCAAACAGTTAAACTGTTCTCCATTTCCAATAATCAGATAATAGAGTGTAAAAGGGGGAACCTCACTATTAGTAGCAACATGACAAAGAAATGCAATCAAAACCACACAATTCAGACAGTTTTATGGGATAAATGTACATAACAACTGCCTGAAATTTATTATCCATATCTCAAACAGGCAGTAGAAGTAAAGCATTGCCTGCAGAAGCTAATAATACTAGTTTTTCCACACCCATGCCACATGTAAATTGACTAGAACATACCAAAACAATTGTGAAGTTGTTTCACAAACAAAGTTTGGTTCATTCCTCTCTTGATGCAGGATCTAACCCTGCTGTAGGGCTATCAGCAAAATACTCTTGATGCTTCACGTTCACGCCATACTGAAATTTATTTTTGAGGTAAAGTCAGCTTTCATTACAAAAGAAAATAAAATTGGAAAAAGAACAAGGCAAACACAATATATTACATGGAATTTTTCCCAAATGGTATAAATTCAAGTGGTTTAAAGACTAAAAGGTATTTACCTCTCGCAGAGCCTTGGAAAGGTCCTCCATTGTCAATATTAGGCGCTTGTCCTGTCACAAGCAAAAGTTAGACTAGCCCCAGAACAAAATCTAGCAAAACCATGTACAGTCTACGCACCTTTTGCTGCTTATCTCGTTTGTCCTTCACTACTGCAGCCTGCCTTGCCTTGCATTGCCTATTTTAAGATAAAAAATGTAAAACATTCCACAAACATAAATAATCCAGAATGAAAAACTAGAAAAACATGTAATGTTTTCCATCATTAATATAATTCGTTGTAGGACACTCAACTCAATACTTTAGGATCTAGATAATGATAGGTCTAGGCCCTGTCCCGGTACAGCACATATCTAACCCATGTCTTTACAAAATATTGAACATGGCAGAATATGAAGCAAGCCTGAAATTTAAATTACAATTTTGCAAGTTGGGTCAAAGCAAGGTTTCCAAAACCAAATTACTAAATAACTTATCATCTTACATCCACAGGCTTTATCTTTGCTTAAATCTTCCAGATCTACCTTAAAAACATAGATATAAATTGGCTAAAAATGGTCTTCCGCCATCTATAAGCATCAATTTTGTGGTGCTCGTAGAAACAACTTCCTGGGTCTTGGATATAGATTGAGTAAACTATAAAATTATATGGCCATCAACACTCCCTTGCTCCAACCAAGAACCTCCAAACCACCCCCCAAAAAAAAACAGAAAAAATATTATTCTACTTCAAGTCCATGCAGATATTAATTACTAAACCATTGAGAAATGTATTGGAACAAGAAGACTTTAGAAACATACTGAAGAGCATCAGTTGCAACCTCTGCAATAAACTTCTGTGTAGCAACTGCCACCAGTCTAATTCTGCAAAGATGAAGGAGACTGTCGATGAGACATGAGAAGATATACATGTCAACAAACAAAGAAGAAATGCCCACATTTTGGTAAATCAGATGATGAAATCTGAAAGGCATTGATTTCAAGTCCAAATCAAAGTTACAAGCAACACAGGTATAAACAGAACCTTTCACCCAATATTAATCAAAGAGACATAACACAAGCACTAAATCCATATAAACCGATATATTGCAGACATAACATAGATATGACAAAATTCTTCAAGAAAAATAATGATTACTCATACACAAGACTACACTTGTTATTTAACTCAAAAAACTTACCTTCCAAAATCCAAAAAAAAACCCTAACAAAGATTCAAATAACACAAAAAAAAAAAAAAAAACCCAATAATAACATGATAATTTTCAATTATGGGGGTAAAAGTACCTACAATCGTACATCGGGACACTGAAACCCGCTTTTGGCCAAGTAATACTCCACCAATTCATCAGGAATCTGAAATTAACAACCCAAAAAAGGAAACTGATAAAGAAACCACCAATAATTTCCATTTTTTTTAAGAATAATGTGCTTTTTGAGGTGGAGTGTTTACAGTGGGGGTGTAGTCCATCAAGGACGCCAGAAAATCGGAGAGCGCAGTGTCGTCATCGTGTCTGCCTTCGCTCGACTGCTGGCTATGGTTCATCCTCTCTCTCTCTTTTTTCTTTTTCTTTTTCTTTTTTTTTTTGTGCGAGGAGATTTACGGAGGGGGTACGAGGATATCAAAGACCAGTACTTGCCCAGAAATTCATAAATGGCTGGCCTGCTATGCCGTGGCATGGGCTCCTTGCGGCCCATATCCGTTTATTTTTAGGGGCTTAGGGAGGCCGGTACCTCCCAAAAAATTTAATAAGATAAAAATACACTTTTTAAAATAATTGGGATAGAAGTACATGTGCTAATATATATATATATATATATATATTTTTTGTCCATTCAAATAATTGCACCTAAAGAGGGAGTCGAAAATTGTCATGCAAACAGTGTCACCAAATAGAGACACGATATAAATTGTCATGCAAACAGTGTCACCAAAGAGAAACACGATATAATGACAATGGGGGTCCAATCAGTGGCATCATGTAATGCCCCTTTCATAGTGCCCAAACAGTGTCAGTAAAGAGTGACAACAGTAGATTGTACATAAATGATGACAATATATATTTTATCCACTCAAAGAGTTGCACCTAAAGAGGGAGTCGAAAAATTGTCGTGCAAACAGTGTCACCAAAGAGAGACACGAAGAGGGAGTCGAAAAATTGTCATGCAAACAGTGTCACCAAAGAGAGACACGATATATGTATATATATATATGAAATTTCAAATTTCAAATGATACACAAATATCAAAAGGAATCTTGAAAATTTCACATTCTAATCTTGAAAGTCTCACAATCAATTAAGTGTGCACTATTTATGGTAGGGGTAATTATGGAATACAATTTAGAAAGAATTTGAAAATGTTTTAAAATGTGTACTTATTGACAATTATTTGATAAAAAAGAGGACTTAAAGGAGGATAAGTTTGGAGGTGGTACTTAAAGCCAAATAAGTTTTGAAAAAAGTACTCACATCCCATTATCTCTTATTTTTATGGGAAATTTGAAGGTCGGTCCTATTTTATGGACTTATTTTGTGATAAATTCATCAAAAAAATTTGTTTATTATTAAGTCTATTTTGAACTCCATTATCCAAAATATCCTTAGTAATTATGTTTAATTAAAATAAATTTGAAAACTAACCACTTCTAAATTTTAGTAGTTTAACTAACATTAAAATTTTTTCTCTCTCATGTCTATCTATATTCGTATATAGAATATGATTATTTATTTATCTATCTCTCTCATAATATATATATATATATAATAACATTAAAAAAATAGTAATATTCTAACACAAAAAATAATATCATTTAAACACAAAAAATATTAATATTCAAAAAGAAAAAAAATAATAACATTGAGTATTAAAATTTGAAAAAATAACAATAGTAACATGTTCGACAAAAACAGTAACATGAACAGTAACATAGTCAAAAAAAAATATGTAACATGGACCATTAAAAAATAAAAATAAAAAACAATAACATTTAAAAAAATAATAACATTCAATAACAAACAAAAAATATTTAACAAAAATAAAAATAACAATATGAGACAAAGATATGGTGCTCATGAAAATCTGGAACTAGTAGATATATATATAGATATTATATAGATATAGATATAGATATATATATATATATAGAGAGAGAGAGAGGGGGGAGAAAGAGAGAGAGGGAGGAATTTGAATTTCAAATTTATGTGAAAAATTTATTGGCATATCTTCATTGATAATAAATTTAAGGATAATAATTCTTAAGTTAGGAAACTAATTTAAAATTGATTTCAAGGAAATGTATTTTTGAGTTTTTAAAAATAGTGGACTTAACTACTTATTAGTAAGATTAAAAACAGACTTATTTCTAAATAAATTTCCTTGACGAACTAAACTCATTATAAGTCCCTTAAGGATGACTCAGCCCCAATTTTCACTATTTTTATAGTTTATTCGGTTAGAGTTCCTTCTTTGGTGTGTAAATCAATTTTTGTCTTATCGGTTTTTTAGTATAAAAAAGATTTTTCATTTTTTTTAAAATATTGTATGTGGTCCCTGGGTTGGCGCGAACATGTAGCAGTTGGGTAGTTAGTGTGTTTTGCATTATCCATTTTACCTCCATCACAAGATTTCAGCCTCAAATACAGTTGGTTTTCTTTTTTTGCGTTTGTTATTGACTATTTTTTGGATTCTGTATATCTTTGTTGAATTTCAAAGTCGACAACCCAACAGTTTGGAATATACTCGATCGCATATTAATCGTTGATTTAGTAGGTACAGAAAATAGATACACAAGTTTTACATATTTCTTAGTAGGTGTAAGTACATGTTTGATATAATTTACGTAGTGGTGTTTTGTGTATAGTTTTATGTAATTGTGTACCTATAATGGTGTATATGTACCATATACTTAATGAAATATTGATGTACGTATCATGTGGATGTATTTTATTCATATAATATACATGTACTATTTGTGCACATTGGTCGTCGTATATGATATGTAATGCACATATTTAGTCACGTATATGATATGTAATGTACCTATTTAAACAGGTTTGTTTAATGCACTATCTTAATCACCTTTGTTTTTGTGATGGTGATGGCCTTGTGTATTCATTTTATAGTTTTGTTGAGAATGGATAATTAACTACTTTGATTAATTTTTGGTTTTATGTTTATGTACTTGTTGTCAATTTGGATGTGTTTTGCCGGCTCGAATATTTATTTTGTTCATTGTATATGATATGTTTGGTACATATGTAAATACGTATATATTTATTGCGTATCAGCAGGGGCAGAGCTAGAAATTTATATGTGGGGGGCTCTTACTTTAAGTTTAAAAATTTGCATTCTTAAGGATTGAAGTTAAAGACAAATAAATTTTTTAAATCATATATAATACCTAAAAATTTATTGACAAAAGAGTCAAAAACCAAAATAAATGGGGCACAAAAACAAAAACAAAAAATCTGCAAAACAAGGTTCTAATTAGACCCTTTTACAAAAAATGAGACCAACTATAGTCTTTTACAACTGACCACGACATGATTTCATATGTTGAAAACGTTGAATGATAACATCATTATCAATACAATCGAAAATGTCGTTTTCTATGTATACAATCAAGTTATCTGTCATCCATTGATCGCCCATTCGATTATGCAATCGATTCTTCACAATCTTCATAGTCGAAAATGCTCTCTCTATTGTGGTAGTCGCAACTGGCAAGATCAATGTCAATGTCACAAGTAAGTAAATCAATGGATATACCATGTGTTTTTTTGTCTCAACCATTTTCTAAGCAAAATCTTCAATCCCTAACAAATTTGAAAATTCAATGCTATAGCGCATATCAATAATGTAACTATCCAGCTGATCATAAAGTATCATGAGCTCTAGTGAAGAAAATTCTTTTGGATAAAATTAGGTCAGACGAACCAATTTCTCTTTGTCAAAAGCTAAGAAAGAATCAGAAGGACTCAAACATGTCACACAAATAAGTAAATTAGTGTTTGACTCAGTAAAATGACTATTTAGTTCTTGAAGTTGCATATCTGTGACGGTATAAAATAACTCAACTCGATAGTGATGCAAATTTGTATTTTCTTGAGTACGTCTTGACTTCCCTCGAGCTTTAAAGATATCATCCATCTCTGAAACAACTATCTCATGTTTTTTCACAAAAAGATGTGACATCGTCAAGAAAACAACTCCAACATGTTTCCCTCATCATTCGAAGTCGTTGCTTGGATACTTGAACTAATGTCATGACATTCACAATATCTTGATCTTTCCTTTGTAATGTCTGTGACAACTTATTTGTGATTCCCAATATACCTCTCATCAAATGAAGATTAAATATAAACTCAAAAGATTGTAGCAAGTCCAAAGGAACATTTGCCTCCACTTTTTGTTTTGCATTTATACCATCTTCTGAAACCATATCAAGCAGATCAATTACTGATGAAAACATATCAATCAAGATGATCAAAAAATAATAATGTGAATCCCAACGTGTATCACAAGCACGTGTAAGATTAGTTTCCTGATTTAGGCCTCACCCACTTGAAAGCTTCTCATTATGGAGTAATTCAACAACTCTAGTCGTTTGTTTCTCCCTAAGAATATCTCGTTGTTTACATGAGGCTCCCACAACATTCACAATATTAGCAACCAAGTTGAAAAGAGTCATGATTTGAATATGATTCTTTGCAACGACCACAAGAGCTAATTACAATTGATGAGAAAAACAATTGACATAATATGCATATACATTCTCCTTCATTATAAGTGTCTTGAGACCATTGAACTCACCTCGCATATTACTAGCTCCCATCGTAACCTTGCCCACGCAATCTTGACAAGCTCAACTCATGTCTAGCAAATAAATCTTCTACAACTTCCTTAAGTGAGAGAGCACTAGTATTAGTAACATGTTCAAAACCTAAAAGGTGTTCAACTACATGTCCCTTCTTATCCACAAATCGCAACACAACAGCCATTTGCTCCTTTGTTGATATGTCACGTGATTCATCAATAAGAATAGAAAAAAGTGCATCACCCAGACGGGTCACAATAGCATTACACGTTTAAATAGAAGTTACATTTACAATGTCTTTTTGAATTTCAAGCAAAGTCAACTTGAGCTTCTCAGAAGCATTTTTCAACACAACAGCTTTAATATCTTCATTGTGATCAGCAAGAAATCTAAGGAGCTCAAGGAAGTTTCCTTGATTACTTGAATTCTTAGATTCATTGTGACCACGAAATGCAAGCCCTTGCCTTAGAAAAAATTGAATACAATCAATGGATGCAATCAACCGGACTCCGTACTCACTTCGAGCTTGGTCTGACTGTTCAAAGAAAATAGCTTCAATACTGCTTTGGATTTAATAAATCTTAACATTTTCTCCAAGCTTGGTTATGAGAACTATTAACGCCTCCAACATACATTTGAAACTTTTCTATTCTCTTCCAATTTGAAAATCCCGAGCTAACAAAGGTTTCGCCACCTAATGGTTCTCCCACATCTGATTTAAAAAGATAACAGCACAAACAAAATACTGCATCTTTCGCTACACTATACATAAGCCAGTTACCAAACTGAGAAAACCAAGCTTTGTTAAACCGTTGTAGTTTAACACCAAATCATTTTTGTGGAAAATTATGGTCGCGGGGTTGACAATGACCTTTTTGTAGGTAAGCTCTATGAATTTGGTCTCGCTCATTAGGATTATAATCCATAATCTGAGGTCGTAGTCCGGGATTTGATGGAAGATCCGCCAAATTAATATCTACATGACTTTTCTTTGAAAAATCACCACCTCTGGTTGGAGAAGGTGATAACTCTGACTCAGACTTTCTCTTTAAGTACTTCTACATGACTATTTCAAAAATTAATTCAACAAAATGGGTTTATACATCCACTATTATAATTAATTAAACAAACTATTTTGTCAATTTTATTGCTAGCATTCTAAAGAAGATATTGTATTGGGAAGCAAATACAAGTACAAATGTATAAAAGTATCCAATTCATAATTTTAATAAATCCAAACAATATCATTCAAAGTATTAAAAATAGGTTCAGATTGAGAGTTACCGAAAAATACTTTTTACTGTCGACTCAATAATCGCAACTCAAGGTCTTCAAGGCATCCCCAATTACTAATCCGGGCTATAAAAAATCAAGAAAATAATTAGGGCAAAATGCACATAAAAACAAATTAGGGAAAAATGCATAAAAATTCAAATAAGGGCAAAATGCACAAAAATATAAATTAGGGTTAAAAATTAAAATGCACAAAAAATAGAAAATTACCAAGACTAATTAATTCAAAATTTTAAAAATAAAAAACTAATTTATTTTGTGTGTGTTGTGTGCAGTGTGCGCGTGTTTCGATCAAGAGAGAGAGAGAGAGAGAGAGAGAGAATTTACTTGTGGCGTTGTCGGTGGTGGCCCTGGTGGGTGCAAGCAACGACAAAAAACTCAAGGAAGGAAAACTTTTACTCTTTTTGTCTTTCTGACTTGGCAGCTTGGGCGTGAGTGAGAGAGAGAGAAAAAAAAAATGGAAGATATGATAGGTGTTATGTGATGTCTATTGTAGTGGACTAAAAATTTTGTTTTTTAATGGTGGGCCAGAAGTTTTGTTTTTTAATAGGTTTGAGTGGATTGTGATAGGTTAAAGATTTGGTTTTTTAATAGGTTTGGGTAGATAGTGGAGGACTCAATTTTTTTTGTTTTAAATGGGCTTAATTTTTTAATTCTTTTGGGTAGATAATGTGGGCCTCACATTTTTATCTTTAGTTTTGGGTGGACACATATAATATATTACACAAATATATAATATATATTCCTAAGTAATAAAAAAAAAACTTGAGGGGGGGGGGGGACTTGCCCACCCTGGCCCATGCCTCCTTCCGCCTCTGCGTATCAGTTTGCATTTGTTTAATGCATTTTGTTTATGTGATCTATTTTTAGTGTAAGATACTGCATAGATTAAAACTACAGATGTTTGGTTGATTTTGATAAGGATTTTAGGTTTATGATGTTATCTCAGTCGTTTGCAAATTCAAAATTTATTGGCCTATACATGTTACAAAATAATGTTCAGTCGAGTCAAGTGAGTAATAGAACCATTGTAGATTTGTCGTGTTCTATGAATACAATATCTTCAAATGATAGTGAATTTTTGGGCCGATTTGGTATTGCAATGAAGATGTTGTATCTATCTGATTCATGGAAGAATTGTATTAGTCATGTGAGACAGAAATTTGAGGGTGGCGCAATTGATTTATGATACAAGCTATCTAAGTATGCGATTGAGCTCAGTTTTTGTTTTGTTTATGTTAAGAATGACAAGATAAGGGTAATTGCATAGTGTAGTAAGAAGAGTACTAATGGTTGTAATTGGTGTGTTCATACTTTGGTGTGCCAGGTAAATGGTTTTTTCTATATTAAAAAATTAAAAAATGTTCTTTCATATAGAGGTATTTATCATGAGTAGAAAGGTGCAATGATGTTGTCTAGTATTGTGTCGTCTATTTTTGTTGAGCAAATCAAGGATAAACCATTGATTAAGCCTATAGAAGTGGATAAGGATTTCAAAAAATACTATGGTCTTGATATTTCTTACCATAATGCTTGGTATGGGAAGGAGATGACAAAGAGTCAGTTAGACGATGATGAATAATTGTCCTACAATCAGTTGAGTTTATATATGGATTTTGCAATGCAAACAAATCCGGGGTCTAAATGTGTTCTAGAGTGTGATCTCCAAAGTTGCTGCTTCGCAAAATTATTTATTTCATACGCAGCATGTATTGAGGGATTTAAATTTTGCCGGCCTATGTTATTCCTTGAGGAACTTTTCTAAAAAACAAGTATAAGGGTCATTTGCTTGTTGCGATTGGGAAGAATGGCAACCAAGGTTAGTTGTTTATTGTTTACGTACCTATTGTAATTTTTTTTTTTTTTGTAGTGATTACGTACCTGTTGTATTGTTTATGTGTCTGTTTTAGTGTTTTACGTACATGTTGTTTAAATGTATGTTTTTATGTATTTGTTTAGTGTCATAGTTACATTATTATTATGTACATTGCTGGTTGTGTGTGTGTTTTTTTTAGGATTTTACCCATTGGCATTTGTGGTTGTTGATTTTGAGAATGAGGGCAACTGGAGTTGGTTCTTAGAGATTTTAACAGGCATTTTAAATCCATAGGACATGCTGATCATGTTCATTTCTGATCGAAACAAGGGTTTGCTTGATTTTGTTTCAAAGTATTTTCTATTAAGTCCACATTCATTTTGTTTGCATCATTTGAAGATGAACCTTAAAGTTAGATATCTTGTCAAATTTGGTAATGTTTTGCGCAATAGAATTCTGAAGTTGTTCATGAAATGTACTTATGCATCTACATAAGCTGCATTTTCAGATAAACATGAAGTGTTTGATGGACAAGGGCGGATCACTGATGCTTGAATTTTTGGCCAATTTGCCTCATGAAAATTGGTCCAATACATATTTGAGGGGTCAACGTTATGGAAAAATGTGTTCAAATGTGGAAGGGTCATTTAATGTTTGGATTGTTGAGAAACGATTTTTGCCTATTTTTTGTATGGTTGATGGTATGCGGATAAGGATAATGAAAATGATGTCTGACAGGAATGAGGAATGCAGCCAATGGACATCAGTTCTATGTCCGGAGTTTGAGAAATTGTTGAATGAAAATTTGTCAATTGGAAGGCATTGGAATGTTAGTCGTTTTAGTGAGTTTGAGTTTGAGATTCGTGAAGAAGATTTAGTGATGGTTGACTTGCAGAAGCGTTTTTGTTCCTGCTATCAGTGGCAGATTAGAGGTTTCCCTTGTCCGCACGCTTTAATGGCGATTCAGAAGAAGTTAGAGTATGTATATAGTTATGAGGATTATTTTAAGACATATTTCTTCAGGCTTTGTTATGGCAACTCCGTTGTTCTTATTCCTGATGTATAAAAGCCTAGAAAGGATTCAACATCGAGAATTTTTATCAAGCCTCCCATTACAAGAAAACTACTTGGCAGACTGAGGAAGAAGAGGATAATTTCTTCAGGCAAAGAATCAAGGGCAATGAAGTGCGGTAGATGTGGTTTGTTAGGACGGCATAACAAGAAAACACGTATTGTTATGATTTGATCTTAACAATTCATTATTTTTTTTACTTTTTTTAGTATTTGAATTATTGATTTGTATCCAATAATTGTAATTTTTTTTTGATGTAATTGTTTTTTTTTTTTTTTTGTATTTAATATGCTAGTTGTTCTTGTAATGCATCTTGTTTGACAGATACTTATTGAATTTTGACATAAATATATGATATGTCAGTGTGTTATTATGCGTGACATTGTACATCATTCATATTAAAAATGTTTTTATATCGGTACACAACACCAACATCGTGCATAATGTACACTGCATAGGTACACTGACCTGCATAATAGGTACAATATACATTGGTACATAATGTACACTGTACAGGTACCTAATCATATTGAGAATTCATCATCGTGCATTATGTACACTACATAGGTACACAAGTCATAATGATAGGTGCATTATACATTGATACAAAGATTGGAGAGGTACAATAAATCTAGATTAATTCAAAATGTAGGTACACTATCAGTATGTGGATTAAAACACCATAGGTATACATTACACTAGGGCCTCCATGTCCTCGTGTTGTTATGGAAAACACTCAAAGTTTCAACCCTCATATTGTGCATTGTATCAGCCTGATTTTTTTTTTTAAGCTCCTATCCACGTAACAGTTTTTTCATGTAGTGCATGACAACTATGCCACATTCCATCCTGCCAGATTAATGTAATACATGAAATTCCTTATGTGTCAAGTTATACAAATAAGCATTGTGGATACTAGGTTCAGATTATGAGATTTACGATTCTTCATGTTGTTGTGGGTAGTAAAAGTTCTTGAATATTGGGTAGTCAAAGTCCTCGGATAGAAGTCATGTCAAAGTTTGTAAATCATCGCCAGTCAGGTCCACATATGTCTTGCTCAACCGATTATCTCGTTTTATCATCTTTGGTCTTTTTCCAACATCCAATACTTTTTGAGCATGTGTTCTTGTATATTGCATAAGATTCTGGATGGTTTCATGGTGGTTGAAACAGATTTATTCAGTATAAGTTTGCCATAATGTAATTTTGTAGGCACATTATGATTATAGATTGACATGGATACATTAGCAAAAGTATAAGTAGCGTCAAAAAATGAAGAATTATTTCTATGGTCCAAGTAAAAGTGAACTAACTATTATTGTTGCGTCTTTGAAACTTTGATCAATATCATTTTCCCTTCTTGGTTTGAGGGAGTTGTAGTGCATCCATCGTCCCTCATTCTTATCCATCACGAGCAGGTGAAGTGGAATTCACTATTTGTCCTAATGGGGAAGAAGATCAAGGTTGTCTTTCCAATGACTAGCATTAATCTGTCCACCTAGAAGTTGTTGATGGCATCTTTGTCTCTCATACATATGTATTCCTTTTTTTCAGATGAATGTTGAGAAATAGTATGCGCATGCATAGTTGTGAAAGTTGAAAACAAAAGGGGAAAACATTTATGTTTGATTTGAGTGGTTGTTACCCATAGTAAACTACACACTAAGTGTGACATGTTATGTTTGGTTGGATTTCGTTATTGCTCTTCGTAGAACACCTCTCATTCTTATCCATCACGAGTTGCGATGTATGTATGTTTTATTTTTGTTAGCTCAAATTGTAAGTTGTATGCAGAATTTTTATGGTACCAAGTGTGAGTGTTTGCTTTCTCTGAGGAGCTCAAAGATTTCTTGTCGCCCAACTTGTTCGGTTTCACCCTCCCATAAGATTCTATAAACAACAAGATATAATATTGTTTATTTGAGGAGTTCAAAATTATTTATTTGATGTAATTTGTCAAATAAAGTATTATGTACCTGTCATTGGCTTGTTCCATGTATTGCTTCAGTGTCAATTTATCACCCTCGGGCAAAAGCTTGTCCAGTTTGAATGTGTTCGGGTGGATCTTTTTGATCTTCACCTGCTTCTTTTGTCTGGGCATGTGGCTATCAACATCAACAATTTTTTCCCCTTTGTCTGCTTATTTCGGCTCAGTTGCCCGGTGATGTTGTTCCCTTTTTCTTTCATCTTTATCTTTTTTTTTTCTCCCCCTTTTTCTGAAGATCATATTCGTAATCTACATCGTATCTTTTGGTTCGTTGTTTTGACTTTAATTGTTTCATGTACGATTTTGTTTTTGATTGTGGTGACGACATCATTTGTTTCATTAACTCATCTGTTGTCTTTTGCAAATCTTCATTCTGAGCAGTCTGTTTTTCATTATGCTCTTCAAAATATTGCAGCATTTGGTTTTGCTTATGTATCTGTTCTTGTAAATGAGTTGTTTGTTTGGCTGAAACATCAACTAAATTTCTTGAGTCCTCTTTCAATTTCGCAAGTATTTCGTTTTTCATTTTCAACTCTGTTAGGAGTTGTTTTTCCCTGTTTTGTCCCATCTCTGTTTTGATGTTGGAGTTGTTCATTTTTTTGCTTTTCTGGTTGCAACTCTTGTACCAACTCTTTGACCCTTTTTTTGAGTAGCTGAATTTGGGCACGCATTTGATTGTTTGTATCTCTATCTTTTTCTATGGCAATTCTCTCTTTCGCCAATTTTTCTGTCAGATCGTAAGCCTTCTTTCTTGCTTTCTCAACTTCTTTACCCCTGGTTCTCGATCATTTGCTAGTATTCCTTCAACCTCTGTCGCAATTCTTCACCCTCCATATACATATCAGCGATTAATGTTGTTGAGGACATGTAATCCCCCTCATTTGGTGAGGTGTTTGCATTGATCTGTTGGTTCGGGGTTGCTTTTTTGGCGGACAGGTGAACAATGATCTCTTGTGAGCTTTTTTCATAGTCCAAGTTTCTGGGTCCAATGTTCACCGTTGGAGTTATGCATAGCGGTTGAGGTTCATCATCAAATAGCTACATCAAGTAGTTTTTTTTTTAAGAACAAGTCCAAGCATTGATGAGTTTGTCAAATAATGGTTTACGTAGTGGAAAACAATCGATTTTTCTCTACTTATAGGTACACTAACATTTTGTCATAGCATGTACATTTGTTCGTACCTTGGTTTGAGATGCGGTGAACCATTTACTTCATGGTATAAGGTATTCATCAGTTGACAGGATAGAATCAGTATCTTCATCTTCTAGGGAGGAAATTATTTGCATGTATCTCTTCCTTTTGTTATGTCAAACCAGAGTTTTTTTTCCTATTCAGTGGATTGCGGTTCATGATAGGTTTCCGCTGGTTGTTTTATAGTTTTCTCGCATGTGACCTGTCATACAAATATGATATTACTGGATTTGTGTCATTATGTATCAAATGTGTAGTAAGGTTGTTATATAGTATACCTCAACGTTTGTCAAGAACATATGGTCCATGGCAATCAGTTGCATGGGGCTACCATCTTCAGTGTCTCTTCTTGTAATTCTCTTTGTTTTCTCATCATCATGTGTTTCTGAGTGATGCTGTTTAATCTTTTTTTTTTCCTCGCTGGGGAGAGTGGCATTACAGGATAGCTGGACTTTGGTAGTCTTGTGCATTTTGGTGATTTGGAAGAAATAAGCAATGATGTGTTTGGATAATTTGTGTAAGGTGTGTTGATGCTGTAATGTTTATTACTGTAGCTATTGCTGATTACTCCGAATTTTGATTGTCCTTGTTTCTGTCATTGCTAGTTGTTTGCTCAGCAGTGGTAGATTCTATATGAGGAATCTATGATTGATATTTTCCCATCCATGGTTGTTGTGTCACACAACCATATCTATATAAAAAATCAATTTAACAAATTCAAAGTAGAATATTATTTAGAATGCAGAAGAGGATTATAGTTGTTGGTCTTACCGGAAGAGCGATCACACATCCTATAACTGTTCCAGGCTTGTTGAGGTCCTCAATCATTGAGCCTACTAGCATCTTATAAACTGTTGTTGCCCATGCATAAGTTGACATTTTTCCCAAGTCCTCTATGTAGTCGATAAAGAACCAGGCAATTGAATTTCTTGTGTTGCAAAAGAGTAGCGTGGTGCAGAAGTATAGTGCCACCAGCCGCACAAAATCCTCTTGGTCTGTTGGTTGACTTCCTTGTATTACCTTTCTTATACCATTTTCCACAATTTTTTTCATGATTTTGTGTGCATTTGTGAAATATCTTTCTGTTAAATTTTTTTTTTTATCTTTTTCCTTTGGTTTAGGTTTATTTCATCACCTGTGTTTGGCTGTCTAAAAATGGCAGCTACGTGGGACGCCTTAAATTCTATTGTGTTCTTTCCAATTTTTTTTTTTTTATGTTAAGGATTAAAATGCTGAAATATGTGTGTGATATCATGATCGGACTTCTTGTAAAAAACATTTGAAACTAATTTCTTTTAGTATGATTCGAACAAGGTCCAAAATGGTGTTGTTTTTATTAACTTCAAATGTTGTGTGGTTACCAAAGGCTTGATGTCTTTCATCACATTGATGTAAGACAACAGGTTGGACCTAAACTGGTCGGTAGAAGACCTTTTAGGTGTTCTCTTTGTCGACATGGTGTAATCTGTATACAGTGGTAATAACAAGTACATTAAGTTATAGGTACACAATTCAGAACAGGGAAAAAAAAATTACAGATACATTACCATGAAACACTTCACAATGCAAATTCATAATAAAAGGTTTTCTAATCATTGTTGTCGCTTAGGTAGATAGCATAGGCAGAATTATTTTAGGATACATGTGCATGATATTAAAAGTCGAACAAAGTGAGTAAGAAGTAGTGATCAGTTATATTTGTGTAACAAGTGCATTACTAAATTGATAACAAAAAAATCTATTTGTTAAGGTTTTATTGCATGAAACCCTAGTTTTAGTTCACTAAAAATCGAATGGAAGACATAATCGAATGCTAATGAGTAGTACATTAACAATATACCTATATGAGTACATTCAGGTACAATAAAATTCCTTTATTTTATTGCAATGAAATCCTATTTTACATGAGAGAAGGTTTTCTATTCCTTATTGTCATTTATGTACATAGCATAGGCACAATAAATTTAAGATATAGGTACATGCAAAAAAAGTTTAACAAAATGAGGGAGCAACTATGTGCAGTTATATTCGTGTAACAGGTACATTACAAAATACATAACAAAAAAACCTAGTACGAATTGAGTTGTATTTGCATAAAACCCTAGTTTTTTATCAGGAAAAAACGAATGGAAGACTTAAACGAATGGTAAATGGTAGGTATAATAACAATGTACCTACACGAGTGAATGGTTTTTTGATACGGTACCTGTTTGATTGAATGTCTTCTGAGACATTAACCGTCTGAGTGTAGTGTTTACCAATGTACAGAATACTTTAGTGTTGAATGAGAAAAGGTTGAGGAGTTATTTTTGGGGGGATTTTCATTTTTAAATGTTAATGGATTAGGAAATACCGTCATTTATGCACGTAGTTTTTGGATTTCAAATATTTTTAAACAATTTTTTTTTTTTGTGAACGTATCGCGTGTGTATGAATAGTACATGTAGACAATCAAAGGCACATGTCTTTCTACGTGGTTAGTTAGATACCCAAAATTAAATTATCCAAAGGTGCTCGTACATTAAAAGGTAAATATATATTTTATGTAGAAAAGAGAAATTACATGTGGATTTTTCATTTTTTTCAAAAAAAAAAAAAAAAAAACAAAGAAGAGGAACATTTTTTCATGTCCTCCAACTCTACCTCAAGCTTTTTGCTCTTGTTCCTCTCCTTTTGCAACTTTTTGATATAGTTTTGCGCCAGTCGTTTCCAGTTGTCGCGTTGTTGGAGGAGTAGAGTTCGAATTACAGCCTGTTGATTTCTTGCTGCATATCTTGTTTAGTTTGGGCGTCGTTTATAAAACTGGTAAGCATTTGGATATTAGACTATGTTCTTTGTTGCCTTGACTGCTCCATTTTTTGTTATGTGTTTTGTTCTAGTTTTTCAATGTCTATGTATAGAGGTATTTTGATGGGCTAGATGAAGAGGTTTAATTTTATGTTTATTATGATGTTTAATTGTGTAGTTAATCAAAGAGTTCGCAATGTATCTATGCTAGCAATACATTGAAATGAGTCAATATTAGTAAATGTGTGTTACTAATCTATGAACCGCCATTTAATGGGTATGTTAAATGAGAGCAACTCATTTTCGTTTAGTGTACGTGTATGACAAGTAGTTGTTGTAGAAGAAGGTACACTATGCTGACATACATTTTGCAAATTAATGTTTAAATTTGATGATGACATTGTCGTTATTTTTTAATATTTAAGGGCATTATTTATGTTTGTTTCTTTGACTTTTCAACAAGGACCTAATCCAAAAAAAAATTGACGAGTAGTTTTTTCTTGGAATTCTATTGGGCCTAGAGACCAGCCTTAAAAAAAACTCCTATTTTTATGACTAGAAACTTCTTCGACTCAACACAAAGTCGACACAAAAATAAATTTAAGTTTTATCTTGAAAAATTTGTATCATAAACAACCGAACTCATCAAATATATTAAATCAATATGTCGACATGAACTTGATTAAATATAATATGAATATGCTAAATACACCATTTACATGACTTATATAAAACATAGATCTGATACGATACGAATATAACTATATACAATTATAAAAGAGTCTAATACAAGTTAAGTAAATTTTAACTCAAAGTGGCAGACCAACATTAGGTAAAAGTAAATTTTAACTCGAAGCCGCAGACCAAAAAAAGGTGAGAGGTATATTACAGAGAAGAAAAACACTTAGATAAGCATCATATTCGGAGGCGGAGTTACACGGCCATTTTAATTTTTTTTGCAAGAAACAAAATTATAGAAGTTTTAATATCTTTATAAATTTGCCCCCTCAAACAAATCTGTCATGCAACTTAATCTACTTAATTATCTCTCAAATTTGTGTTAAATTTTTGTCAATGAGTTAAATTTTGGGCTCTGCTCCTGAACATATTCCACTCAGTGGCAAGTCCGACCAATGTTGACTTTAGGGGGCTGTTTGGTAAAAGGGTATGGAGGGCTTGACAAAATGGAGTTGGAAAAAATAGTCCAAAGACCTCCAAACCCTATGTTTGAATTATAAATTCAATCCTAGATTTTCAAACTCGACTCGTAACTGGCCCAGATATTAAACACATAATCATTGATTTCGTCAAACCTATGGGAGTGGATTTGAGAAGATGGGTTAATGAGTTAAAGATGCAAAAGACAATTGTACTCTTAACATGAGTATGAATTGGATTAATCAAAAGACAAAATAATCATTTATAAGATAAATAGTTGTTAATAATTATGATATATCCGTATAACCTACATATATGTGTTACATACCAAACATGATTATGAACTGAATTCAATGTTGAATCTCATCTTTATAAAGAGAGATTTGGATTTGGAAGAGTTTGAAAAAACCAATCCAAACCCTCCCCAAAAATCCATCCAAACAAGCCCTCGTAGTACTTGTCCGACCACCTTAGATCATGATTGGTAAGAGAGCTGAATGCACATTTTTTTTTGTTAATAAGAAACCTCTCCAAAGCAAGAGCATATTAAACCCATATGCGCATACTGAATATTCGTAGATTAACTAATTTGTTGTCCTAAATTAGTTTATCTACGAATATACCCAGAACATATTTATCTTCGGGTGGAAAGGCTTGAAGCATGCAGGCTTAAATATACCCATAACAGATTTATCTCATCGTGCACAATCCTGCAATTCCCATCTCCATCATTGTCTTAACTTCTAAGCCTTCCTGTAAATGCCTACTTCGATCGAACCAAAATACAAGAAGATGCAGACCTACTCCAAGCTGCTTGCACAATTGGTTTCTAAAGAGGGACACAATACTAAACAGCACCTTGAACCTCTAAAGAAACCAAACCAGAACCAAATTTCCAGTCAATTCACATCTTTTTATTGCAATGGAACTACAAACTCAACAAATCTACAAATTCTTTGTTATGCGCATATTGAAATTTATCAACGTGAGAAAAATTGAACAGCTTGTCTCGGCATTTCCATATGGATAAACAGAAGAATTTAACAAATCTATATCGACTTCTGCTGGCTGTAACGTAGTATTCCATAGACGTCTATGATGCCCGGAGGAAAAACGGGATCAGTTGCTGCTCTAACTGCAACCTTTGCCACTGCAGTAACTTTTACAGGAGGTGTGAATAGTGGGCCAACAAGAGGGACCTGAGTCAGTGGTTTTGCATGTTGGAGAACCTGCAAAGTACATAATTTACCTTTGTTATGGAGGAAAGTTATTTCATCCTCAAGGACTTTCATGAGGGGTGACACTGGAATTTAGAATTCGTGGTCTGCTCCTTTCTTAGGTGTCATTCGGTGTATGTGTGTGCGCGCGCGGTGGTTTTGGTGCGGGGAGAGACCAAGAGAGAAAGAGAAAGAGAGCTTTTTGTGAACTAGAGATCAGGTAGGCATTGAAGCAATAACATGAGCAGCCAGACCTAGATATATCTGGATTGCAGCAAATGAATTTTTCTTTAATTTTCGGTTTTTTTAAGAAAGTATATGCAGCAAAAAGTTGTGACTACAGAGGTCAGATGCCTTGAAAATCTACCATCACAATCATTTTTTAGAACATCTTGGGACATAAGGACAACATGCATACTCAATAGCATGGGCAAATTTTAAAAGAAAATACCAAAATACTTACCATCTCCAATGGAGAACCAATTACGCTTAAAGGCAACTTCATGCTACCCACACGGCGAGTTCCATGAATAAATCCAGGCCTCAAAATTATTCCTGAAAAAAAATTACTCATGTCATGCGTTAGAAGTGTCCATTCAGGAAAAACATAGTACCATCTTTTTCGGCTATAAGATGCTATAAGCAGACCCACAAAAACTAAATATAAGTTCAGTTTAACAGAATATGAAGTCCTACTTCTAAAACAGTTATTTATGGTTGATCTAGTTTTTTTAATTTGGTGGGCAGGTCCCTCAGCTCTCAGTCACCTATAGACTCAAAAAGCTGACTATAAGTGCTGCACAACATTTACATCTCATGTTTCTAACTATGACAACCAGAAAGCTCACCTCCATATGGATACTTGATTAGTAGCTCTGTTTCAGCAGCTCTCTACATCAAACACAGTACAAAAAATGACTTTATTGCCAGAAACACAAAAAGTGAAAAAAAGGGAACTTAAACTTCACAAGTACACAAATAGGCTGTTCACAAATATATATATATATTGAATTCAGAGGCTCATCTCTGTTCACAACGATAGCCAAGTCAATAGGACCAAGTACCCAAAATGCAGAGTAAAAATAAAAAGTGCAAGAACAGGTGCGCAAAAGTGGCAACTTTAAATCTGCTGCTAATGTCCAGAGTGTTAATATTTATCAAAGAAAGAGGAAAGAAGAGAAAGGGAGAGAGAAAGAGATTCTCATCAAGATAAACCAAGTCTGTATTACAGAATGTTAAGTTGGAAAACTACACAATAAAGGATTGGCCAGGGTCCTCTTCGGCTAATGATACCTCGATCCCGAAGCATATATACTAGGGGCAAAACATAGTAACATAAATGACTAATCTACCCCTACCGCTAATGTACTAGATTACTCAAAGTCTCAAACATCCCCCCCTCAAACATCAAGAGTTTGCCAAGAAAGAAACATAAGCGCGCAATGGTGTGAGATTTCTAAAAGAAAACTGCAACTGCATAGTAAAAGTAAGAAAGGGGAGAGAGACTGTGCCCAACTAAAGATGATGGCACATAAAGTGACAATCAATCTCAATATGTTTTGTGCGCTCATGAAACACCGAGTTGTGGGTAATTTGAATAGTACTGGTGTTATCACAATACACAGGAGTAATACATAGGAGTAGAAGTAAACAAGGAAATACCAAGTTCAGCAAGCAACCAATGCAACTCAACTATCTTTGCCGTGGTGGATGCCATAGCACGATACTCACCTTCAGCAGAGGATCGAGCCCCAACAATTTGTTTCTTGCTTTTCCACGAAATAAAACACTCAGCAAGAAAGAGACATAAACCAATAGTGGACTTGCGATCCATAGAGTCACCAGCTCAGTCAGCACGGAGTTCCAAAGACGACAAGGACGAAAATAATAAACTCTGATGCAACGTACCCCACAGATACAGAAGAATGGTTGACCAATGAAGAGTGGTAGGAACAACAACAAACTGACTAATCACATAAACAGCATAAGCGATATTTGGACGAGTAATAGTAAGATATACCAAACTCCCAACAATAGTACGACATAAGGTAAGATTAGGCTGGAGAGAACCATCAGAGGAAGTATAACAAACATTGAGCTCTAAGAGTGTGTCAACCGTACGATTATTCGATAAGGATACTCGCTGAATAACATACGAGGCATACTTTGATTGAGAAATAAAATAACCTTTGGGAGAGGAAGCAACCTCAATCCCTAAGAAATATCGAAGTAGACCCCCGTAACTTTGTTTTCAACAGTAGGATTCCACCATTATAATCACTTGTAATAATCATATCATCCACATAAAGTAATAGAAGAATGAAACATGAAGAAGTGGATCGTAGGAAGAGAGCAAAATCATGATCAAAAGCATAGAAGCTTACGTCACATATGACCGAAGAAAATTTATTAAACCATGCCCTCGGGGCCTGTTTAAGGTCATATAAAGTCTTGTGAAGTTTGTAGACTTGATCAAGACCATGAGACAACCCCGGAGGAGGAGTCATATAGACCTCTTCAGATAAATCACCATGAAGAAAAGCGTTTTTCACATCCATCGGAGAAAAGCTCCATTGACAAATAGCTGCCACAGCTATCACTGTGCAAATCGTGATCATCTTAGCAACTGGAGCAAAATTCTCATCATAGTCAAGCCCATACTCTTGAGCAAATCCCTTGACCACTAATTTAGCCTTGTACCTTTCCACAGAACCATCAAATTGAGTTTTGATTTTGTAAACCCACTTATAAACAATTGTGCGTTTACCATGAGGTAAAGAGACCAACTCCCAAGCTCGAGTCTTATGTAAAGCAGAAAGTTCCTCATCCATAGTCTGTTGCCAAAGAGGATCCAGTATAGCCTCCTTATAGGAGATTGGTTCAAACAAAAAGTATATAGAAGTTAGGAAAGAACAAAAATCAAAAGAGTAACAAGAGTTGGAAAAATCGAACCTATTGAGATCCTTTCGAGGGCATTATGGATAGCGAGTGAGTTTGATCCACGGTGCCAGAATCTTGTCGAAATGTTCGAAACGTGTCGAATTTTCACACACCGACATGAAATAGGGGTGAAAAACAAAAAATCCTGTGTTTTGAGCGAACCGTCACTGTTTCGGACCGTTTCAATTGAAACGGTGATGTTTCAGTCAAAACATTGACTTGATTCGATTGATATCAAAAAAATGCTGGTCCACGCCAAAAAGGGAAGAGATTCTTCATATGGGGAGGGACAAAGACAAAACTCAAAAAATTGTCGTTTCAAGCCAAAAAAAAAGCGAAGAGATTCTTCCCCTATCAACTTGTCTTCAACAAGATAGAGAGCACACCCAAAAATCGAATGTAGGAGAAAGTTCAGCAGCTTACCTCCCTGAATCCAGATCTAAGTCACCCTCCACTCCCCTAGTCCAGATCCAGCCTCCTCGAAGTATAAGCTTTTCTTTTTCTCTTCTTTTTCTTCTCTCTTTCCTCCTTCTTCTCTATTGAGTCTTCATTGAGTCATCTTCATTGAGTCATTTTCTCGCTTTGATCTACAGATCTAAGATGGGTATTGCACCCTCTTTCTCTCAGATCTACAGATCTGGATAGGGATTAGGCTGGTGAACTTTGTGGGTGAGTCTAAGATCTTCCTCTCTCTCTCTCCCCCCTTTTTCTTTTATTTTTTTTTATCAGCTCTTTTATATTTGTTAATTAAGTTAATGTCCTTTCTCCCCCTTTTTTTCTTTTATCATTTATTCATTGTTAATAACCCTTGTTATAATCCCTTCCTTTTTTTTTTCCTTTTTCCTTTTATTCTTGTATATTATTATTATTTGCTAAATTTGTATATTAACAATATACCTTGTTTGTTAAATAGCTGCTGATGATATATAAAAGTGTTTATGCAAAAAATCAATCAAGTATGCAATGGAGTATGCGATAGGATATGCTCAACACAATCAAACACGCAGATTAGATGGTTCGGTCAAAATGACCTACTCCACTGGGAATGACTACGGTGGCCGGAGAGTTTTATTATTCAAGGTGTGTAGAGTGCTAAGAGATGAGTGATGCCCCCATGTATAGGTGGGGCTTACAATTTATAGGCAAGTAAAGTTTCATAACAGCTCTGAGGGAGCCCTGATTGAGGTGTCATTCTCGAAACAGGCGAGGTGGTTCCATAAAGCTGGCGATGTGCACCCCGATGACTGCTTTCTATGGATTCCCTTCCTAAAATGGAGATTCCTACATGCGCTAGTAATAGACTGGGTCTTACAAGACGGTTAGCTTGGCCTAACTGAAATTATGACTGAGCTTTTGTAGGTCTACATTTGGGCTCAGTATGGGTCGGGCCCATCAATTGCAATTAATTTTATGATATATATCTTGTTTGTTAAATATCTGAAATTAAGTATCTACCTGTCAAAATTGTTTATGTAATGATTTTAATATTAATGGAATAATATTGATGTAGATCGTATTAACTCTGATACTAAATTGATATAGATCATAGTAGGAAAGAATTAAGGATGAGAAGGAAAGAAGAAGGGGATGAAGACATAAAAAGAATTTGAGGAAGAAGCAATATCAGGATTCAATATCAGTAATCAATAATAATCAAAGTCTAATCTCCATAAAACCCTTACATGAATCCCTTTATATAGGAAAACTAAAACCCTAAAACAAATAAATAATGACAAATAAACCCTCAAAAGTTAAAAAAAAATACTTAAAAGATAAATACTAAATTACTCTCATGATTAATCTAAAATATCTATTCAATTCCTACACGATCCCCATCATTCCCCCCGGCTGAGAAAAACTCTCCTCCGGAGAGTCTTCAAAAGTAGAAGTACCCTACGAGAGCAGAATGAAGATAACAGAACGCTTTATCTAGAATGAAAGAACCATCAATATCTTTCCATCAAGCAGAATAAATGCAACAATTTCCATCTGTAGCAATGTAAATCTGGTCACGTAGCACATCATTATTTGGCTCGAAATATGCAATGGAAGTGGAAAGATAAAAACTGGAGCTAGTGCTTGATTAAGTAACATGTCCTCCAAATAAAAATCTAGACTAATACTAACATTCAATGAAAAATTAAGTAAATAAGCATTAGATCCAAACTCAAGAATAGCAAAATAATTCCCATTAGATTTGAACAAAAGGCATTCAGTGGGACAAGACATCAATGACAAAGGAGTAACTATAACACCCTAGTGCTGAAAATAAGAAAGTACATACTTAATTGAACACTTGACAGTAGGCAAAGAAATAAAGTTTACACTCTCAAGTGGGGTAGAATCCAGAACAATGTCAACAATCTCAGGTAGAGAAGAACCCACAACAATGCCATCATGATTCGGAGTAGTAGACATAGAATAATTGCCAACAGATTCTAAAATAAATAGCTCAATATGTTCAACATCTTGCATAGGAAACAATTGAATGGATTTTTCCTCAAGTTCAATTATTAGTGATGATTCAACTTTTGGCTCCAATGAGGTAGGAAACATGATAGGATCAAAAATAATCTCATCACTAGTATCAATGTTCAAACGATTGAAAGTATGTTTTGAAGGATGAAAAGCATGAGGGTCTAACGGAACAGAAATATGGCTATCATTATGCGGGTGTCCGACATTAGGTGAAACTGAAGACTTGTCCTTACTTTCTTCCATTTGTTGACTTGCAAGAATTTTAGTCAAGTGGGAAAGTTCAGTTGTCAATTCAGATAATTGGTTTTACATCCCTCTATACTCTTCACGTAATTGGCCGAGTGAATGTTTAGTATTGGCAACTCCAATTTCAAAGATCTCAACTTTTTTCTCTAGGACAGTTTGGGCTTTTGAATGGTCACTAATGACATTGAAGATAGATCCAAATTGACCTTGATGATGACTTTGGGAAGCATGACATTGGTAACTGTTATGTGACCTAAGTGTCTCAGAGTAGTATTCTAGATAATCTTCATAATAAAACTCAAACTTACTATGGACTTTATGATGACTCCGAGAAACTCTAGGAGTGGAATATTTATAGTGATGACGTTGTGGAGAACTGTGAACTTGAGACATTCTTGATGTTGGATAAGTATATGAATAGGCATCATAATGATCATATGAACTCATGATTGACTTTGAAAGATGAGAATAACATAAGAATGAGTTCAAGAATGCAATTGATAATTACAAAATGTGAGAAAATTTAAATAGAAGAAAATATGTTTTGGACCATTTACAAATTCTAATTTTCCAATGAATAAAAATATTAGTCTCAAATTTCTATGAGAGTATGCATACCATAATCAAGAGGAAATTCTGAAACTTTTTGGGGATAATTCTGCAATTTCTGAAACTTTTGGGGAGATACTTCTGTAATTTTCTAGAATTTCTAAGAGTGATTCTGTAATTTTTTGAATCTGTTGGGAATGTTTCTGTAATTCTGAAATTTTTGGGGTGTTTCTATAATTTCTAGAACTTCTGGGGTGATGTTTCTGTAATTTTCTGAATCTACCGGAGATGTTTCTGCAATTCTGGAGCTTCTAGATTTATTTCTACAATTTGCTTAAACTTATGGGGATTCTGCAATTTTCTGAACCTTCTGGGGATGTTCCTGCAATTCTGGAACTTGGGGTGTTTTTTGTAATTTTTTTGGGGTGTTTTTGTTAAGCATAAGAGGCAGCGATGATCTTGAGTCCACAAGAGCAACGACAGAGATGAACAATGCGCGTGAACAGTGTTGCTGTGATTTCGACGAACAATTTTTTTTCGATGAACAATGTTGCTGTGATTTGTACAAATCGAAGGTGGGCTCTGATACCAAATTGATGTAGATCGTAGTAGGAAAGAATTATGGATGAGAAAGGAAAAAGAAGGGGATGAGAAAAGAAGAAGAAAGGGATGAGGACGGAGAGAGAATTTGAGGAAGAAGCAATATCAGTAATCAATAATAATCAAAGTCTAATCTCCATAAAACTCTTACATGCATCCCTTTAAATAGGGAAACTAAAATCCTAAAACAAATAAATAATAGCAAATCAACCCTCAAAAGTTAAAGATAAATACTTAAAAGATAAATACTAAATTACTCATGATTAATCTAAAATATCTATCAAATTCTTACACGATCCCCATCAAATATTATTTAGTAATTTGATAGCACAATTTAAAATTAAGTGTTTGAAACTAGTTGAAGTGATTTCCGCCTCGTGTGAAACCTCTTTTCCCCTCCAACTTGATGTTATCTTGTATAAATAGATGTTAACCTAATAAACATGCTCAATCAATCAATTATTAAACTTATCTTTATAAATAAATGGATTGTATTTGTGTTTCCACATGTTTCCATATTTCCTCTCTGTTTTCGTTGTGTTTCCGAAACCTTTCCGTTTTCGAACCGACCAAAACGGTACACCGAAAAGATATTTCGATCCTTGGGTAAGAGTTACACAAGGTGGTTGTAGAGGGTTCTGCCACGAGGACGATAAGGGGTTGCAATGGTAGTGGTAGAAGGTTTTGCCACGACGAAGCTAGGGAGGGTAGTTTCAACCTAGATATGCAGTAGTTTTGGCTAAGATCAGAATTGATGGTTATGAAAGAAACATATTAGGGTATCAATGTCATCTTGCCATCCCTGTTAACAATGTTAATTTTTCAGACTTTGCTCAAAGCCACTTGAAGATTATGTGACTATTTTGAACTAGATAAGGTAGGTAGGTAAACTTCTCAAACAACCATATAATCAATTTGTATGTACATATGAAAGCTGAAATAATGTAGCTTACCTTAGCATGCCATTACATTCCCCACTGTCTTGCAACTATTTCACAGAAATCAACAATAAATTTCTAATCAAAATAGCCGAGAGTACCTTGCCCTCGTAGTATCCTTGAAGAACGTAATTTGCCACACCAAAGTCAGCAGCTGAGATGTAAACAAATCTTTTTACTCCTACAGAGAAGAATGATAGGTGGATTACTATGACATACCACACAACTAAAGTGCCGAAGATGTAGTAGATATGAGAAACATAAGCTCTTCATTTAAAGAGGTAGTTCAATACCTGAGAAACAAATATAAAATGAGCAGGTTGCAGATGCACATCAACAAGAAGAAATTTTCTTAACAGAAGGGAACAATCAATAGAGTTGGTGGCACAAGAAGGAAAAAGGATCTCTAAAATGATATAGGATTGTTAATCATACGATTTTCAAAATGTTCAACTCAAAAAACTTGAGGGACAGATTGCCCAAAAGTATTGAAAGCAGTGGCAGATTTATAGCGGGGGTGTACTTAGAATTTTGACAATTATTTAGAACTTGTCCCCATTGAAAAAATTTTAATGAACTGCGAGTAGTTTTGTATCTTATATAACAGTGGGTTTCTTTTATATATTCAGCAATCAACAAAGAATAGTTTTTGCCAGGTCCCTCACTTTTTAACCATTTGTTCGTGTTCCCCAATTTCTTCGTGGGGACAGTGGGCCAAAGATAAGCAAGCTTTCTCCGGTCTCCTTCACTATGGTTGTTGGCTATTTCGATCCCTTCACCTAACTTTCTTATCTTCAGTATTCCCTCTCTCTTCGTTCCACCTTTTCATTTTCGATATTGAGTGGCATATATCTAGCCCATTCAGTGGATAGCTTCAAAGGATTTGGGACTTCAGGGGTTTCTACCAGTGCTGCCATGGGAGAGGTAACCTATAAAAGATTTTTTGATTTTTTGGTAGTTAGGGTTTCTATTATTGCTACTCATTTATTTTTTTTCCTAATAGTAGACAATAGAGCTTTGATTATTTGAATTTTAAGAAGACGAAATGATTTGATGAGTTGCTTATTGATCTCTTTGAAATATTATTTACAATTGCAGCGTCTCTTTGAAAATTGGAGGGTAAGGAGGACATAAAGGAGTTTGATTCTACAAAATGGGTTTATTCAGATGGTGTTGCAGTCATTCATGGGTAAATTATAGATGGGGTCGCAGGCTTATTCTAACACAATTCGGACTTGCCGGTCCTCTCTTCTATGTTGCTTTTATACACTGAACTTAAAATTGGGGCTTGAAATTTGTTATATTTGATTGGATTACTATGTTTGAATTTTTTTTCGATGGGAAACAACACTTTATTAATAATAAAGGGAAACATTACAAAAAAACCACATCAAGTGTGGACAAGAGGTCCAACACAAGACTGGCCAATGAAAACCTTAAAAGAAAAAGTAAAAAGAGCAATCAAAACTACAAGCCACAAGATGCTTTCCAACTTGTTCTAATACAAAAAACTGGACTATCTTGAAACTCCTTGAGCAATGAAGTCCAAAAAGACGCCAAAAAATATAGTCTTTCCCAAAGCCCCTCAAAATTTATGTTTGAAATTTGCAAGTTATGGATTCCATTTTGGATTGATTGGACTTTAAAATTTTGATTATGATAGATTGAAGTGTTCCTATATGTATGGTTTTCATAGGCTCTAGATAGATTTGTGATCAATTTGCTTACCATCTTGATCCAAGTTCTTCCACAAAAATTAAATCTAATATGACTAAAAAATACTGCAAATTTAATAGGAAAAGAAAAAAGAGAAAATATGAGGACAATGTTTCTTTTTATAAAAAGAAAAAAAAATTCAAGAGAAAATCCTCTCAAAAGAAAAACAATAAAGAAACTAAATGTGGAAAATCTGATCATTATGACAATAAATGTTTAACTAAACAAAAGATTAATGAGATTATTCAAGATGATGATCTCACATATCAGTTTTGCAAAATATTACTCAATGATACAGAAGATTGAAAATATTGCAAAATATTACTTAATTCAACTACTTAGTCAAGTAGTCAAAGTGATAATAATCACAATCAATGTTCTTCTTCATGTCAAGCTCAACAAAATTATTTCAAAGCTATACTTGACATGAATGGTCTAAGTATTAATGTTCTTTCAAAATTTCAATCTATGATTTTAGATCTAATAGACTAAATTATAGATCCAATGGCAAAAAAGAAAAGCTATTGAAAAATATTTGGAACTTCTAAAGAAGAAAAATCTGAGAAACAATTTGAAAAGCCTTCTCATGAGACCAGAAAAGGCTAGAGAAGACTTTGAAAAATCTAAGAAACAATTTGAAAATCATTCATGTCAAGTATAGATTTGTAATAATTTGTTGAGTTTGACATGAAGAAGAACATTAATTGTAATCATTGTGATCATTATCACTTTGACTACTTGATTTAGTAGTTGAATTAATTTCAAAGATTTCATCATTATCAGAAGACAAAGAAAATTCTTTTGTATCATTAAGCAATAATTTGCATAACCGATCTCTCAGATCATCTCTTGAATAATCTTATTGATCTTTTGTTTAGTTAAACATTTATCGGCATAATGGCCAGATTTGCCACATTTGTAGCATTTAGTTTATTTATTGTTTTTCTTTTGAGAAGATTTTCTCTTGAATTTTTTCTTTTTATAAAAAAAAAACACTACCCTCATTTTTTTTTTCTTCTTTTCTTATTAAATTTAGAGTTTTTTTTGTCTTATTAGACTTAATTTTTGTGGAATGACTTATATCAAGATAGTAAGCAAATTGATCACAAAATTCACTTAACTCTGAGTTTGAGATTTAAATATTACTTAAAGCCAAACTTTCATTGATGCATTTGCTGACTAGTTTACTATAGGTGTACTGATTTCAATGAATAATCATTCCTCCATCTTTATTTCTAAGTATGATTCTTCTTTTTTCTGAAAATAAAGTAGGAAGACTAGAAATGAATTTTTCTTTTCAAAAGTCACTATTAGCATTATATATTATCATGACTTTGGTAAGATAAATGTCCTTACCTAAAATGAGTAAGTGCAGGACACCTAAGATTCATGAGGAGTTTTTTATCTTTGTCGATATTTTAAATATTACTCCCAATAAAATATAAGATTATTGATTGGACTAGTGTATAAACTGCATTAGATACATATTCAGTTGTGACCTGTATTTGGTCAATTGGAATATTGACTACTCTTGTAAAATTTAAAATTTCTTTTTGTTGAGATAAAGTTAAACAATTATCCCACTAATCTTTAAGTTGTCCGGTAAAACCTGTGACAATAAAATTTACAGTTTGATAATCATTATTATTATTTTGTCTACACACAGACACATACATTAATATTCTATGCAAAACTTGATAAATTTGATATTTAGAAAAGCCATCAATATTCCATTCATAAATAGATTTTCCACAGTATTCCCATTAGGTTGTGAAGAAAATTTCTTCATACAAAATATCTTGAGGCGTAGCTCTAATAAGATAATATGACCTTTGTTGGTGCAATATTAGTTCGTAATTTGGATTTTAACCCAATTTTATTAATTTAATTAGATTATCGCATATCTAGCAATGAATTTTGGAACTGCTAAATTTCAGCTAATTCTAAATCTGAATGTTCTGATTCGAAATTATTTTCAACTTGTGATAAAACATTAATTTTATTAGTCATTGGCTGTTTTTGTTTATTATCTAATTTTTTATCATCAGAATTAATTTTTAGACCCATTAGTATATCATGTAATGCATTTAAAAATTCATCATCAGATTTGTTAAGATTTAATTTAAATCCTTTAGAGTCTGGTCGTGGTTTGATATTTACTATTTTTAAAACTGATGGTTTTAGAGGCGGTGTAATAATTGTTTTGGAAGATTTCTCCGAAGAATTTTCAATTCTTATTAATTGTTTATCAATTGTTTGTAAACAAATATCGGTATAATTATTTTGTTTAAAGATGTTATTAAGATTTTCATCTTGGGATTTTGGACTAATGAAAACAGAAGCTTCCAAAATTGTTTTTCCACTATCCTAATTGTTAATTAATTTGAGAGGAACTGTTGGAGGGTGAATTAAATTGAGGGTTCTACAATCCTCAGTATTCCATTGTTTATGAAATTGCTCAAGTGTATTAACATAACCAAATTTTTGATTTTTATAAAATATTAAAAACTATTGAACAAAATGAATGACTTCTTCGGTCAATTCGATTTGATTGTAAAATTGATTTTGTTAGTATTGTAACTCCTCTTTATTAAATGAGTTAAAATAACATTCTCAAAATTCCTAATATTTAGGAAGATTAAAGTCGAATGCAATTTTTGTCCTATCCACTTTGAATGGTTGTGAAGTCATATTGGAAATTCCATTGCTGATGCAGTAGGATCAAATTCTGCAGTATCAATAGACTCATTGTCCTGAATATTGTGATGGTAAATTCCTTGTGGAACCAATCAAAACTTCGATGTTTAATCTGAAAATTCGATCAGAAACAAATTGAATTTAATTATAGGTTGGGTAGGAACAACTGATTGTAAGTTCCATGATTCTGGAAAAGTTATATTTTTCCATTTAATAGCTCTATTTTGAGCTATTCTATTTTTCAAATAATTTGTCTCTATTAGAGTAGTTGTATCTTGTTTATTGTAGTACTTAGAATTTGGAGTAAAGTTATTCATTATCTTATAATGAATTCTATAAGCTATTTTAACAGGTTCAATTCCATCCATATAGTTATAGCCAAAAGTCTGTATATTTAAAGTTAAAACTTCCATTATATTCCTATCAGTTAAATAGACCAATAAATTTGGAAAATAATTGAAATAAACAGGGCTAGTACTAAGACTAAACTCAATATATATTTAAAAATTATCCAATATATATACATATATATTCCTTCTAGTTCTATTTATTTATCCTCTCTTCAGGTAAGAATTCTTCTTGCACTATTGTTCAGGGGTTTTCAATTATGTTTATTCCTAGAAAGAAAAGAGAAAATAGGCTCTTGGTCACAAGGAAACGTTCTCTCTCTCTCTCTCTCTCTCTCTCTCTCTCTCTCTCTCTCTCTCTCTCTCTCTCTCTCTCTCTCTCTCTCTCTTTTGGCAGGAGTAATAGCTACCAATCACTTGAACAGGTAGTAACTTAGGTTCTTTACATTGAAGACAGCTTCAATCCAGCTTTCATTAACCTGAGCTTCCCGATGCAATGGCCCCAACTTTTAGGGACAAAAGGGAAAAATAAAAAGAGCCGGAGAAAGACAAAAGAGAAGATCAATGTCGTATTACTTGCATAGAAATAGCATCACAAGGATCTACCAGATAAAATTGGTGTAAGAACTGCTTTTTTTTTTTTTTTTTGTGTGCATGTGTGGGTTAGGGGGGGTTGAACCCTTGACCTTAAGAAGGCAAATCCTTGCAAGGAGTACCATTGGACCAAAGGCCCGTTGGTGTGTAAGAACTGAATCCACAAGCACTGCCTATAAAGAGAATGCTGGAAGTCAAACATTAAACAGCTTTTTCTAAACAGGACATAAATTTAATACCCAAACAGTTCCTGCTGTGACTTATTTGCAATAGGCTTGGTTTTAATAAAGAGGTCTGTTCTGGAATGGTTTGCTATGGATTCTTCGACAAGAGAATAGAGTGGTAAAATTGAAGTCGGGGGACCCCTTCAAATATTTCAAATGATTCTGTCAGAAATATTGGAAACCATTCATGAGTCAATAACAAATGGGAAACCAGAATTATATCCAAACAAATTGGTGATTAATATCATCGAACTCTTTGATCTCTTTGTCTACCTATTTACCAAAAAAAACTCCACCTATGAAATCATCAGAATCCTGCTCAAATAGCTTGAAGATTCCATCAACTCTTAGGAAACAGAGGGTTTTCTTGAAGACAACTTGTATCTGTTTCATTAAGGATGCATTCTTTACTACGGAAGATTCATGATTCGAAATATTTAGAAATATTGAGATGGCCAATTATAGAAAGCTGCAATTGGGTCCAATTTTGATACACCTTAAAAATTTCTATTATCTAGCACATTGCTCACATTTTTTGACTTGTTAACAATCACATGGAAAACAAAATCTGGGTGTGTGCGAGAGGGACAGAGACGTCACATAGAAGCAGACTAATCGGTCAATGAATACCTTGTTCTGCAGCAGCTCTAATTGCATTAATGTTGGCAGTTCCATTGATCTTATACATGTATGAGGTAGAGCCAAAACCACCAACACAAGAAATCTGCAATGGTTGACATCGAATTAAAAAGTAAGAATTATGAAACCAGTATCTGCATCCAATAGGAAACAAATTGAGATATCTGTATCAACATCTCTCCAGGGCCATATAGAATATGAAAGAGAGAGAGAGAGAGAGATGAATTTCCAGTTCTTTTGCTTTGCAACATAAGCATACATGGCAATTGAAAACATGGCTTTGTTGGAGATTAAGATGACTCAAACCTCAGATGACTTTCACATATCAATATCCTCATTTCTGTTATGCCCATTCTATGTATGTACTCCAATAGTTTGAAATAATAATAGTTTGAAGTATTAGCCTGTAGCAATTTGTTTCCTACAACATTTATTAGTGCCACCATATGCAAGCCGCATTCAATTAAGACTCAAATGAAGTGAAAAGGGAAGTTTGAATGAGTTGTCTCACATATCAGATGGCATCATCACGAAAAAGAAAGGATTTAAGACACAAACAATGACAGGATTAAGACAAAGAGGATGACCTAAAAAAGAATCCAAAACAATTGGGAAAATTGTATGGCACAAAATAATAGCATTCCACATTCTCAGGACAAAAGCAAATTATGAAGCAATAAGCAACTCGCAACAAACAAGAAGTTCCATAGATTATCACTAAAATACCACTCAAGACAAAGTTAAAAAAATGCACAAAAAATCAGAGGAAAGAAAAGAAAAGGGAATTCAGGCTCTCTTTTTCTTTCTTAATTTTTCTACTCCTCTTTTTGTTTGAAAAGCATGAGTCAGGATTCATTCTACTGTAACAATGTCGCACAAACATTAAAGGATTAAGGCACCACTACGTACAACAGAAGAAACTCCTTTGAATGCTTCCTTCCATGAATTATCTGAAAGCAAATTTCCTGCAGCAGGAAGGGAAATGATTAGAGGCATTACATCATCTTAAGCATAATGTAACCAAGAAATGTACCATAAAAGATGGCAAACCTTGATGCCAAGCCACGCTCCCGGCCCAAGATTCTTGTATGGACGACCTACCAGATCTACAAAAAGAACAACACCAGTTTACAAACACAAAGGATAGAATTAGTTAATAAATTTGAGGGTATAGAGAGAAGGGGGGTAAAAATCAGCCTAAAATAAACTAAAGTGACCCAAATTAGTGTCCAATAGCCTATTCTTCACAGTCCATGAGCAATTATTAACTATCATAACACACTATAAGCCTCAAATTTGTATAAAAATAAAAAACAACTCCAACAGAAAGCTAATAAGTATAAGTCATTGGGAAAATCATTCCGAGGGGTCTTTCATATCCATGTTATAACTAGCAGCAAACTTCAATTTGTGTCATTTATTTTCACTTTCTCTAGTTGAATGCAACTTTGTGCTTTATTTGCAAGATGGTTGAGACAACACCATTGGAAGATAAATTGTGCATAAGAGGACCAAGATGGTTTCTGCACCAGTAGAGCAAAGCAATGACTGCATCGATGAAATGTGGTACACATTAACGGCAACACTAGAGGAATGGAAAAATGTGATGCACCGCACAAGGGGCCTAAAGAAGAAGAAAATCAAAGAGAATATAATTTTGGAATCTGAATCATGCCACAGCCCATAGGCACCAACACCCGTGGCTAAGATTATTTGTCCCCATAGAATATTAACAATAGTAGTGCCTAGAAAAAATTAAATTTACTTTTTCATTGCTTGTCCAGCTGTCCAAATATGCAAATAAAAAGAATTGCTTGTTAAACTTGCAACTTTGGCATTAGATTCTACTTCGACAGTATGGTAACTTGTCAAAATAATCTATTGTACATTTGTGGTTTCCTATATTATTATGTTACTATTTTTCCAGTGTAAAATTGCGATTCAGAAGGATGAGGTGCTTGATTTAAGTTCATATATTTGTGTAGTAATTTCCAAGTTCTTAGAAATTGGTGAGATGTGAAGCCTTTGAAGGAGAGTTTCTTTCATCTTTGCTCGGGGGGTTACTCATCAAACCCTTGCGTCTGATCCCAAGGCTTATCTTACCCTCGCTATTTGTCTTTCTCTCCTTCACAAGCTAATTCCCTCAAATATCAATATATTTCCTAAAAGCCTTAAAGTCCTATCTGGCATGAAACTTAATATGAGGTGAGGTAGTTTACAAAAATATGGTGGTTGCAACTCAACCAAGCATATGTTCTAAAACACGGCACAATGGCAAAATATTCATACAACCTGCCCCAAACAGTTTAGATTCCATTAGTTGAGTACGTTTTAGCATGTAATTCTACAAACATCTTGTGAGTTTATCAATCATAATATTTCACAGAATAAAGAATAAAGGTACTATACAACAGATTTGTGTCATCGGAGCAGCCATACACGTCTATTAAAGATAAATCCAAGAGAAAAATCTTAAATTATAGCCGAGAAAATAAAAAGTAAAAGGGAATCTAGCATATTTTCTAATCAAATATTCCTCACTATCTATACATGGCATGTAAAAGTATAAAAAAATTCAAATAATTCTTACCTACCATATTATCTCATTACAAACACTTATTCACCTTCAAAATAGGCAGTCCAGGCATAAAGAGGTGGCATATCCAAATGAACAACTAAATCCAATCAGGTCTCGGATAAAAAAATCCTATTAAAAGCTCACCAACAAAAAATCATAATGCAAAAGAAGCTAATACCTGCTAAGGCTAGCAACAGACAAACCTCGATCTAAAGCTTCTTTGCAAACATGTGAGCCAACAAATCCATTTCCACCCAGCACAAGCAACTGAATCGAGAAACACAAAAATGACTACATGTGAGCAGGAGGAAAACGTCCATCATTTATTAAGCAATGCAGTAACTTATACCTAAAACCATTAGAGTACCTTCTCTGTTGGAGGTGGGGCCATATTAACTGTCTCTGCTTCCTCAACTTTGAAGGGTTCATCGGTTTTATTAGAGTCTGTTGACATAAATCTGCCATTCCTGGATGCAGTCATTGTACTGTTCCAATAGAATGAATAAATTGAAAAATCAGGATTATTGCCACAAAACAAACCATAAATCTAAAAGGCAGAGAACAGAAGGAAACTCATGTGACCATTCTCATTAAACCCACAACTCAACAACATATAAAATACACATTTCAGATTTCATGGTCAACATTTTAGATTTATCTTAACAAAAACCACAAACACGAGTTAGTTTTGAAAGCATCAAAATGTAAAGAGCATTACAACTAGTGCTTCTAAAATTCACAGATCATTTAGGTTCTTAGCGAAGACACCAGCAAAAAGTTGGACTCTCCAGTACCAATGATTGACACTTCACGGTACTGGGCAGAACATGGCTGTTCCTTCCAGTTTGGGTGCAACACTGGACTATCTTCATGAAAGGGTGAAAGGAAAAGAATTTGATATTTCACCCGGCATTCAGAAAGGAATAGGTATAATGGATAAAATTGCCTTTACTTTAGCAATATCAACCTATAAGGCTGAAAAAATATCAACTGTTAGATCACCATTGGCAACAAAGAAGATGAGCTAATGCCAGGAAAACACCTACATTCTATTGGCTTTTCAGTACCATTTGGTCCTTTGCCAGTATCCTTTTCCACCAAACCTCAATGTAGCCAAATGGGTCTGTTTCATTGAAAAACAACAGATTCCACCGAGGCCAAGACATGGGATGGCCTCGTGGCACTTCGATCATCCCAACTTGCATTTTTCTTCTTTTGTGTTTCAAAAAAATTGTAACCAGCTTCCTCATGCCAAAAATTACATAAATAAAAAGAGAATCCAAAAATATTCACAGCCGAGTTGCACTATAAAGCTTAGTTTTTTGTAAAACTGAACCGTCAAAAATAGATTAAATATTCCCGGTACTTAAATTTTCCTCCATTTTCTCAACAGCCAAACAGAAATGCCCCAATTTTAACAAGAATCCCAAACCAGAAATAGTTGAGGCCATCAATGCAGTGAAATTCAGACCCCAGTAATCTACATTTCTTAGATATAAATAATGTGATTAGCTACAACACAATAAAATCTAGACAAGCCAGGCTAGGAATTCATATGAACGGTCTCACAAAGATACCATTAGAAAATATTCCAGAGAAAAATGAAAGGAAAACTAAAAAATGACTATTTACATTGACATTCTACCTTATTTTCCCGCAACCAAGCATCATTACTAGAATGAGAAATTGGCGAGAGAGATTAGTTGAAGCAAACTTACTAGATTCTGGAGAGAGAAAGTCTTGAGGGGATTAAACGTGACATGATCGCCTTCGAATCAGAACAGAGCACTTGACGAGTCTGGTGTGTTCAGGCGAAGGAACAGTACGTATTGAGGGGTTGAAGGGGGGACACATGGCCCGTAATGCTGCTGCCATGTATAGAGCATACGTACGACGTAAGATATTCCGTGAAAATTCTTCTTAATTTTTTAGTTTACTAAGTCCATCACCGATCCAACTCTTTAAAATAATTAATTAAAATATATTTAAATATTACATTTTTTATTTTATCTAATCACTTTTACAAATTTATTACAATTATACTCTCTATTTTAACTAACTACTTCACCTAACTTTTATTAACTTTCAATAATTTAAAGAGAATATAACATATATAGAGATAGAGAGAGAAAGAGGTAGAGAAAAAATTTAGAGAGGTTAAACGGCTCTCTACATTTGGAGAGTCATTTTGGGTGAAATAAGAAAGAGCAATGCTATATATCCAAAATTTATATCCCAAATATATATCTCAAATCAATAAGGATGATTAGATCAGTGGGTCCCAATTAAAAAAGTTGATGGGACCCACTCATCCAATTATTCTCATTCATTTGGAATACAAATCTGAGTTACATAGTATTTTCCAATAAGAAATAGAAAATGAGTTGGAGATTATTTTTTGTGTTTGACTAGTTAAAATAGCTAAAAGATATGAAATGTAGAGTGGGTTGGAGATGTCCTAATGGGTCTCATTCCGATAAATGATTTACCTATAAAATTTAAAAAAATTATAATAAAAAATAAGGCATACTTCAATAAATCTATTCGACGGTCTCAAATAGATTTATCCAACGGCCACCAACATCATTCTCAAAACTATTCACATTATATCATACATTCAAGTACAAGGTAACCTTAATATATAATAAAACATAACTCAACCCGTATTCAAATGACACCCTTATCATAAAAAAACCGTTATCAATAGTACCAAAAATAACCATATAAACAAATGTTCAATGTATAATAAAATTTTATTATAGTAAATACACCACCCTATCTAAGCACCCCTTTGTTCTTCATCCTTTTAACAATCACCACAAACCAATCACCATCGCCTCGCACGACATACACACCTACTCACCCCTCAAAACATTCAACTTAATTCAAAGAAATCATAATCCCAACTATTTGGAGTTGATTAATATCTATAGTGTCTTTAAAAATATTAAGACCAACAAAAAAAATTACAATCAATACACAATCATCACGTCACTGTAGTCTGTAGAGACCGACCTCCAAATTTTTCATTATAAAAATATTCAAATTGAAAAAGCCCCCAATATGCAATTCTCTGAGAACTTTGGGCCCATCTTGGTGTTGTTTTCTGGTCTCAAAAGAGAAGTTAAAAGGTTGGAATTGTAAATGGGTCACGTCGGAGCCTTAAATGGTGGGCTTATTGCTGATGAATGTCAAGCACTGTGAGCTATTTTTTTCGAGCCCATTAAATGGTGAATCCTATCCAGGTTTGGGCTACAAATAGAGTGGGTCTAGTGGAATTTGATGCCTAACCTCTTTACTAAATTATGGGGTTTTTAGTGGCCAGTGGCCAGTCCAATTTGATTTTTTTTTTGGGGTTTTTTAGGTGTGGGTACAATTTTTAAGACTTATTTAGGCAAAAGTGTATGAATAAGTTGTTTTTTCTAAGAAGTACAATTTTTATAAAATTCTTTGTGTTTCGGTACAAAATTCAAATGAATTATAATCTTTTTTACTTAAACACCCTTCTTTAATTTATGCAGCCATTATTTACAGTTATTTGAGGAAACAAATATGTAAAGATTACATATTTGTTATCTTTAATTTTTGAATTTTGAATGAGCAGTTTTTTTGGGATAATAAAGACAAAAAAGTCGTCTATCCAGAACTGAAAATTTTTGAGGAAACAAACCAAAGAATTTTTGTGTTAAACTCGTGTATCCAGAAAGACAAAAAGTGTGTGCAGTAACACAAAAATTCTTAAAAATTCGGCAGTAAGAGTAAGTTGTTAAAATTCGACAGTAAAAATTCTCCGGTGGTGGATTTATTCGAAAAAATGAACTGTAATACCAATTACTGTCATTGGCTAAAGGTAAGTTGTTAATATTTTGAATTTTTTTTTGTCATTTTTTTTTTTGGGAAATTCATATTTTCGATTTTTTATGTTGTTTGTTCGTTGTTGGAATGAAGGGAAAAAAAACTGCTTTGGTTTTAATGGGTGTAACTGTTTTTAATGGGTGTAACTATTTTTTCGTATAGACATAATAAATATAATTCTTCTTTTATTCGGTCACTGATTTGGGAAATTCCTATGTCCGATTTTCTTTTATGTTTGGTATATGGTTGCTCGATACATGTATTCTTTGCTAATGTTTATAATTTTTGCATACAGTTACACCCATTAAATATGGAATATTAACTGTTTATAAATGGAATCTCAAATAGTTACTCAACACAGTTACGTAACTGTTTTTAAATCTAATTGGAATCTCAAATAGTTACTTAACACAGTTACGTAATTGTTTTCAAACACATATGCTTTAACAGAACTGCAAATTTACACAAGACAAAAGATACCATTGAGGTAAATAATAACATTTATCACCCACTCCACTGACAATTATCTAGAAAAACAAGAACTCAACTGGATTTCAAATTACAAAATTGTAAGATAAGCTTTAGCTTTTATGTTTCAAACAACCTAAGAAAAAACTCATGCTATTGTACTGAAGTGTTAAGACACTCTTCTTTCTACTCTCTTCATCACAAAAAAGAATCCTCTATGTTATGAACTGGCGGCATTGTTAGCAGATAATTTAAGCATAAATTTGACAACTACTTTGCATACAGTTACACCCATTAAATGTTGATTATTAACTGTTTCTAATTGTAATCCTAAATAGTTACATAAAACAGTTACATAACTGTATTTAATCAAAAAAAATAGTTCCAAATTGTTTTTTTCAAATACATATGCTTTAACATAACTGAAAAATCATTCGGCAATTTCAAAAAATTAAGGTTTTACGATTTGGGTTTTTTCTTTTTTCACATTCAACTTACAAAGGATTAAGAAAAAAAAAACTTAATAAACAATGAATGAAATAAAAATGGATCTAGAATGAAACTTGAAATTTCCGGTTATGTTTTTGCCGGAGAAGATGAACGGACTCTGCACAGTTTCGGCGTCAATGTACAGTCAGCTATGGAACTGTTGTGCTCCTCCTTATTTTTTGTGTGTGGAGTATTCAGTGTTTGATGACATACGTTGTATCAGCCATTTCCATAGAATCAGGAATGCCGAAGATCAAGGGGTTAGATAGTTAAATCCCTTTTTTTTCCTCCAATTAACTGATGAATATCCGTTGGAATACAAATGGTTCCAACTTTTACGTTGTTTACATAATGGCAATTTTGGTATTTTTTGAAAATATGCACTTTACCCTAAATAAGTTTTTGAGTTGTACTTTTGCCTAAATAAGTCCAAAAAATTGTACCGGCTTCTAAATTCCCCTTTTTTTTGTCTAGTACTCCAACAAGTTTTTTTTGTGTCTTAAAAGACAACTAGATTCATAAAAACTACTTTATACTTAATAACACAATTAGCGAGATTACAAAATAGGTAATAACATAGGACAGTGACAATGGACAATAACAATAATATTGTACAATGACATAAAAATTTCACTATTCAATTTCTACTCGAAAACATAGAAAGTTTAGTTTTCATTATATCAATTTTATTAATTTGGTTCCTAAAGTATTCAATTCATATCACTTTGATCCTTACATAAACGGACCGTCAAGTTTTTTTGACGGAAGTGACCACGTGTCATTTTTTTAGACGGTATCACCTGCCCAATACGTGATCATTCCGTAAAAAATTAACGGTTCGTCTATATAAAGACCAAAATGACACAAATTGAATATTTTAGAGACTAAATTGATAAAACTGATACAGTAAAGACTAAACTAACAAAAAATGCATACTTTGCGGACCAAAAATGTTATTAACCCTAAAATAAAATGAAATTTTTTAGCCTACACATAAAAGATATTTCACTAGACAAATATATTTTTTTACCCAAGTCATACGTTGGTTACAAAAGACAAGTCCGTCGTAATAAACTAGTGAATTTTGATGTAAAAACTAAATTTAAACTCAATTAAAACTTTAAGGATTTGATTGTTACAATTGAGAAACTTCATGGACTACATAAGAGTTAGGTACATACTTTGAGGGTATGTTTGATTTAGGCATTAAGTGAGTGGATTGGATCAATTTAATCAGGTTATAGCGGCCCAGTATTAATTTTAATTAATCCCGACCCAGTTCATTATTGTCATTTTAACACCTAATATTATGTAATAATGAATACTATGTAGTGGGTGATATTATTTTTAACAAGTTAAGTATTAAAAATGCAATGATTTTATTATCCTTACAAACTTAAAGTCACACATTCATATAAAAGTTACACATTATGCAAATTTTTATCCTCATTATTTGTTTTGTCATTTTTAATTTAATATCATACACTATTACTTAATCCGAACATAAATTTGACATTATAATTATAGATTTTTATATTATCTCAACCTTGATCCAAACTTGTTATACAAGAGTAAGATTAAATAGTATTCTTGTTAACACCATTTTATGAATTGGATAGAAACTAATTACCTAATCTCATCCTTTATTTATACCTGAACCAAACATGTGCTAACTGTATAAATTATAATTTACCCTAAATTTAACATGAACATTATCTGATACATGGCCAATTCTATGTTTATCAGATAGTCGTAGCTGGATAATGTTTGGTCACAACTAGGGATGTCAATGGACCGAAGCGGGGGCGGGGGGCATAGTCTCCATTCCCGTACCCGCTTAAAAAATCTTCGTCCATCCCCGGTCCACCCCCGCTAACGGGTATAATTTTCATCCCCATCCCCGTCCGCGGATAAATTTATAATCCCCGTCCCCGTCCCCGTCCCCGTCCCCGCTTCCCTCGTACCCGCCTAAGCCTAAGCCTTTTTTTTTTTTTTAAAGAAAAGAGAAAATTTTATTTCATGAAATCCAAAAATTACAAGAAGCAAAAACTGAAACTGTTTAAGCAAAACAGTAACAGTTTAACAACCAAAACAGTCACTGCCCAAACACTAAAGACTAAAGGAGCAATCATATATATATTATATTTATTTAGGGCTAAAAGAGTATTTATATAGAGTATTTATTTATTTAACGGGTAACGGAGACGGGGACGGGGACGGGGCGGGGCGGGGACGGGGCGGGGGTAAGGGTAAGTCCATCCCCGCACGGGTTTATACGGATATCCCCGTATACGTCCACCGTCCAATACGTATAGTCCATCCCCAGTCCAAACGGGACGGGTTTGGACGAATACCCGTTTTTTCCCGGTCCACTGCCATCCCTAGTCACAACTAGATTCTTTACTTTTCTGGTGAGGACGAAGCTAGAAACATTAGATAATAAAAAAAATTTAAAATTCAATAATAAATGAAAAATCGTAATATTAATATTATTTTATAAAAATATTTATTATTAATATATTTCAATAAGTAAAATTTAATGAGAAGAATGCACAATGAATGCGCGACCCATACACCCATAATATATAAAACGGATCTCATAAAAAATCTACTATAATCCTATAAATACTATAAATTATCTTCACTTAGTTTCTCCTAGGTTGTGAGAGAATTTGTAATATTTGTGATAAATATTTGTAATATTTATGAGTTAGATTCTGTGTGGCCTTATTGGAGTGAATATCGAGTTGGGTATACCTTGATCTAAAATATAATATCCTTATTTTTAAAATAATCTTGTTTTACATATTAAAAAAATATTATTAAAAAATTTTCCACGAGACTTAACAAAAATACCTTCATACAAAATAAAATGGCATTTATAAGGATCATAAATGACAAAAATAAATAGAACATTATAGGAACAATTTAATCTACCACAAGCAAAATGTTCTTGTCCTATTAACTGAAAAAAAATATCTCTAATGTATTCTAGAATTGAGAATTATAAATACTGGACTTTTGAATCTAACTTTTATATTTATGAGACAATGGCACTTGTTTTTTAAAGATAAAGAGTAACACTATTTTGACGTATTTGGTTCATCTAAGCATTTAATATCTTTGAACAAACAATGGAGCTCAACATTAGTTGAGACACGTTACCAATCTAAGGTCAATAATTAATTAATAAAAAATAGCTTAGGTTCTGTAAAAAAATAAAAAAATAACACTTCTTGTGTAGGATCTTTTCAGTCGGTGATAATACATGAAAGATAACACGCTATACCTAGAGGGGATGAATAGATTAATTTTAATTCGGCTTGAACAAACATCAATTTTGGCCTAATTATTAATTACCAAATTTAAAGCTAATGTATAATTAGCCATTTGAACCCCTTTTAACATGAACAACACAAACCCCAACATGTGAATTGATGGATGAATTAGTCAATTGAAATATTAACACTCAATTTCAGAAAGATGCAAATTCCCAACCAAAACCACAATCACCAAGACCACTATCTAATGACTTGAAAGATAAATTGTCAATTCATAAAACACATGGTGTGTGTGTGCATTAATTGCAAGTATATAAGCAAATAAAGTAATAAAGAGAAACATGCAATTGTCGACGCGAAAACCCTTCTCGGGAGAAAACACGAGGAACCACTTTAGGGTTCACCAAAGCCTAATATACTATCCCAATGTCAATCTACAAGTACTTGAAACTTATACATCAACCACTTCTTGTGGCTAGATGCTCGTTTCCTTCAATAGATATCATCGCCGAAACTCCCTTTTCAACGTTATGAATAATTTCACTTGAATGCCTCCGCGCGCATAGATGGTTTAAGCCTTGAGCAATCTTCAAGGCTTCACACCTAAAACTCTCGGAATGTACTCTTCTTCAAGTGGGTTTTGGTTGACACCAAGCAAAAACTTCTTCTTCAATGTGCCAGGTTGAAAGGAAGAATCAAGATGGTTGACTTTTTTGGACTTAGGGATCTAGGATTGTCCTTGAAGCACTCTAGAAAGGTTTGAGTCTTTTCCAGTTCATAGAGGCTTACCCTAAGTGTAAACTATAGTCCCCTATTTATAGGCCACAAAATAAAGTTTGTCTTGGGGACCAAGAAAACACAGATTTGCGTCGATCACTCGAGCAGTGGGAGAGCAATCAAGGGGCAGTAGTTTTTGGAGTGAAAAATAAGTCATTCTAGACCTCCAGGTGGTAGACCACTCGAACTTTCTCTAGATCGCTCGAGCTGTCTCCCAGACTGCTCTAGCAGTAAGGAAGTGATCAGAGAGCCATCACAACTAGTTCTTCAGTTTTGTATTCCTAAGTGTTCATAGACCACTCTAGCTGAAGGCAATGGAGCCGAGGGCGGCTCCTCTAGTTTTTAGTTAGAAATCAAGCAAAAACTTGTCATTTTGAGCACTAAAGAGTGTTGCTCAAGTAGGGTCTCATAAATGACTTATCAAATAATTTTCAGTAAAAATTCCTATGAGTCATTTCTAGATTTTTCCAATTCCATTTATAACATTAATCCTCCTAAATCTAATGAATTAAACCAATGGTTATTAGGTCTCTATTGTAACAACTGCGCTTCTGATTGGCTAGTAAGAATGTTTAATTAGAAGGATATATTGATTGGTGGTTGTTTGGAAAACAATCAATTGAAATTACCGAAGATCGATTCAGGGGTAAAATGGTCTGTGGAATATTTACCGATCCGGTGGTTAAGTTAAGGATTTTCTTTTGGGGAACATTCTTAGAATTTTATAATCTAATTCACCAGCAATAGTGGTATTTTTAATAAAGTTTTAAGCACACTTAAGTATACTTAGATTTTAGTCACCTAATTTGATTAAGGACGCTAATCATATGGATTAATTTAAGATAATTGAGTTTAGAGATACAAATTTGAGATATATAACATTGCTCTTAATTAAAAGATTAGACTAGCTAATCTAGCCACCATTGTTGACTTTTCAAGAGATGTTTGTGTAGAGTAAGAAGCTTGTGTAGGGAAAGAGGTGCTAGGTGTTTAAAGAAGAAAAAAAGAAAATGAGAAACATGTACATAATGTCAAATGGTGACTTATGTGTGCCATGTGAAGAGCTTAAGGAAACTTACACATGTCAAACAGTGATTTGTGTGTGCCACGTGAAGAGCTTAAGAAACTAGCAATGGGAGGTGGTTGTCACATGAATGGTGTAGGCATGAGTGGTGACCTGGATTAGCATGTTGGTGTGCCTTAGAGTGGACACATGTCCATGTTGGTGTGCCTTAAGCATGTGTGTGTCGTGACTAAAAATTTGAGAAAGCCTTGCTTGAAATAAAAAATTGGACATAAAAAAATAATAAAAAGAAAGGGGGAGGTGTAACTATAAGAAAGGAGAAAAGGAAGATGAACAAGAAGAAGAAGGGATAAGAGGAGAAGATGAGAAGAAAGAGGGGAGGGGGCTACTAATGTACCAAAGAAAGAATAAGAAAGAGAAGGATAAGAAAAGTAAGAAGAAGAAAGAAAGAGAAAAGAAGGAGCAGAACCAAGAGGCAGCGAAAAGTGAAGGGAAAGGATAGAAGGAAGAACGAAGCATCTTGGGAATTATGGAAAAAATGTGAGGTTCTAGTTAATCTCATAAGTTACGATTATTAATTTATTTTTGAAACTTTGGGACCATAAACTATACTGAAGAAGAATTCTTTTAGTTTTCGTTTCAATTAAAACAGATTTAAACACTATTTTTATTGATTTTTGGAAGTTAACCCTAGTTTATAGGAATAGTTCTGGAAAATCTGGACAACATGTGGTTTTGTGATGCGTTATATGAATTATAGTTAGTTGATAATTCTTAACCTTTGAGGGTTTGAAATATATTAGTAAAGGGTTGTTTACTTTGGTTTCATGCAAAAAGGATAAGAACTCAATTTTTGGTGAATTTCTAAAGTTTACCCTAATATGCCGGAGTGGTTCTGGAATTTTTGAATGGCAGGTGGTTCTAAACTATTTAGTATTTAAAATATTTTTTTAGTTAACTATGTTTTTCCCTTTGGTTTCATGTAAATAGAAGTTAAAAACAAATTATGGTGAATTTCTAAGGATGACTACGACTTGCTGAAACTTGAAATTCGGCTTATGCTCACTTTTAGAAGTTACTTTGAACATGTATTTGCTATCCAAAAATAACTATTTTTGGTGTGGGTGAATCCCTATAAGTATATTTCCATCTCCCATAGGTTTTGTTAAAATTGGACTTATAGAACTTGAGTTACAAAGGTTTTAATTCGTGAAGGTTACCTATAGAATGTATAAAAATATCCCACAAGTAGGGTTTGAATGGAATACACCTATGTTAAGTTGAAAAGGAACTCTACATGTGATATTAACTATGACTAAGAGATACGGAATTAAGATAGGGAAAGAGAAAAAGAAGGTAAGATAAAAGGAAGGAAATATTTTAATTTATATTTAGTGCACGTTTGAATTCTCATTTGGCGAGCTTGGCATTCAAATGCTTAAACTTGGATTTGTGGCAAGGTTTCTCAATTTTGGAAGAGGCGAGATTTTATAAACTCTTTCAAAAATATTCAATTACTAGTCATAACCCGTGCCTGAAGGCACGATAGAAGAAAAAATTCGAGTCCTAAAAAATCGACATCACTATATTGAATAATAATTTTTCTTTCATTCATTTATTTGATTAAATCATTCAAAATTTATTTTTACCCATTATTTTCTTAAAGATATTGACAAAATTTTCTCAAAATATGTAATTCGATAAAAATTTTTAACAGATCTATACTACCGTGTATAAATAATATCTGAAATAAAAATAAATTACAAATTAATCAAATATTAAATGGTTGAGCATGTGATAGAAATGAGTGATGTGATGGTTTTGGAAGGGAGCGAAATGTATAGGGGATAAAATTCAACTTCTTATGTATTTTATTATATAGACTTGTATAGATAAGGGAAAATTTCATCCAGATCCCCTGTAGTTAGGTCTAAATTCAATGACACCTCCTTCCGATTTTAAAATTTCACTGTCACTCTCTGTTAGTGATTGTCGGGTTACACCGTTAATGGTAATGGTTGATTTATAGAAATATCCCCGAATATTTTATAGGATAAATTTTATCCACACCCCTTATAAATAAACCTAACTTTAACAACACCCCATGTAAATAGACTTAACTTTAACAACATCCTCTCTTGATTCTAAAATTTCAATGCACTCCTTTTTAGTTCTATTATATTAGCCTTTATTTTGATCAATTTAATGTTCAATTTTATCAAATTAATTTTCTTTATTTAATTTAAACTAAATTAACATTCCGTCTCATCAAATCAACACAAAATTGATATTTAATTTTATCAAATTAGCATTTAGTTATATTAATTTAATATTTCATTTTATCAAATTAATATTATTTCTTTAATTAATATTAAGTTATTATTTTTTTTATCAAATCAACATCAAATTGACATTCAATTTTATTAACTTAAACTATTTAATTTATAAAATAGAATATTAAATTCCATTAATTTAAAATTTAACCTTATCAAATTAATGACATTTCTTTAATTTAACATCAAATGAACATTCAATTTTATTAAAACAACATTCAAATTTATTCAATTAACATTAAATTTAATCAAATTAATACTAAATTAATATTTAAATTTATCAAAATTAAGATCAAATTTATTCAATTAATATTAAGTTTTATCAAATAATTTTAAATTTTATATATGAAGTATGATGCGTGAGAAGCGGTCGGGCGACGTTGTGGAGGACATATGGTAGCAGAGGAATTAGAAATGGATGAGATTTTGACATTGATTTTATCAATTGTAATTTTTATTATAGGAAAATCATTTTTAACTATAAAAATTATTATGATAAAAAAATATAAAAATTATAAAAACTTAATTATGTAACCAAATGAGTTATAAAATTCATTAGGATAATATAATGATTGAAATTACGTTTGTTGGCTGGCTAGCGCATATATAATAGGGTAATTTTAGTATTTTCACAAAATATTTAGTTAAATAATTATTTTATCTACTGATAGAGACAAACGTTATTGTTATAGGGTTTGTCATTGAATTTAGACTCAACTACATGGTGTTTAGATAAAACTTTCCCTAGATATAACATGTAGATATAGTATGTCTTCGATCTTTGTACTATATATATGTACAGTAAAGATGTGTGTGTGATATGAATAGTAAAAATGGAGAGCAACTGCATTAAAATCGAAATTTGGAGAGACATGTGTCTTAATTTGGAAAGAGAATCATGAAAGATGAGAGTGTGAGAGACAGTCAATGTCTCAGTATAGAAAGTGATCCCTTAACATAGGAAATAAAATCAGGAAAATAATAATAAGAGTTGTAATCTGTATTTTAGGGAGAGAGAGAGACAGAGTTGAGGAATGAGAGATCGCTTAATTGCCGGATTTGATTGGGTTGGAGAATTAAATTTAGGGATGTTAGTTTTGGAAATTAAAAATTTTGAGCGGCAAAATTTTTTCAAGAGCTAATATGGTACGTCGGATCGAAACGATCTAAGACATCAATAGCTTGAGACAGTTTGAAATATCGACGGCCGTTGGATGATGACTTTTTTGATCTCGAAACGATCTGGGCCGCTCTTTGTCTCCAAAATTCAAAATCGTTCTACTTTATTATATAGATGTTATTTACATTGTTTAACATGATATATGAATTATCAATTATTTACAGACGAGTCTTTTTATAGACCCCCTTATGCCTGTTCATATTGAAGAGACACACTTGTGTTTGTTCAGATTGAAGAGACACACCTGGACAGTAAAGAAAAGGAATGGTACCTCTAGAGTGTGAACAGACACATCAAAATAGCGCCAAGTTCAAATAATTAATGAACAAAAATTTTAAATTTCGGTTGGAAGAATAAGTTCAATCTGAATCCAGATCCGTTTTGTTTGACCCACAACCTAAACCGCACCAAATAAACTTTTAGTAAAAAGATAGGATCTTGTTGACCCAAGCCCGAGCCCGGCTTGGCCGGTCGGGTCGTGGCACGTGTGCGTGTATGGTAACCAATGTTGTGTAGATGCTCACTCTAATCACAAAAGTGTGGGACCCCTTGGGACCCAACCTATGAAGCTCACTAGGTGTATATTAACTCACCAATCTTTTGGTTTCCTTCTAATGTGGGACGAGCCTTACTAATCTACATCATATCATTCTTAGTTTCTTCCATCCATTCAAAAGGGTCACTTTGAGATATAATTTCTCATTCAATACTCAATGATTTTGAACAAATAAATATATCTCGTTAATCTCCTCACGGAGAAGAACACGTTCAAACTTGGCCCCACCAATTTCGAGATGTGGGTTTCACTTTTATTTAAGTCCAAAGTTGCTCAAAATAACTTTATCAAAACCATTATTTCGAACAACTAGTTTCAGTAATTCACTATTTTGTAATTTTTCTGTCTTTTGAATATTTTGTTTTGCAATTATGTTTATCGAAAATGACTACAAATGAGATTAAGACATTAATAAATGATCGAAGTGGTGAATATGATGCACCTTTTGATAAGTTTTGTCAAGAACATAAAATTATCCACTAAATTTTTGTGTCTTATACACCTCCGCAAAATGGAATTACTGAATGTAAAAATAGAACATTAAAAGAGATGGGGAATGTCATGTTTCTAAGTTCGGGATTACCTCACAATTTGTGGGGAGAGAATTGCTTACGGTGAACTATATTCTTAGTAAGTTACCCCACAAGAAATTAAAAAATGGCCGTTATGAATTATTGAAATATTGAAGACCTTCCTATAAATACTTAAAAGTGTGGGGGTGTTATTCTAAGGTGTTAGTTCCTATTCCCTAAAGTATTAAAGTAGGACTTAAGATCATTGCTTATATATTCATTGGTTATGTAAATAACCATAGTGCATATTATTTTCTTGTGTATAAATATGATGTTCCTAATATACATATTAATACTATTATTGGATCTATAAATGCATCATTATTTGAAAATATATTTCCTTGTAATAATGCATATGATGCGAGTTCTCTTAAAAGAACTCATGATACTGCAACTAGTAGTAGAGACCAAGAGTCTATAGAGGAAGAAAGTAATGATGAGCCTACACGCCGTAAGAGGGCAAGGACTAATAGGTCATTTGGTCCGGATTTTTTGACATATTTGTTAGAAAATGATCCTCAAAACTTCAAGGAAGCAATGCCTACTCTTGAAGCACCATTTTGAAAAATAGCTGTAAATAGTGAAATTGAATTCATCATACAAAATCAAACTTGGGAGTTGGTAGGTCTTCCACCAAGAAATACATCATTGGGGTGTAAATGAATTTTCAAAAGGAAAATGAAAATAGATGGATCAATTGATAAGTATAAAGTCAGACTTGTTGCCAAAGGCTACAAATAAAAGGAAGCTCTGGACTACTTTTATACTTATTTTCCTGGTACAAGGATAACATATATTCGTATTTTAATAGCTTTACAGTGTTGCATAATCTTGAGATATATCAAATGGATGTTAAAACAACTTTCTTAAATGGTGAGTTAAATAAGGATATTTATATGGAGCAACTTAAATGGTTTATTACTCCGGAATAAGAGAAGAAAGTGTGCAGACTTGTTAAATCACTTTATGAATTAAAGAAAACACCAAAGCAATGAATGAGAAATTTGAAAAAATCATGATATCAAATGGATTCAAAATTAATGAATGTGATAAATGTGTCTATGTTAAAGACACTAATAATGAGTGTATCATTATTTGCCTTTATGTGAATGATATGCTTATTTTAGATAATACTAATGATATCATTAAAACTACCAAGAAAATATTGTCTAGTAAATTTGATATGAATGATTTAGGTGTTCTAGATGTTATATTAGGAATTAAAATTTAGAACATCTAGTGGACTTGTATGATCTTAATCACATTATATTGAGAAATACTTGGCAAGTTTAACAAGAATGATAGCAGTATTACTAGAACACCAGTTGTTATAAACCTTCATTGTTTAAAAGTACGAGCTAAGGTATGTTACAATTAGAATACTCTCGTATAATTGTCAGTCTAATGTATTTTGTGAACTGCACTAGATAGAATATAGCATACAAAATTAGTAAATTGAGTGGATACACAAATAACCCGAGAGTAAATCATTGAAAGATAATAATCAGTGTTCTTAGATATCAAAGATATACCTTCAATTTTGGACTGCACTATACAAAATATCTAGTTGTACTAGAAGTGTATAGTGATGCTAATTGGATATCTGACTCCAAGGATTCAAAGTCCACATGTAAATATGTATTTACACGTGGTGGAGCAGTTGTGTCTTGAAAATACTCTAAACAAACATGTATTGACAGATCCCAATGACATCTGAGTTTATTGCTTTAAAATAAGGTGAAGAAGGCGATTGTCTTAAACATTTTTTAGAGGATATCTCAATATGAAAAAAACCCGTGCCTGCAATTTATATACATTGTGATAGTCAATCAACGATTGGAATGACATAGAGTGACATATATAATGACAAGTCATGACATAAGTAGACATAATACCATTAAAAAATTGCTCTCAGATGAGATTATTTCTATAGACTATATAAAGTCAAAGAAAACTCTAGCAGATCCGCTTACAAAATGTTTGACGAGAAATCAAGTAAATTGCACATCAAGGAGAATGGGGCTATAGCCTATAACTTGAGATTCACCATAATGGCAACCCAGCTTAGTTGACTGGAGATCCCAAGATTTAGGTTCAAAAGGAAAACCGAATTGTGTGTGATTCAATGGAAGCACTAAGGAGATAAACTCTCATACCTGTTCCTATGATAGACTAGTGCTGCTTGCAGCGAGTATTAGAGTAAGTTATGTTTTTAATTACTCTTATACCTTAGAAATTCAAGTGGGATATAGTAGGATATTCTAAATATGAGTCACCTATATGGGTGTGAAGGGACTATTTCTATGAGAATTATAAGACTGAATTCTCTAAAGTACTCATGAAAACCAAAAGTTATTCAGAGCCAAAATGAACATTACTGTGAGAACCAATTATGTTAGGAAAAGATTGTGTGAAGTCTATTCGATCTGATTTACTCAAATAGTTGAAGAGTTTAAGATATCATGTTTACTATTTTGCTGGTAAGTTCGATGCACTTTCACTAAGAAAGGTTTAAGGCCACAAGCTACCTATTTCGATGCATGATTATTTCAAGATGTACCCTCTATAGTGTGTCAGCATTATCATTTGCATACGTACAATTAATTTTCCATTCATGTATGAGATTGTTAAGCTAAAATAGTTTTTGGGGTATAAAAAATAGAATTTTGGTTGAATTTGAGCCTAATTTTTTTTCTTTATTAATATCAGTACATCAGTTAGATAAGAGTTTCGAATCAATGACCTCTTCTCGACTTTGAGTCTAAATTAAAGTAGAACTCACTCATCGTTCTGAGTAAATTTTTGTGGGTTCGTCTTTTACTCCATAAGAGACATAACGGAGTATATTCGCTTACTCAAATCGAGTAAAAGGTGAATGATAAAATATGCTCCAAAGTGACCTACTTGAAATATGAAAATAGAGGTTGAGATATGTGGGATTTAACACTAATCCCACGTTGATTGGATAAAAAATTTTGGTAAGCATATATACCCCAAGTTGGCTCTAGATAGGCCTAGGTTTGACCATAAAAGCGCACGCAGCGCCCAGCTGGGCCTCGCCATGGTCAAGTGTGGGTGTTGTGGTTGTGGTCCAATTTTATCTATTTGGATAAAATTCATCTGCTAAATGGGTCCTTAATTTCTATCTATTGAAAATTTCCACCAGTTTCGAATTTGCATTTTTGTGTTTGTTCATGAATGGGCAGACATGAATGGTGTCTTCTAAGTTGCATTTGATTAGTGGTGACTATTTCAAACAGTTACCTCTACATCAATAAATAACCCAGAGTCATTCTGTATTAATCACTTCTAAATATGGTGATTACCAGAGTCCTTACATTCACAAATTCGTCATTAGTAGTGTCCATATCAGAGGGTACAAAACACATTTCTAGTTAGTTGTACATACAAATTGCAGTGCTTCATCTGCATGCGAGATCATTGTATCTTGGGGACAAACATTTAAGAATCCATAAGCACCAGAGTGGGGGCGGAATCTATCTTTAGAACAGTGTCAAACACAAGTCTTGACCAAAATCTTTAAACAATTCATGTTCGACAATCGGATTAGTTTTATGTGTTACTGTTTTGTTCTTAATTGCATAATCAAAATCAGAAATTTTCTTTAGTATTAAGCATACATGAAATCATCCTCCCAACAATTCAACCTTAAACTCACTAGACAGAAGCTTATAAACATGCAATCCAAACTCAAGCTAAAACCAAGTTCAATTTCTCAGCAAAATTTTGTACAGATTAAACGCTAAGACTTAATAACCAATTTATAAAGCTTAAATTCTTCATAAATCTATTAGAGAAAAGAGACAAAGAGAGATGTATGTGATCTAGAACTATTTCAAAAAAACAAATTTGAAATTATTTATTTTTTAATTGGGTTTGTTGAAATCACCAATTTGAGATCACTTGCAAGTGTTTTTTTTTTGCCGGAAGGTGATCAATTGTAAATGCTAAGGTCACTTGATAACATATTAACCCGAGAAGATACATAATGGCGTCCACATGAGATGTCAAATTCTGCAAATATTGCAAACAAACTACCATCCAACCTCAAGTGAATCACATGTGTAAAAGGTCCGGTTGCTTTTTTCGATGTTGTACTTTTATTTTTTATTTAATAAAAACTTGACAAGTGTAATTTTTTTTATTTTCTTATTTTTATTATGATGTTATTCTTTGCTTGATGATTATAAACTATAAATGCCTCATCCCCAACTTTAAAAAGATGTCAGTCAAAATGGGCCTACTAGCATGGCAAACTAGAGCCGCATAGCGTTATATGATTGATCTATTAAATATCAAGTTTTTTTTTCCAACTACAAGAGTCCCCCTTAGTTTTTGAAATCACATTTTAACCCTTCAAGTTGTATTGCTCTTTTAGAAGGTTGTGGCAATAATTAATTCCTATAATATCAATATTAAGACTTTGACCCCTTGCATTTATAATAAATTTTAACTTTACCCAATTTGAAGTTTCTGACTAGATCTGTACACGCTTGGTTACCAAATCTAACTTGCTATGTTTTATTTAAAAAAAAATCCGGAGATGCCATTTGTAAAAGAGTATACTTAAACCTGGTGAATGGTTTTACCTTTCGATAGTCCATGGTTTCACGTAAAAAAAGAGGGAATGCAACCAGACAATCCTTTTAGTTTTTTGCAAGTAATTTAAGTGAAAATTGTTTATTGGGGAAGGAAACTACAACCACTTCGTAAGAGCTTCGAGAAACCAATGGCGTCGAGGCCAGGATTAACCCTAACCTAAAGCCCAAAAAGATAGTGACTTCTCACTTGTATTACCTTAGACCTCGAATATCTTGAGCCACTCCTGTTTAGCCAAAGGGATAAATTATAATCAGGTGTTAACTGGGTTAATTAGGATGCTTTTTATGAGACTCAAACTTTTATCCTCAAACTCGACCCGGTCTATTAAAATTACTATTTTCGAACTATGATGGTATTTACATCCTTTATTGACATAAGACCAATCAATGATTATAAAAAATAATAATCTCATTGATATGGATCAAGATGTGGCAGTTTAGTAAGAAAATAACATTTCAATATGTGACATAATAAACATGTTATTTTCATGTTTAGTCCTTCAGATGATTTTTCTTTAATACCTTAACTTCAACAATAAGCTATAAAAATACCTTAACTTCAACAATAAGCTAATATATCTTCAAACTTAAAATTTCAAGATTTCTCAATGGTATAATCAGAGACATACTTAATTGATAAAAAATGGTTATGCTTAAGACAAGCACCAAAACTTAAGCTTTTATATAAAATGATATATCATAAATGTGCACACATATAACTTGGCAAGAAAATCGTGCTAACAATAAGAATGATTATCCAAGATTTATTTTTCATCAAATAGATGTATCTTAACCATAATGAGTAGCAAAAATCATATATGAAATGAAATCAATATGAAAATTCTTAACACATAAATAAACTCTTACTAACCAAGTACATCAAAAGACCCTAAAATGCCCATGTTGTGAAATGTTTCTTAAAAATTATAAGTCTCAGTCCATTGGTTAAAAGATCAACAAGCATTGATTCTGTATCAATATTTTCAATCACAATATCACATTTCTTCACAAGATCCCTAACTGAAAGATATTTAATTTTCGTATGCTTAGACCTACTAGAATTGACATTATTTTTTGAGAAGAACACAACTGCACTATTATCACAATAAATTGTTAGTGGCCTAGAGATGTAATCAATGATCATAAGCCCTGAAATAAAATTCCTTAACCATATAGTTTGTGTTGTAGCTCCATAAAAAAGCTACAAATGCAGCTTACATAGTGAAAGAAGTTGTGAGTGTTTAACACCCTTACATGTTAATGCTCCTCCAGCTAACATGAAATTATATCCTGAAGTGAATTTTAAATCATTCGAACAACCAGAAAAATCTGAATTTGAGTAACCAATCACCTTAAAACTATCAACCCTCTTATAAACAATTATATAATTCTTTATTTTTTACAAGTATCTCATAACTTTCTTAGCTGCCACCCAGTAATCTAATCCTGATTGAGAAACATTCCTACCAAGAACACTAATTGGAAAGACAATGTCAGGCCAGGTGGAAACTTGTGCATAAATTAAGCTGCCAACTGCAGTTGCATAAGGTATATTCTTTATAGACTCTTTCTCAAGATCATTATTGCTTACAATTATGCATATTAAATCTTCTAAGCACATGATCTATATATGCACTTTGAGAAAGCCACAACAATCCACGACTCTTGTCCCAATGAATCTGAATGTCTAACAAAAAAGATACTTCCCCAAGATCTTTCATGTCAAATGTTTTAGACAACAATTGCTTAATATCATGAAGTAAGCCCAGATCATTCCCTGCAAACGAAATATCATCAACATAAAGAACAAGAAAAATAAATTTGTTCCCATTGACCTTGAGAATATGCATTGATCCATCTTGTTCTAAACAAAACTAAGAGAATTTACTATCACATCAAATTTAAAGTACCACTGACAAGAAGCCCATTTTGAAATCATAGATAAACTTCTTTAACTTGCATACTAATTATTCTTTCTCATTCTCCTTAAAACCCTCAAGTTGCATCATATGAACTTCCTCTATAAGCTCACCACTCAAGAAAGTTGTCTTCACATCCATCTGGTGAGTTTTAGATCAAAATGAGCCAACCTTCTATCTGACTATACCCTTTTGATATCAATCTAGTCTTAAATCGCTCAATCTTGCCTTTCGAGTCCCTCTTAATTTTAAACACCCATTTGTAGCCAATGAGTTTACATCCCTCAAGAAGTTCTATAAGCTCTCATACTTCATTGTGTGCCATAAAATGCATCTCATCTTGCATGACGCCTACCCACATATTAGCCTGAGGACAAGTAACAACCTCATGATATGTTACATGATCAACAGCATCACCAATATCATAATCACTTTTCTCAAGGTATAGACAAAACTCATTAGAAATAACATGTTTCCTCGATCTTGTAGAACTTCTCAAGGGAATTTCTATAGTAGGGCTTTAAAGATAGAGCAACCTCAATAGGAGCAAAAAGGTCAATTGCAAGAGAATGAGGATCACCCATTGGAGCAGAAAAAATTAATAAAATGAGTAGGTATAATATTCTCATTCACAACAGGCAAAGTAATATAAACAAATTATCATACTCATGCTCATTAATAGGCTATGAGCAATCAACATCAGCAACATCAAGTTCCAAAAATTTTGATGTTAAGGACTCAATATCGGTATCATTTCGAATGTTTTGGGTAGCCCATGAAGAAATAACGAATAGTTCTAAGGTCAGCATTTTTCTCGAAAGGATTATAAATTTTGACTTCAACGAGACAACCCCAAACACGAAAATGGTTAAGGCTTGGTTCCCTATTGGTCAATAATTCAAAAAATGTTTTTGGCACAGATTTAGTAGGAACCCTATTAAGAATGTACAAAGCTATTTTAATAGATTCACACAAAGGTAATCAAGTGAGTTACTCCTACTCATCATGCTCATCATAAGGACTTTAAAGGAGCGTTTGCGCTTTTTAGCCACATTATTCTGTTTGGGACTACCAGATATGATATATTACTCAACAATCCCATATTCTTGCAAGTATTCGACAAATGGTCCCAAAATGCTATTCAGACACATCATGTTTGTCATAATACTCACTATCACGGTCAGACCTAACAATTTTGATGACTTTCCCTAATTGTTTTGCTGCCTCAGTCTTAAAAGTTTTTAACTTTTCAAGAGTATCATATTTTTCTTTAATTGAATAAATATATTCATAACAAGAAAAATCATCAATAAATGTAATAAAATACTTATTACCACACAAAGTACGTGAATAAGGTCCATTGATGTCAGTGTGAATGATTTCTAAAAGAACTAGACTGAGAGTTACACTTTTCTTCTCAGTCTTAGTCAATTAACCCTTAATGTAATCAACACAAATTTCAAAGTCTCCGAAATCAAGTAGAGAAAGAACATCATTCTTTATTAATCTTTCCACTCTTTCCCCAGAAATGTGACCCAAACGTTTATGTTACAACTGTGAAAATTTTTCTTTAATGAGAGGTGAGGATATAACATTTACAACATTTGAAGAACTATATTCATTATTCGTAGCCAAACATATACTATAGAAGCCATCTGATAAAGTGCAATGACCAACAATTTTGGAATTTAAAGACAATTGAGTTTTACTATTACCAAAATTAAACCAATATCCAATTTTATCAAGCAAGGAAACTGAAATCAAATTCCGCCTAAATGACGGCATATAAAAAGTATTTTTTAAACTAAGTTGAAAACCAGTGTCTAAATTCAACCTAATAGTTCCTATGAACTCAAAATGGACTTTATTATCATTTCATACTTTAAGCTTGACTTCCCCCTCACTTGGTCTCCCTTTGCTTGTGAACCCCTGTAAATTCATGGCAACATGAATATAAGCCCCACTATCAATCCACCAATAATTTAATGGGACATTAACTAAATTGGATTTAAAACAAACAAATGCTAGTGAGTTACCTTCTTCTTTTCTAATGAAGACTTGAATCTAGTGAACTCTCTTTTCTTATGATCTCATTTCTTGCAAAATTAACACTTGATGTCTTTTCAAATGACAACCTTAGGACCTCCCACATTTTGAGTTTTACCAGTACCATATATTTTGAAATTCCAACCATTCTTTGGAGCATTATGATTAATTTTTTTTATTATTTTCTTTGATACCCATATTTGAAACAAGATTTAGGCTGTGAAACAAACATGGCAGTTCACTCTTTTATTTTCCAAGTTTTTTTTCCTCAAAATCACATTTGGAGATAAGGTAATTTACTGTCGATGGCTCATTTTGGGTATTGTGGGTAGTTTTGATTTGGCTAAACTCAGGAGGCAAAGTATTAAGGATGTGATGAACAATAAAATCATCAAGAATAACAATTTTGTAAGCTTTGAGCTTGGTTTGAACATGGACCATTTTAAGAATATACTCCTTAACACAAATTATATTGTCACATTTTATGTTCGTTAGTTCATTCATTAGGCCTCAGCTTCAGTCTTATAGGATACACTGTATCTCTCTTCTACAGTGGTAAACAACTCTTTAACATTCTTAGTTTCAGGCAAACCCCCCATAAGGTGTTCGGCGATAGATTTTTTTTTTTTTATGGCAATCATACTTAGCCAATTAGATTTCTTCCACTTTGCATAATGTTCTTTTAATTTAGATGAGCTCTCATTGGTAGGTTTAGGAGGTTCATCCTTTTGAAAGGCTAAGTCTATATTTGTAATTCCCTGGACAAACTTCATATCTTGCTTCCATATCTTGTAATTAGAATCAGTTAGGACCTCAATGTTGGCACTATTGTTATTCACAACAAAAGATACTGTTCAATGCAATGAGAATGGAAACAGTTAGCAAAATTGGGCAATAAATAAATAAAATATGCTTTAACTAATAATAAGCTATATTTTATTAAAAGAGTCCAAATCCATCACTACAAACTCCCCTATGGGTAGAGAATGCAATATGTTGTCGGTCTTCTCTTTTATGAAACTAACCAACGAGAATACTCAAGTTTCAGAAAAAAAACTGTGGGGGAAAATTACAAATCACTTCAATTGCAGGATCTTTTCACTGGATTATACACGAGGAATCACACACTAGATCTAGAGGGGGGTGAATAGATTATTAAAAATTTTGCTTGGATAAACACCAATTTTAACCCAAGTTAACCTCAATTACCTCTTCTCATAATGCTATGTCAATTTAAGTGAAAACCCATTTTAAATGACCACAACCCAAAAACACCCATGTAGATTAGTTTATTGATTTTATCAAATTGTTGATTAACCATCAATCTCAACCCAATCAAGTAATTATATGTGATATGTAGATTTAAACAATTAATTCATCAAACACATATTGCGCGTGTGCATCAAATCACAAGTGTATATGTAAAAAAGATAAATAACACAAGTAATTTGTTGACGTGGAATCCCTACACAGGAAATATTGCAGAGAACCTTCTCGGTTTAACAAAACGCAATCCACTAGACCTAAAGTCAATCTACAAGTTCTTGAGATTTATACTTCAACCAATCCACATGACTAGATGCTCTTTTCCTTCATAGATCTCTATGCCAAAGGCCCTCCTTCGATGATATGGCTAGCTTCACTTGAACTCCCTGTCGCATGGTTCATTTAGGCCTCGAGCAATCATCAAGGCTTCACACCCAAGACTCTCGGTTTCCACACACCAATGAGTTTATCACCAACAAGATCTTCAACTCCAATTTGTGAGGTTGAATAAAATCTCTAGTGGTAGCCTTTAGGATCTTAGGGATCTAGGTTGTGGTGGAAGCTCTCAAGGTTAGAAGATAGTTTTTCTCTCTTCAAAAACTCACAAGATTCTTAACCAAGATGTATGAAAGACTTTCCCTATTTATAAGTCCGGAATAAAGGTAGTCATAGTAAATAAAAAAACTCAGATTCGCAAACGACCACTCAATCGGTGGAAGGGCGATTGTCACTACAGTGAAAACAACGTTTCAAACACGACTACGACAAGCATTGCTCAAGCAACCAAGGGCACTGCTCCACCAACCATGAGACCCTGCTTGGTTAAAACCGTTGTTGTCCCTATTCTCTGGACATCATCCCTCAATGCGTAAAGTCTATGTGTGGAGGGGAGTGTCACTCTCTCTTGGAATGATGTCAAAAGAAAGGGCAACGGAATGGTGGTATCAATGAAATGTGTGTGTGTGTGTGAACAAAAATGCTTCTCAAGCGCAAGAAGACTTTTGTGTGTCGTGTTTTACTTGGAACCGTATTCCAAGGTTGTCTCCTCAGAGAAGGAGGTGAATCGTGTAGAAAGTAATTTTTAGTGAAAGAAAAGTGTAAAATCTTTTTGTTATTTGAAGTTGATTTGTGATTGGTGTTGTGATGAAATTGAAATGGGAAACAAGTGTTGGCTAATCCGAATGGTTCACTCCAATGGGAATACCAAGTCGATTCGAACCCTTCCTCCAATGGTGCATAGATGAACAATTGATTCGTGGGAAGCGATGGACGAAATGAAAGTGAGGATCCAAGCATAACCCGTGACAAGTCTACAGGACATCAAAGACTCACACCTTGTCCTCACTCAACCAAGTTAAACCGAACCATCGTACATCGAGGGGAGGAAAGAAGATGAGTTGAAATGGCATACCCAAGAGGAGGTCTCCCTTGGATTAGCCAACTTAAAGATTTAGCTACTCATACTTAAAGTAAAGACAACAATGTAATGATAAGACATTATGAAGAAATGAAGATTAGAGATAAGCATAAACGAAATACACCAATATAACTTCAGGATAATTTATACATATCCATCACCTCTTGCTAAAAGAGTGAATGAGAAACTACTCACTCTTCATGGCTTCAGTAAAGCTAGAAAAGTGAGTGATGCTCATCCTTCCAAGTAGAGGAGTTACAAGGTAAAAACATATTACACAAGGAGCCAATCTTCGACAAAGAATGAGTGAATCACGTTCCACCCTTCACGGCTTTGGTAAAGCTCTAGAAAAGTGGAAGAGTTTCACTCCTCTAAGGGAAGAAGGAAGCTCAACAATGGAAGTAAAAGAAAGCAATAATACAAGAAAGTAAAGAAAACAATAATACAAGAAAGTAAAGAAAGCAATAATACAAGAAAGTAATAACAAAGAAAGCAATAACTTTTGGAGGGTTTTCCACAACTAAGATATGATCTTTACAAGCCCCAAGGGGTGGTATTTATAGGCAACCAAGAGATGCCCTTTACAAGTCCCAAGAAGATGCTCTTTACAAGTCCCAAGAAGAGCTTGAATTATAGTTTGATCTCCCTTTGTTTTGAGCTTTAATAATTGGCACCCTGTAGCTTTGATAATTGGCTTTCTATAGTTTGTAGTTTTGACGCACAAAACCCTGAAAAGAACAACAATTAATGCATTATCCCTAATTCACACACTAACCCTAGTTTGTCTTATTTTGATTAGTTTAACTTTATTTAACTAACACAATTGTCCTATTAACTTAATTAAATTATGCATTAATTTGGGTTAATCACACCCCTCAACCTAAACATTAGTAGTCCCTAGTAATAAATAACAACAGAACAAAATCACTTTCGTAGATAACACGATTGCATTTAGCATATGCAACAAGCCGTTAAACCCCTAGGTGATTCCTAGTGGACGAGTTTTGTCTCGTGAAGGTTTCCAGTGATGCTACCTACAAACTCCGGTTTAAGAGATACCCATTCCTTAATTTCGAATTTTTTTTTTTCAAACACTTCTTTGTCATAGATACGTACTCTATGCAAAAATAAACACTTGTTACATTGGTATTTGAAATTCCTTATGCAGTAAGAATGATTAATCTAGCAACAAGAATTGTTATATAACAAACACTCCATTTTACCACCTTCCATGGATAGCTTCGATTTCACAAACCTCTCGTAGAATGCTCTCAGTAAAAGTTCGCTCCTATTATAGTGACTTGTCTCTCACGGGGCATGTGATCAGAGAGGGTAGCCAACCGAAAAATCACATGCACAATTAGGAAGAGAGTGAAGTTTAAGGAAACAAACTAATCATGTTTGGCATAATCTCATGAAAGAATATTAATGCAATTCAAAGAAATACTATTTACCATACCCTACTTTTTGGTTGACGACACATGCATGAAACAGACTTGAGATCAATTAGGGCTTTTTATAGGTTGTAATGTGGCCAGAGGTCAGTGGCTAATGAAATGACGTCAATGATATTCAAAAGCTATCCTTTCATTTTGTAATGTAGCACACTTCTTTGTAGCTTTTCGATTTTTTGCCTAGAAATTATATTTCTTTCTTTCATTTTTCTCTTTCTTGGCAATTTCCTGCCTTTCTGTTTCTTTTCTGTTTCAATTGTTCCCATCGATTTTTCTTGTCATTGAATAGTAGCCTCTATAGCCTTTTCCCTTTTTCTTGCATTTCTGTATCATATTGATTTATAAGAGGGTGCAAGAAAATTAGATAGCAAAGGTATGTCAATTATATTCTCTTGTTGCTTGGTAATCATACGGGCTATTTGAAAAAAGATTGTTCATTGAAGGCTCAATCACGGTTAACTAGGGATATAATTTTGTAAAAGAAATGGCTTAAGGCTCAAAATTAAGTCAAAGATGGTCTAAGATCATTTCTCAAGTATGTGCACATGTATGTGTCGTATGAACAAATCTCTTGGGGGATATGTCAACACATTGCCTTAGTTGCGTCAATCAAAACAAATTTAATGAGATTATTCAAAAATAGAGAGTGAAAGACCTTACTTGAGTAAATGTTAATTGTCTCTCAAAAGTATAGCAAGGCTCAAAACTTACCATGGTATTCTTTGTCATCTCTACTGGTAATGTCAAGTTTTTCGTGGAATGTTGGTTATATACCGATTCCATTTTCGAGTCTGGTCATTTTGTACCTTAAGAATAACAAATACCAATGTACATTTGACATTTAAGCATAGTGAAAATACCAATTTTCAAGGATAAAAGAGTATGTAAATTTTTTTTTAACTAGCATTCAAACATTAACTAAAAATCAAAATTATTTACATACTCATTTATCTATGAAAATTGAAAGAAGATTAAATGCACAAATTGAACTTGGAAAATTATGGCGTCTCAGGATAAGTCCCTACCCACGCTACAGGTTGGCATTCTGGGACATTCCTTACTCGGCCCATTTTTTTTTTAAAAAGGATTTTGTACATCTAAAAAGATATTTACACTTTTTACAAAAATTCGGACCATTAACCTTCATCCCACAACACGTTTTTCCACAGCTTTGTAAAAAAAAAAAAAATCTAATCCGAGTCATCGCTTGTGTCTATGTCATTATTAGTGACCCTTCCAACTTCTTGTCGCACATAACGTGTAAGTCCCGGACTGGTATAAGATGGCGTGTCAGAAAAATCCTTACTCTGCCCATGCACTATCCAGTTTAATCGATCGGTCGCACGACCCAAAATTGGTTCAGAACACTAATTGTGTTTTTTCATGTGAAATATCCTGCCACATTGGTAACAAGAACCCAGTCGTTTGGCACGACGACGTTTAGCAAAACTACTTCTGCCACACAATGGTTTTGCTTGTTGCTCTCGGATTTCAATTTTTCTCACAACCCTTGCCTTTCTCATTATCACAGCATGCACATCGGATGGAAAAGTGCGCAAAACGCCTAAACTGAACCAAAAAAGTTTACTATCCATGCTTGCTAAACTAAGGACACCCTATCTGATTCTTTAACGTCTACCAGTCACAAAGACGATTGAAGCTGCATTCGATATGATCATGAAATATAAGTAACAATACTGTAAAAATACACAATCCAGAATAAAAATAAACATAATTTTTATTTTTTATTTTTTATTTTTTTGCAGAACTGTCAATTGTTTCGATGCAAAACTAGAAATGCAAAAATGAAACTGGAACAAACTGAAACTGTAGATCACAACACCCCCTAGCCTAAACTGAACATTGTCCCAAATGTTTTGAATTTACCAGAAACTGCAAATGGAGTTAGGGTTTGAGAAGTAGAGATCCGTTCATCTGCCAAAACCTACAAAGAAAATACCCAATTTAATAATCATTCTTCGAAATAAGGGCTTCGACTAGGCTGGAAACCCTTCAACCTAAGTGCAAACAGAAGAAGAACAGCCATGTACAAATACAGACATATGATGAAAATCATTAAACAAAGGACTGGGTCTTCGGGGAAAATGGTCATGGATTTGCAGGGGGTGGGTTGTTTTTACAGAGAACAGAGAACAACGAAGAAGAAGAAAAAGAAGAGAAAAATAGAGAAAAAGAAGAGGGGGCAACACCGGTGGATGGGGAAAAAGAAAAAAATTGGAGGCCTTATAAAGGTGTCCCACTTCTTCTTCTTCTTTTTTTTTTTTTTTTTAGAAGTGTCGGCAGGTGCGAATATTCGCGAAATATTCTTTATTTTTAATTTTTTTTTTTTAGTGTTGGCAGGCGTGAATATCCGCGGAATATCCTGGATCCAAAGAGAATGGTTTCCACATACATTGGTATAACATGCAAATGGTGCATCTCACCCCCCAACTTGAGTCATGCATTATCCTCAATGCAACAACAAGATGTGATATTCAATGATGGATAGTAAAAAGATGAGTAGGGTTAGAGCACACCTCGCACTTGAGCTTTGACAAAAGCACCAATATCTGGAACTAAGAACAACAATGTTATACACAAATTAAAGTAAGTAACATGAAAATAAAAATAACTTAAGTAAATAGAAAGACTGTACACTAAAAAAACATAAAAAAAAATGGTTACTCCTTCACGAATTCCGGATACACCAGATCCGTTACTTCCTCCTCCACCTCTTGTCCTTCAAAACCCTCAAAGAATGGCTTAAGTCTTTGGCCATTGACCTTGAATGTCTGGCCATTCTCAGGGTTTGTCACCTCAACAGCTCCATTGGGGTAGGCCACCTTGACAAGATAGGGGTCATCCCAACAGGATCGAAGTTTGCCTTGGAAAATGGAGAGACGAGAGTTGTATAAGAGCACTTTTTGACCGGGCTCGAATGACTTCCATATAATAGATTTGTCATGAAAGATCTTAGCCCGCTCTTTTGAAATTTTTGAGCTCTCATACGCGTCTCTTCGAATCTCTTCCAATTCATTCAATTCTAACTTTCTATTTTCTCCCGCCATTTTCAAATTGAAATTCAACGTCTTAATGGCCCAGTAGGCCTTGTGTTCCATTTCGACTGGCAGATGGCAAGCCTTTCCAAAGACGAGCCGATAGGGAGACATGCCTAAGATAGTCTTGTAGGCAGTGCGGTACGCCCGTAGGGCATCGGTCAGTCTATTTGACCAATCTTTCCTATTGGGGTTCACCGTCTTCTCTAAAATATTCTTAAACTCCCTATTGGCCAACTCGGCTTGGCCATTGGTTTGTGGGTGGTATGCGGTGGATACCTTATGAGTGATGCCATATTTGAACATTAAAGATGCAAATGACCTATTGCAGAAATGTGATCCACCATCACTTATCATTGCACGAGGCATCCCAAACCTCGAAAAAATATTCTCCTTCAAGAATTTGACCATGACCCGGTGGTCATTGGTCTTGGTTGGGATGGCCTCCACCCACTTGGACACGTAGTCCACTGCCAGTAGAATGTACAGATAGCCAAACGAGATAGGGAAGGGACCCATAAAGTCAATGTCCCAACAATCAAATATTTCTATAACAAGTATAGGGGAGAGGGGCATCATGTTCCTTCGGGTTACACTACCCAACCGTTGGCATCTATCACATTCTTTACAAAATGAAACACAATCTTTATTAAGTGAGGGCCAGTAAAAACCTGATTGAAGAATTTTCGCCGAAGTTTTCTTTGCTGAGAAGTGGCCACCGCATGCTTCTGAATGGCAAAATGCAAGGACATCCCGCTGTTCATTCTCCGGTACGCATCTCCGCATGACTTGGTCAGGGCAGTACTTGTACAGGTATGGGTTGTCGAAGTAAAAGTACTTCACATCTGCCATGAATCTCCTTCGGTCTACTGGGCTCCAATGCGGTGGTATTTGTCCTGTTGCAAGATAATTACATATATCAGCATACCAAGGACACACAAAATGAATTGAAATCAATTGTTCATCAGGGAAATAATCTGGGATAAGAATGTGCTCCTCGCCCTCTTGCATAACCAGTCGAGATAAATGGTCCGCCACCACGTTCTCCACTTCTTTCTTGTCTTTGATGGTCAGATTGAACTCTTGGAGTAGGAGGATCCACCTGATAAGCCTCGGTTAGGCATCCTGCTTAGACAACAAATACTTCAAAGCAGAATGATCAGTATAAACAACTATCGGTGAACCAATGATATAAGACCGGAATTTATCTAATGCAAATACTACTGCTAGTAACTCCTTTTCCGTGGTGATATAATTCATTTGAGCTTCATTAAAAGTTTTACTAGCATAGTATATTACATATGGTCTATTTTCCACCCTTTGACCGAGCACTGCGCCGACCGCGTAATCACTCGCGTCGCACATAAGCTCAAAAGATAAATCCCACTTGGGTGGTCGCATAATAGGAGGTGTGACAAGCATACTTTTGAGTTTTGTAAAAGATGTCTCACAACTATCCGACCACTCGAATGGAACATATTTAGATAATAAATTGGTCAAAGGTCGGGCCAATGCACTAAAATTTTTAATGAATCGACGGTAAAAACCCGCATGGCCCAGAAATGATCTGATATCCTTAACGACTTTCGGCGTAGGGAGGTTGGAGATGGCCTCCACCTTTGATTTGTCCACTTCTATCCCTTTTGCCGAAACAATGTGCCCAAGAACAATTCCTTGTGTCACCATGAAGTGATACTTCTCCTAATTCAATACTAAACTCTTTTCTTCACATCTCTCGAGAACTTTCTCCAAATTCTCCAAGCATCCATTGAAAGAATCACCAAAGACCGAGAAGTCATCGATAAATACTTCAATAATTTTCTCCACAATATCACTAAAGATTCCCATCATGCATCGTTGAAAGGTCTCAGGGGCGTTACATAGCCCAAAAGGCATGCCACGGTAGGCAAAGGTACCATAGGGACAAGTGAAGGTGGTCTTCTCTTGGTCTTCCAATGCAATTTCAATTTGATTGTAGCCGGAGTATCCATCCAAGAAGCAATAGAATAGATGCCCCGCTACTCGTTCCAACACTTGGTCAAGGAATGGCATTGGAAAGTGATATTTTCTTGTGCACAGGTTAAGCTTCCGATAATCAATACAAACTCTCCAACCCGTGATCACCCTCGTTGGAATAAGCTCAATCTCCTCATTCTCCACAACCGTGACTCCCGACTTCTTGGGTACTACTTGCGTGGGGCTAACCCACTTACTATCGGCAATCGGAAAAATGATGCCCACGTCAAGTAGTTTTAACACCTCATCTCTTACCACTTCCTTCATGATCGGATTCAACCTTCTTTGTGGCTGTCGAGACGGTTTGGCATCCTCCTCAAGATAGATCCGATGAGTACAAATGAGGGGGCTTATCCCTTTTATGTCGGTAATTGTCCAACCAATCTCTCCCTTATGCCTTCTCAACACTTCCAAGAGTTCATCTTCTTACTTTGCATCCAAGGTTAAGCTAATTACCACCGGAAATGTCTCATCTTCCTCGAGATATGCATACTTCAAATGAGATGGCAATGGCTTCAATTCCAATTTGGGCTTTTGCTCATTTGAAGGAAAAATCTTCTTGTATTGGGGTGGGAGCTTCTCGAATGTAGGGGTCCAATTTTCTACCCCTTTTAAACTCTCTACTTCCTCTTGCTCATCCATTTCCTCTAGATCAACATTCTCCTCTTCTTTGAACTTTAACATTCTCATAATTTTCAAGTGTTCTTCCACCAAGGTGTCAATCATATTGACTTCATGCACCTCCTCATCATCTCCCGGTTGCTTGCACAAGTTGAACACGTTGAGTTCCATAGTCATGTTCCCAAATGCTAGCTTCATAAGACCGTTCCTACAATTAATCACAGCATTAGATGTAGCAAGAAAATGTCTACCAAGTATCACAGGGATCTGAGAACTAAGATTTGCAACTTGGTGAGTGTCAAGCACAATAAAATCAACAGAAAAATAAAATTTATCAACTTGCACTAAGACATCCTCAACTACTTCCCTTGGTGTTCGGACACTACGGTCCGCCAATTGAAGTGTGATTGAAGTGGACTTCAATTCTTCGAGCTGAAGTTGTTGGTACACCGAGTATGGAAGGAGGTTCACACTAGCCCCCAAGTCAAGAAGGGCTTGCTCCACCCGGCAATTTCCTATGGTTATGGCAATGGTGGGACAACCGAGGTCTTTAAACTTCGGAGGAGTGTTTGTCCTCAAAATCAAGCTCACTTGCTCGGTAAGGAATGCTTTCTTGTGGACATTCAACTTCCTCTTTACCGTGCATAAGTCCTTCAAGATCTTTGCACATGATGGAATTTGCCTTATGGCATCAAGGAGTGGGATGTTGATCTTCACTTGCTTAAACATTTCAAGTATATCAACATAATTAGCCACCTTGATAGGTGGCTTCAAACGATTTGGAAAAGGAGCAGGAATATGAGAAACAAGCACACTTTCATCGATCATTTTTTCTTTCTCAACCACCTCACTTTCTTTCTTTTCACTCACCTCACCCTCGTCGGTGTCACCATTGGTCTCTTTTTCATTTGGCAATGTGACATTGGGTGAGACCTTTGGCACAATGGTCTTATCAATTTTTTTGCCACTTTGAAGGGTGGTGACTGCCTTGAGTTGCTCATAACTCTCTTTGGTGGGCTCGGACGACTCAATGACATGTTGCCCCTTAGGGTTCTCTTGGGGTTGAGCAGGGAATTTTCCTTTCTCTTGTTGTGATAACCCTATGGCATTGGTAATTTTCGTGAGTTGAGCCGAGATGTTGTTGTTGAAAGTGGTTTGACTTTGGATGAAATTATAAAGCACATCCTCCAAGTTCCTCTTATGGGGAGGTTGGTAGGTGGAAGGATTAGATGGTGCTTGTTGGGGAGAACTTTGGGGAGATGGACATTGGGAGAAATTTTGTGGGGATGGATTTGACGAATACCCTTGTGGATTGGACCGGGGGTATTGGGAGCTAGACGCTTTCCCTTGACCTTGGGATTGAAATTGATTTTGCCTAGGAGGTACAGGAGGTGAATATTTATTTGAACCATGAGAAATGGGATTTTCATTTCTCCAACTGAAGTTCGGGTGATTGCTCCAGCCCGGATTGTAGGTGTTTGAATGTGGAGAAAATGATTGCCTCGTTTGGTTAAAGGCATGTACTTGCTCATGGTACACTTCCTTAAGTGTCGGAATGTTGGGGCAATCCGATATGGAATGCCCCACACTTTCACAAATTGAGCAAAACTCCTCTATCTTTGAAACATTAGACACCTCGTGCCTCCTATTGACTTCAAGACTTTCAACTTTCCTTGACAATTTAGAAATTTTTTAAAGCAAGTCTTCCCGGTCTCTCAAGTCATACATCCCTCCCCCTTGAGTTTGGCCATTCCCTTGAGGAGAAGATCTTGGTACATCGGTGGGATCCCTAATGTCCCAAGATTGTGCATTTAGGGCCAAAGTACTAAAGTAGTCAAGGGCCTCATTGGGGTCTTTGTTCAAAAACTCGCCATTACACATCATGTCAATAAATTGTCTATGACTTGGTGTAATTCCTTCATAGAAACAACTCACCAATTGCCATGCTGTGAAACCATGATGTGGAATGGATTGCAATAACTCCTTGTACCGATCCCAACATTGGTAGAATTGCTCATTGGGCTTCTCTGAAAAGTTTTGAATTTCTTTTTTCAAAGTGGTGGTTCTATGAACCGGGAAAAAATTGTTTAAAAACTCAGAGAGCATTGGGTTCCAAGATGTTATGGATCGAGGTCTCAAGGAGTTAAACCATGTTTTTGCCTTATCTCTCAGGGAAAAGGGAAACAATTTCAGCCTAGCTATGTCTTCCATACCATGATTGGTGAGGAAGGTCGCAACTATTTCCTCGAAATCCCTTATGTGCAAATAGGGGTTCTCCTTTTCAATTCCATGGAACGTGGGAAGTAGTTGCAACATCCCCGACTTAACTAGGAAGAGATGAGCTTGGGGTGGGAGTAGGATGCATGATGGTGTGGTGCTTCGTGTGTGTTGGAGGAAATCTCTCATTGACCTCGCCGGAGGCTCAATGTGGATGTTGTTTCCTTCATTTACGGGAGGGGGAATTTGCATTCTCGGATTAGGCATTCTAGGTTCTCGTCCTCCCCCACCTTGTTGCATATTCGGATTGGCACCTACATTATTAAAATTATCACCCGCATCCTCGGGTAGGTCTAGGTCAAGGTCCATGTTGGGGTCCATGGGTTGCCTAACTAGTCGATGTTGTTCGTCCTGACTCCACATATACCAAACTATCTACAAATGAAAATACAAACAACAAAAGTATATACAAGGATCAACGTATCTCATCCCATAATGAACATCACGGGACTTACGTCCGTTGTCCGGAAATCACCTTCTAGGTTCAATGCTTGCCTTCCCTGGCAACGGCGCCAAAAATGCTTGGTTAAAACCGTTGTTGTCCCTATTCTCCGGACATCATCCGTCAATGCGTAAAGTCTATGTGTGGAGGGGAGTGTCACTCTCTCTTGAAATGATGTCAAAAGAAAGGGCAACGGAATGGTGGAATCAATGAAATGTGTGTGTGTGTGTGTGTGTGTGTGAACAAAAATGCTTCCCAAGCGCAAGAAGACTTTTGTGTGTCATGTTTTACTTGGAATCGTATTCCAAGGTCATCTCCTCAGGGAAGGAGGTGAATCGTGTAGAAGGTAATTTTTAGTGAAAGAAAAGTGTAAAATCTTTTTGTTGTTTGAAGTTGGTTTGTGATTGGTGTTGTGATGAAATTGAACTGGGAAACAAGTGTTGGCTAATCCGAATGGTTCACTCCAATGGGAATACCAAGTCGATTCAAACCCTTCCCCCAATGGTGCATAGATGAACGATTGATTCGTGGGAAGCGATGGACGAAATGGAAGTGAGGATCCAAGCATAACCCGTGACAAGTCTACGGGATATCAAAGACTCACACCTTGTCCTCAATCAACCAAGTTAAACCGAACCATCATATACCGAGGGGAGGAAAGAAGATGAGTTGAAATGGCATACCCAAGAGGAGGTCTCCCTTGGATTAGCCAACTTAAAGATTTAGCTATTCATACTTAAAGTAAAGACAACAATGTAATGATAAGACATTATGAAGAAATGAAGATTGGAAATAAGCATAAACGAAATGTACCAATATAACTTCAAGATAATTCATACATGTCCATCACCTCTTGCTAAAGAGTGAATGAGAAACTACTCACTCTTCATGACTTTGGTAAAGCTAGAAAAGTGAGTGATGCTCATCCCTCCAAGTAGAGGAGTTACAAGGTAAAAACATATTACACAAGGAGCCAATCTTCGACAAAGAATGAGTGAATCACGTTCCACCTTTCACGGCTTTGGTAAAGCTCTAGAAAAGTGGAAGAGTTTCACTCCTCTAAGGGAAGAAGGAAGCTCAACAATGGAAGTAAAAGAAAACAATAATACAAGAAAGTAAAGAAAACGATAATACAAGAAAGTAAAGAAAGCAATAATACAAGAAAGTAATAACAAAGAAAGCAATAACTTTTGGAGGGTTTTCCACAACTAAGAGATGATCTTTACAAGCCTAAAGGGGTGGTATTTATAGGCAACCAAGAGATGCCCTTTACAAGTCCCAAGAAGATGCTCTTTACAAGTCCCAAGAAGATACTTTTTACAAGTCCCAAGAAGATGCCATTTACAAGGCCCAAGAAGATGCTCTTTACAAGTTCCAAGAAGAGCTTGAATTATAGTTTGATCCCCCTTTGTTTTGAGCTTTAATAATTGGCACCATGTAGCTTTGATAATTGGCTCTCTATAGTTTGTAGTTTTGACGCACAAAACCCTGAAAAGAACAACAATTAATGCATTATCCCTAATTCACACACTAACCCTAGTTTGTCTTATTTTGATTAGTTTAACTTTATTTAACTAACACAATTGTCCTATTAACTTAATTAAATTATGCATTAATTTGGGTTAATCAGACCCCTCGAGCGAGCCCTGTGCTTTATTTTGTGGCATTTTCCCATTTCCTTCCCTAAGTCATAAGAGACTGCTCTAGCGAAGACTAGCAAGTATAGATCAGTCCCTACATATTTTTAAGCCTAAAACCATGCAAAAACTTGTTCTCTTGAGCATTAATGGGTGTTGCTCAAAGAGGGGTCCAATTGTGACTCAAACTATGTTTTTAAAATACATAAATGGTTTAAAAAAAAATTTCTTTTAAAATCACCTATGAGTCATAATCATATCACTTTCAATTCCATTTTCATCCTAATCAGTCTAAGTTAAAATAGTAAATGGTTCATCTTAGATGTCTAGGTCATTACCTTTGTCCTAAGCATGAAGGTGTATATGGAGGTTGAATGATGTAGCTTTGACGTTTGATTCCCTCCCTTCAATGTCGTTTTTAAATCTTGAACTTAATAGCATCATGACCATAGAATTGGTTGAGATTTTACAATGGGCTCTACGAAATTAGCCAATTTCAAATATGATCTAATATAAACTATCCCATTTGGGCAGATAGACCCTCTAGACTATTGCACATCTATCACAATGTTTCATGACATCTCTAAATTATAACACACAATAACCCCCTTTGGAAAGGTAATTATACATTCTAATTTAGAGATTATCTCATAACAAAAACATGAGAATAATCTACAAAACCATTCATCTTAACCCATAAAAATTTTCAAATCAAGATATTATAACAAACTGTCCATAATTAAATATCATATGATCAATTAATATGAAGTACTAACCGACATGTACCTCTATAGTGCACCCAACATCAATCGTTACATTCAAGTTTCAATTCTATTTTTACTATTAAAATTAAGTACACATATACCAAACCTAAAAATATGCTGATCATAAAAATATGTCATCGTGTAAGTGACTAGGGATTAGGATTGCAGTTGTACAAATACCCGTTACAAATTATATCAATTCAATCTTAAGTTGCAGTAACATGGAAAAATAATTGATTGTTATCAATTATTTGTATGAGTAAAATCTGTGTCTATTCATTAACAAGACCCATAAAGAATAATAAAAATTTGATAGAAAAGACATAATTAATAAAACAGTAACCCCACCATTATAACATTAAATAAAGAAAAATTTCTCATATACTAGAAGTTTTCATTGTAGGGTCCTAATAGAATATGATATCTATTGCATTAAATAGGTAGATTAAAAATTATACATACCATTATTAGATCAAACTGATTGGGACTACATTTTAACTTTATATATATACTAGTTATTGTCTGTGCCTGAAGGAACAAAGTAATAAAAAAAATTTATCAACAATAAATATATTTGTATTCACATCTAAAATCAAATCACAAATATAGAGGAGAGAGAAAGAAATTTAAGTACGGGTTAAAGTGAGAGTGAACGATGGTAGTGGTGGTGGGTGGCAGTGGTGGTGGTGGGGTGGCGATGGTGGCGATGACAGTGGTGGTGATGGTCGTGAGGGGTGATGGTGAGACGATAGGGGTAGTGGTGGTAGGGATGATGGCTGGACAATGGCGGTGGTGGCAGGGTGGTGGTGGGGTGGAGGTGACGGTGGTGGTGGTGATGGTTGTTGTGGGGGTAGTGGGGATGGTGGTGGTCGGGTGGTAGGGATGGTGGGGTGGCGGCAGTAGTAATGGCGACAGTGGTGATAATAGGGGACAATGGTGATTGTTGTGGTAGAGGTGATGGTGGGGTGGCGGCGACAGTGGTAGGACAGTGACAGTGGTGGTAGAATGATGGTGGGGTGGAGTTAACGGTGGTGGTGGGTGTAATGGGGATGGTGCTGGTCGGGCGGTGGTGGTGATGGTGGGGGTGGCAACGATGGTGATGGTAGGGTGGCGGCGGCAGTGATAGGACAATGACAGTGGTGGTAGGGTGGTGGTGGGGTGGAGGTGACAGTGGTGGTGGGTGTAATGGGGATGGTGCTAGTTGGGTGATGGTGGGGTGGCAACGATGGTGATGGTAAGGGGTGGTATGGTGACGACAACGATGATGGTGGTAAGGGGCGGGAGGGTGGTGGTAGTGGTGATGGTGGTGGTGAGACGATAGGTGGGGTGGTGGTGGGGTGACGACGATGGAGGTGGTGGTAATGGTGATGATGGGGGGGGGTAGTTTGGTGGTGGGGTGGAGTGACGGTGGTAGTGGTAATTGTAATGGTGGTTGGTGGTGGTGGTAGTAGTGGTGATGGTGGTGGGACGATAGGGGTGATGGTGGTAGTGGTGGTGGTGGGGTGGTTCTAAACACTAGTTTTTTAAAAAAAATATTTATGAGAAATTATAAGTATTAAAACTATTTTTAAAAAGTCACTCCAAACACACTCTTAGGGGTCTATTTTTTTTATTAAATTTGAGGTGTTAATATTAGTCTTCAGATTAATTTTAAAGTAAAATTTAAAGAGATTTCAACTGCGAATAGCAAAAGTCATTTTGTTTATTTTTTGAGATTTGAATTGTATTATACTTTATTATATAGATATATAAAATCTTACATGACTTGTGAATACAAAATTTATTTGATATCTAGATCCAATTCAAATCAAAGCTCTTAATCAGATTATATATATATATATATATTATAATTGGAACTTTGATATTGATTTTTACCGCCGCCAACTATGCGGAAGATAGATGGCAACCAATCTTGCGTAGTTATTTATAGCCATCAAAGCATTATAGTGGGCAGAGTGATATTGTGCAAAATTGTCAAAGCATTGCTTTGAAAGCAAAGGACGGTCTGTGTGATTAACCCAATATGATGAATAAAAATATGAAACAAATTCCATTGGTTCTAAATTTATATACGATTACTCTGATACCACATGTAAGATTTTAACGATTCGTATATAAAATTTAGAACCCCTAATTACAAGGTGAGATCATACATGTGTAAGCCAATATTTGATCTCCGAGTTTCTTTCGTGGAAGCAGAACGACAAGGTACCTAATGGGCCCTCTCATTACGAGCCTCAATTAGACTACTGCCTCAACCACATCAACTAAAAGGATGTACATAAGTCTATCAAAAGAGATCACTTACCAATATTGAGCTCATTTCATTGGACCAAAAATTCAGTCCATTTTTCACAAACCCAAAATTAACTATCAATTAATGGAAGTCCAATACGAAAATATTCCAACAATAGCTACAACTCAAAAAGAGTTGTGTGCACGTCACAGATCCACCCTATGGGAGAAACAAGTTATCTCTCTTTCTCTCTCTCTCTCTCTCTCATCTTCTACTCTCAAAACAATTGGCGGTTCTCAATGGGACAAGTCAAATTAAGTTATAAAGTGGAGAGGGGACCTAGTTTGTTATTTATAATGAATGTAATTGGCTCTTCCATTACGAGCCTCAATTAGACTAAAACCTACACTTTACCGCTTTAACTACATCAACTAAAAGAATGTACATAAACCCATCAAAATAGATCACTTAACAATATTGAGCTTATTTCATTGGACTATAAATTCAGCCTATTTTTCACAAACTCAAAATTAACTATCAATTAATAGAAGTTTAATACAGAAAAATTTCAACAATAAAGAGTTGTGCACATGTCACAGATCCACCCTATGGGAGAAACAAGTTTCTCTGCGTGTGTGTCTCTCTCTGTCTCTTTTCTTTCTCATATTCTACTTGGTGAATTAATATTAAGAACGAGTAATTTAGTAAGTGAATAAGAGGTGATGCGTAGACACATTGAATTGCATCTCATTCTCAACATAAAAACCATATTCAATATTTGGTTATTGAAAAATTGATGTATTTGGTCAATGGATGATTATATATATGATGGTGTGTAAAATTGAGAAGTGCGAGCTCTGTGAGTGTGTAAAAAGTTGTGAGTAAAAACACAAGAAAATAAGTGGTTCACCAAGTTGAAGAGCTAGGCTAGTCCACTCTAATGGAGACTCTTGCTTCCATAGTTTGTAATTCTTGGAGAAGAAGATGATTACAACTTTTTGATTACAATTTTTGCATTATTTGGGTAAGACAAGTGCTTGCCTGTTTATACACTAGGGTACTGTGGTCCTAAATTAATGATGAGATATTTCTTTAGTTTGTTAAGATACTGGAGAGAATATTGGGCAGCTAGAGACACTGTCCCCTAGCTATGACATGATAGTCTAGAAGCTAATGACGTGGAACTCTAGGGATAAGTTTTTTATCCCTTGGATGAGATCTGATGACGTAATTCTTCTTCTGTCCTTTCTCCCATTGTAGAATAGGATGCTTTAGGTAAATCGAGCTCATTTGATTGTGTTTGAGCTGGTTTAAGCCTCGGCTGACCTGAATCCTATTGGACCAAAACAGTTTTTTAAGTATAAAAACTGAGTTTTTGGTCTACTTTGAGCCTAAATTAAAGTGGGACCCGATTATTATTTAGAATAAATTTTTTTTTGTTCATATTCTACTCCGTGAGGAGAATAATGTAGTATATTCACTTGCTCAAATCGAGTAAAAAATGAATGAGAAAATAAGCTCCAAAGTGATCCTCTTGAAATGAGAAAATAAAGATTGTGCAATGTGGGATTTGACACCAATCCCACATTGGTTGAGGAGGAAGTTCTACATGGGCATATATAGGCCAAGTTTGTTCTATGGGATTGGGCCCCAAGGGGTACCACAGTTTTATGAGCGGAGCGAGTACCTACATACCTTCGGTTCTACCCCACGTGTGCGCGCCGCCCGCCCGCCACGCCACGACCCGACCGGGCCTGGCTTGGGTGTGGGTGAGGGTTAGACCAAGCCCTATCTTTTTACAGAAAGAGAAAACTCATTTAATTAATTGGGCAAGAATTTCTGAGTTCATAGAGAACAGTTACAAAGTGGTGTCTCCTGGGTTGTGTCTTTTAGTAATGGTGGTTGTCCGGAAAGTCACCAATGTGTCTATAAATACCCAGGATCATTACCATTCATTTAATTCATTCATTCAGTCCATTTTCGGCATTAAGGCAGACTTTAGAGCATACCATTTTCGGCATTAAGACAATGTGCATTTTAGAGAATACACAACACAAGTTTGGTTCACTGGACGAATAGATTGGAGTGCTACTTCTGCTCGTGTAAAGATCATTGTATCTTAGGAGGCAGACGCTAGATATTCCATAAGCACCGTGTGTGGGGGTGAAATCTGTCTTAAGGATATAGTGTCAAACACTAGCCTTGATCTACCTAAAGTTCAATAACAGTTCCTGTTCTGCAATCGGGTTAGTAATTTTATTAGTTATGCAAACAGTTACGTGTAACTCTTTCATATAACTGTTTACTGTTACTATTTCGTTAAGACTACTGTAACTCTTTCCTGTATCTATTTCGTGTAACTCTTTCGTTTCTGTGTAACTCTTTACTGTTACTGTTTTATTAAAGTAACTTGTCTTTGTGTAACTCTTTAGATGGTTCAAATCAGAAAGTTTAATAAGTGATTTTACAATATTTGAAATACCACATAAAACCAACAATCATAAGATAGATTTCGATTTGTATAATTGTTTGTTGTGTTTCTGATACATGTTTTAGTATTCTAAAATATTACAAATTGTTAAAAATTTATTTTTTACAACCTGTGATAGTTTTAAGAGGCTTGGAAATTTTTTTGAAAAAAAAATTTTGCATGTTCTGTTTATGTGTTTAATTCAAACAGTTACACCAGCTGTTACAGTTACACCAAACAGTGACTTTGTTTGTGTGTATGATTTAAACAGTTACATCAAACAGTGACATCATACAAAATCGTTAAAATGGTAACTTCAAAACAGTGACATTAAACAGTAACATAGACTATATCTGTTTTAATAACTTACTGTTTTCCTATTTTTGAATAGTTTGTAATCTTTGTTTATCAGAAATGGCTGCAAATGATAATAATATTCCTGCTACTACAAATCATGTTGTGTCTATTTCTGCTCCTACTCATATGTCTCATGGGGAGAAACCCGAAAAGTTCAATGAGAATGATTTCAAGAGATGGCAACAGAAAATACTGTTCTATCTCACTACGTTGAATCTTACAAAGTTTCTTCGTGAGGATGCTCCTGTTTGTAGTGAGAATGAGATCGACCACCAAGTTGTTGTTGCGGTAGATGCATGAAAGCATTCTGATTTTCTGTGCAAAAACTATATCCTCAATGGATTTGGATAACACGTTATATAATGTGTATAGTCCAATCAAGATGTCTAGAGAGCTGTGAAAATCCTTGGATAGGAAATACAAAACGGAGGATGCCGGAATGAAGAAATTCGTTGTGGGCAGATTCCTTGACTATAAAATGGTGGATTCCAAGACTATCATAAGTCAAGTTCAAGATCTTCAAGTGATCCTACATGAGATTCATGCCGAAGGGATGGTGCTTAGTGAATCTTTCCAAGTGGCTGCAATTATTGAGAAATTACCGCCAAATTGGAAGGACTTCAAAAATTATTTAAAGCACAAACGCAAAGAAATGAAACTTGAAGACTTGATCATAAGACTGAGGATTGAGGAGGACAATAGAGTCTCCGAAAAGAAGGTTAGCAATCATTCTATGGAATCAAAGACACATGTGATTGAGCAGGGACATAAAACCAACAAGAAAAGGAAGTATGTTGGCCAACAAGGGGCCAAAGGTGGTGATTCCAAAAGGTTCAAAGGCAACTGTTTTGTATGCAATAAACCGGGACATCGTGCAAAGGATTGTCAAAACCGAAAAGCGCAAGTGAACCACAAGAGGAAGGTTGCCCAAGCCAATATAACCGAGGTAGAAAAACTTTCCGAAAATGTTTCTAACATGAGTTTTTCTGCTGTAGTATCCGAAGTCAACTTGGTGGGAAATACCAAGGAATGGTGGGTGGACACCGGGGCCACTAGATACATACGTTCGGATAAGAAGATATTATTTTCATATGAAGCAATTAATGATGGAGAACAACTATTCATGGGAAATTCTTCTACTTCCAAAGTTGAAGGTAAATGAAAGGTTATATTGAAGATGACTTCCGGAAAAGAACTTACTCTCAATGATGTGTTACATGTTTCAGAAATTCGAAATAATCTTGTGTCTGGATCATTGTTGAGTAAGAAGGGTTTTAGGTTGGTTTTTTAGTCCGACAAATTTGTACTCACTAAGAGTGGGATTTATGTAGGCAAGAGATATATGAGCGATGGACTCTTTAAGATGAATGTAATGAAAATTGTATCTGATTTTAATAATAAGAACACATCTTCTGCTTATATGCTTGAATCTTCCAATATATGACATGGTAGATTAGGATATGTTAATTTTGATACTATGCGTAAATTAATGAATTTAGAATTGTTGTCTAAATTCAATATTGATGCAAATCATAAATGTGAGACATGTGTTGAATCAAAATTAACTAGAGCATCATTTCATAATATTGAAAGAAGTACTGAACCTCTAGATTTAATTCATAGTGATACATGTGATTTGAAATATGTTCAAATTAGAGGTGGAAAGAAGTACTTTGTTACTTTTATTGATGATTGTACAAGATATTGTTATGTATATTTGCTAAGGAGTAAAGATGAAGCATTAAAAAAATTTATGCATTATAAGAATGAGGTTGAGAATCAACTTGGTAAAAAGATTAAGGCAATAAGAAGTGATCGAGGTGGTGAATATGACGCACCTTTCGATAGGTTCTATCAAGAACATGGTATTATTCACCAAACTTCTGCGCCTTATACACCTCAGCAAAATGGGATTGCTGAATGTAAAAATAGAACATTGAAAGAGATGATGAATGACATGTTGATTAGCTCGGGATTACCTCAGAACTTATGGGGGGAAGTTTTGCTTTCAGCAAACTATATTTTAAATAAATTACCCCACAAGAAGTTAGACAAAACCCCTTATGAATTATGGAAAGGTCGGAGTCCTTCCTACAAATATTTAAAAGTGTGGGGGTGTTTGGCTAAGGTGATGGTTTCTATTCCCAAAAGGATTAAAATAGGACTTAAGACTATTGATTGTATATTTATTGGTTATGCAATAAATAGTAGTGCATATCGTTTTCTTGTGCATAAATCTGATATTCCTGATATACATGTCAATACAATCATTGAGTTAAGAAATGCATCATTTTTTGAAAATATATTTCCTAGTAAAAATGCATGTGATGGGAGTTCTCTTAAAAGAACTCATGATATTGCGACTAGTAATATAGACCATGAGTCTATAAATGATGAAAGTGAAGAGGCACTTAGACACAGTAAGAGGGCAAAGACTTTCAAGTCCTATGGTTCTGATTTTCTAACATATTTGTTAGAAAATGAGCCTCAAAGCTTCAACGAAGCGATGTCTACTCCTGAAGCACCTATGTGGAAAGAAGCTGTAAACAGTGAAATTGAATCCATCATGCAAAATCACACATTGGAGTTGGTCGATCTTCCACCAGGAAGTAAACCATTGGGGTGTAAATGAATTTTCAAAAGGAAAATGAAAAATGATGGATCAATTGATAAGTATAAGGCTAGACTTGTAGCTAAATGTTACAAACAAAAGGAAGGTCTTGATTACTTTAATACATATTCTCCTATCACGAGAATAACATTTATTCGTATGCTCATAGCTATTGCAGCATTGCATAATCTTGAGATACACCAAATGGATGTGAAAACAACTTTCCTAAATGGTGACTTAAATGAGGAAATTTATATGGACCAACTCGAAGGGTTCATTTCTCCGGGACAAGAGAAGAAAGTGTGTAAACTTGTTAAATCGCTTTATGGTTTAAAGCAAGCACCAAAACAATGGCGTGAGAATTTTGACAAGGTAATGATGTCAAATAGTTTCACAATTAATTAATGTGATAAATATGTATATGTCAAAGACACAAATAATGGATATGTCATTGTTTGCTTATATGTGGATGATATGCTTATTTTAGGTAGTAATAATATTATTATTGCAACTACCAAGAAAATGTTGTCCAGTAAGTTTGACATGAAGGATTTGGGTGTTGCAGATGTTATACTAGGATTTAAAATTTCTAGAACATCTGGTGGACTTATATTATCTCAATCACATTATATTGAGAAAATACTTGAGAAGTTCGACAAAGAAGAAAATAGTATTGCTAGAACACCAGTTGATATAAATCTTCATTTGTCTAAAAATACTGGCCAAAGCATATCATAATTGGAATACTCTCGTATCATTGACAGTCTAATGTATGTCATGAACTACACTAGATCAGATATAGCATACTCAGTTAGTACATTGAGTAGATATACGAGTAATCCTGGAGTAGACTATTGGAAGACAATTATCAGGGTTCTTAGATACTTAAGATATACCCTGAATTATGGATTGCACTATACAAGATATCTAGTTGTACTTGAAGGGTATAGTGATGCAAATTGGATATCTGATATGAAGGATACAAAATCCACAAGTGGTTATGTTTTTACACTTGGTGGTGCAGCTGTATCTTGGAAATCCTCTAAGCAAATGTGTATTGCCAGATCCACAATGGAATTTGAATTTATTGCTTTAGATAAAGCAGGAGAGGAAGCTGAGTGGCTTCGCCAATTTCTAGAGGATATTCCAATATGGCCTAAACATGTGCCAGCAATTTGTATACATTGCGATAGCCAATCTGCAATTGGTAGGGCATAGAGTGACATGTATAATGATAAGTCTAGACATATACGTCGTACACATAATACCGTTAGGCAATTGCTCTCAAATGAGATTATTTCTATTGATTATATAAAATCAAAGGATAATCTAGCGGATCCGCTTACTAAAGGTTTGACGAGAGAACAAGTAAATTGCACATCGAGGGGAATGGGACTAAAGCCTATGACACAAGAGTCACTTTAATGGCAACCCAACCTAGTTGACTGGAGATCCCAAGATCTAGGTTCAAAGGGACAATCGAATTATGCGTGATTCAAAAGAAGCACTAAGGAGATAATCTCTCCTACCTATTCCTATTATAAACTATTGTTGCCTGCAGAGTTTATTAGGGTAAGCTATGTTTTTAATGACTTCTATACATTGAAAAATTCAAGTGGGATATTACAGGATATTCTTAATAGCAGTCACCTATATGGGTGTGAAGGGACCGCTTCTGTGAGAATTTATAAATGTTGAATTCTCTAAAGCACTCATGAAAACCAGGAGTTATTCAGGGCCAAAATGAACACAATCATGAGAACCAATTGTGTTAGGAAAGAGAATGTGTGAAGTCTATTCGACCTGATTTATCAAACAGCTGAATAGTTCAAGACATCACGTTCACTATTTAGCCGGTAAGTTGAGGCTAAAAGCTACCTATCTCGATGCACGATCTTTCCAAAGATGTACTCTCTATAGTATGTCAGCATTATCATTTGCATACTAACAACCAATTTTCCATTCATGTGGGGGATTGTTGGACCAAAATAGTTTTTTAAGTATAAAAACTGAGTTTTTGGTCGACTTTGAGCCTAAATTAAAGTGGGACTTGATTATTATTTTGAATAAAATTTTGTGGGTTCATATTCTACTCTGTGAGGAGAATAATGTAGTATATTCACTTGCTCAAATTGAGTAAGAAATGAATGAGAAAATAGGCTCCAAAGTGACCCTCTTAAAATGAGAAAATAAAGGTTGTGCAATGTGGGATTTGACACCAATCCCACATTGGTTGAGGAAGAAGTTCTACATGGGCATATATAGGCCAAGTTTGCTATATGGGATTGGACCCCAAGGGGTACCACAGTTTTGTGAGCGGAGCGAGCACCTACATGCCTTCGATTCTACCACACGCGCGCGCCGCCCGCCCACCACGCCATGACCCGACCCGGCCGGGCCGAGCTCGGGTGTGGATGTGGGTTAGACCAAGCCTATCTTTTTGGAGAAAATTCATTTAATTAATTGGGCGAGAATTTCTGACCCGAAATTAATTTTCAGTACCCGTTGTATCGCACTGGTTCGTAATTATTGCTTCCCTCCAGTCCGAAATTAAGTTATGACTGTTCATAGAGAACAGAGAATAGTTACAAAGTGGTTTAATTCATTCATTCATTCAGTCCGTTTTCGGAATTATTGCTTCCCAGGATCATTACCATTCATTTAATTCATTCATTCAGTCCGTTTTCGGCATTAAGGCAGACATTAGAGCATACCATTTTCGGCATTAAGACAGTGTGCATTTTAGAGAGTACACAACACAAGTTTGGTTCACTGGACGAGTAGATTGGAGTGCTACTTTTGCTCGTGTAAAGATCATTGTATCATGGGAGGCAGACGTTCGATATTCTATAAGCACCGTGTGTAGGGGCGAAATCTGTCTTAAGGACATAGTGTCAAATACTAGCATTGATCTACCTAATGTTCAATAACAGTTCATGTTCTACAATCGGGTTAGTAATTTTATTAGTTATACAAACAGTTACGTGTAACTCTTTCATATAACTGTTTACTGTTACTGTTTCGTTAAGACTACTGTAACTCTTTCTTGTATCTGTTTCGTGTAACTCTTTCATTTATGTGTAACTCGTTACTGTTACTATTTTGTTAAAGTAACTTGTCTTTGTGTAACTCTTTAGATGGTTCAAATCAGAAAGTTTAATAAGTGATTTTACAATATTTGAAATACCACATAAAACCAACAAATCCTTGTGGATCAGGTTAGCTAGGGTGATATCAGGTCGGCTGGTAACGTTGTTGTGTTGTAGACCTTCACTGTTAACTAAAAAGATAAGAAAAAAACTACTCACTCTTCATTGTCATGACAAGGCAAGAAGAGGAAGGGAAGAACTAGAGAGAAATTTCTCCAAATACAAATAAGAAGTTAACTAAAAATACTAAAGAAAAATGAGAGCAAAAAAAAAAGAGGAAAAGCTCTCTACGGGGTTTTGATCTAGGTGTTTTGTGTGTTTAATACAAGAGCCAAGAGGATATTTATATGGAGAGGGGAAGACAAAGTGCAACAAACAATTGCAGAAAAGAGATCTTCATTTTTCTTCAATGCGTAGCTTTATAAATTTTCCGTTCTGCACATCCACGCTTGTCTTGAATGTCTTCAAAGGAATCCTGACCCACGCATGGGTTGTTTTTCTAAGATTCCCGACAGTTCGTGTGAATGTCTATACATATCTGAGAGCAGATTGACGCCAGTTTTAATAAATGCAGCGCCGTCGGACTTTGACCGGCCAAAGAAACGGTACAAAGAGCGCAAAGAACTGGTACAATATCATTCTATCCAAGTTTGTGCTGGTGCAAGTAAGAATGAACTAGTACAATACCATTTACAAAATGCATCTTTAAGTTTGGATTAAATTACAAACAACTCCCTATGATTTGAATTTCAACAAATTACCCCCTTTCTTTTTCCCAAGACAAAATTATGTGATGGGTAATATTTTCTGTTCAAAAAATTTGAGATTATATGATTTACAAATGAATGTTTTCTTTCATTTTGGCTTGACCTAATTTATAAATACTTAAACTTTGAGGGGGTAATTATTGAAACTAAAACTAAAGGGAGTTGATTAAATGTGACCTAAACTTTAAGGGGGCAATTTATAATTAACCCTTTTACTTAAGGATGTATCGGTTCAACATTGAAAAACCACAACAAGTGTTTGATAAACTCATGAACCGATACAATTGAAGTTGTACCGGTACAATGACTTTTCCACTTTGCTTTTCCACACTGCTAACTACACAATACCTTGCAATTCATGTTAATACTCTAATTTATTCTATACAATTAAAATCATTACATTTATACATAACTAAACATGAATTACATGTAATTAACCCTTCTAAAACATATTGAATTGTAATTTTTGAGAATTAATCACACGTAATTGAAATGATTCTCATCTAGTACCTCAAAAAACTCAGAGATCACGTGGCTCTTCAAGATAGACTTTCTTCTCAGTTAATAAGATTAGGTTGGACGCTAACCTTCATGAAGCAGAAAGATATTTGACCCAATCCAAGTGCTCTATCCACTATATATTTTGTAGTGAGATACGATCTTACTCTTTGCCTTTTTTTCTGGTTTAAGAAAGTTTAGTGCCATAATCAATCATCAACCCTTATTATTAAAATGAGAAAGTTGTAGGGGTGACTAAGATTTAGGCATTGAAACAGTAGTACGCACTAAACTATTAGCATGGAATCTAGAAACAGAATATATAAAATAGAATTTTAGGAAAAACTCATTGCAATTTCCAATTGTAACAAATATCAAAACATATTAAGCTAAAGTGGCAGTAAAAGATCATGGGATCCAAAGCTAAAATATAATAGGAAAAATTTCAGCCATACACCTTCTAATTTATCATATCTTCAAGAACACCTGCACTATTATAAAAAACATCACTGACACCACCTGCCATTAAACCACCATTTATAATAAAAATAAATTATCTCAAATACAAAAATTACTCTTACATAAACCCAAAACAATTTTTCTACATAAAATTCGAGCCGATTAAAATTTATTTTTCTACATATTAAAATTCGAGTTTATTAAATTTTTTTTCTACATATTAAAATTTGAGTCTATTAAAATTCGATTTGAACTGATTAAATTTTATTTTTTTACGTATTAAAATTGGAGCCTATTAAAAGTCTTTTTTTACATATTAAAATTTGAGCCAATTTGAGCTCTACTTAAACTGTTAGCCCCGATTAAAATTCGTTTCGAATTGATTAAAATTTATAATTTTTTATTTATTAAAATTCGATTTAAGTTGATTAAAATTTATTTTTTACGTATTAAAATTTAAATCAATTAAAATTTATGTTTCTTATGTATAAAAAATCAGGCAGATTAAAATTTAATGCAAGTTAATTAAAATTTGATTTGATCATCGAATAGAATTTTAATACGTAAAAAAATATAATTTTTAATCGACTCAAATTTTAATACATAAAAAATAAATTTTAATCTCGAATAGAATCTTAGTCGGCCCGAATTTTAATACGTAAAAAAATTCAAAAAGAATTTTAATCTGACAGGGGTTTTAATGAAGATTCAAAAAATAGAGAGAGAATCCTTGAAGATATAGTAAACTAGAAGAGGTGTGGTTGAAATTTTTCCTATTATATAATATCATTCTGGACACATAATTTTAGCACATAATTTTCATAGATTATAACACAAAATATTAAAATGAGAAAGAAGTGGTCTATGAGATCAGTGACGCGTGTAAACTAATGTAAAAGTACTAATGGACATTAGTAACTTAAAATCCAACACAAATGCTTATAATATCAGTTTTTTAATGGTCACATCTATTAGAAAGTAGGAATGAGTCTGACTTAAATCGAGTTGCCCAAAAATAACAGGTACAATAATGTTGTAGAAATTATGTACAAAGATCAAAAGGTTTAAAGCAACATGAAAAAGAAGGCTCATGGCAAATTGTCCTACTGCAAAATGCACTGCCACTCGTCAGCTTACATAATTTGTTTTAAAAGATCATAACCCATGAAATGGCCCAGCCCATAAATGTAACTTGCAACTGATATCCAAATAAATATGAAATTCAAACATCCAATTTAGTAATGATAGAAAATAAAAAGGGTATATAAGTTTTAAAACTTACTGTGTTGCTTTAAAGCAAGCATCTTATGGTGAAGGATTATAATTTCAGCATTTTTGAAATAGTCGGAACAGTTAAAACGTTTCTGTTTTTATGAAAATTAAAACGAATTAGTGATTAAATTTAAAAAAATTTATGTTTTGATATGTTTTGGAAATATTTTGACCAAATTTTTTGAATGTTTTAGATACAAATTAATTTTTAATTTTTTTTCTGTTTCTATTACATTTTCATAACGTTTTCGAAATATCTCCAAAATATTTTCTTGCCTTAAATGACCAAAATAATGCACTCGAAGATCCGAAACGAAATTTTAGTCCTTGCTTATAATCAATTAATAGTGAATGACTATTGTTGTGTGCAAGCTTTAGATAATCAACTGTGTGTGCATAAGTGGGGCTTATTTTGTACATGACTCAATTCTTATATTGACTTAAGCATCAAAAGGTCTGTGATTGACACTCTGTCGATGGACCTATTGACATAATTCTGCGTTTTGCAGATCATTAACTGGTGCCCGATCTACTCTTGGTGCCTAGTTTTTTACATCAGCAGATTGGATTATCGAATTGATTCATTGAAATAATCATTTTTACTAATAAAGACTAAGTCTTGTACAATGAAAACAAGTAGAGCTTAGATTTTATTTCTCGTTTCCATGGTGATTATACTAATTTCAATAGTCTTTGTACGTGAGACCTTCCATTGAATATTAAGAAGACCTTTGCACAATAGTCGTCTGGTCAACATGAATTGATCTCATCCAATAACCCTTCCTCATAATTTTATTTTCTTGACTTAAACTCCTCAATATCATAACTGGGTGGGGGTTATTCTCACCCCTTAAATCTCATTTAATCCTTGTATTTTTAAACTATTAAGTTCATCATATCTATACCCACCTTATTAATAACTAAACTAACTCCATCTATATTTACTAATGAAAAACTAAATTTGTTCAATTTTATTTCAACCTACTATATAGGCAATGTTCGAAATTTTATTTTGGTATATTACTTCGGTACGAAAACATTTTAAAAGTAGAATAAAAATTAATAATTATTTTTAAAATATTAGTCAAAATATACCAAAATATCTTAAAATACTTCAAAATATTCCAAAGATATTGGGAAAAATTTATTAAATATCACAAAACACCTCGAAATAATATAAATAATCTTGGAAGATTGAAATTTCGCTTTAATTACTATTTTTATTTTAGTTTTTTGACATATATTCAATAGTTTAATTAAATGAGTATAAATGGGTGGACTTAGTAACTAATTGGTGGGTATAAGCGAGATAATCTTAATAGTTTGAAATAAAACGATTAAATGAGGTAAATTTTTTTTTTTAAGGGGTGAGAATAACTCCACCTTATCATAACACTTACTCCTCACATTCCATACACAACCCGCTAACAACTAAGTTCACCTTAGTATGCACCCATTCCTTTTAGAAAGGGAGGTGTCGAAGAGAGAACACTTGATTTATTTTTTATTGATATTTCAAATTACCAGAGGAAAGGGAGGGGATGTAGAAGAGATTAGGGCAGAGAGAAACATAAGTTAAAAGATAATATAAAAATAGTAGTATTAGATTATGATATTGAAAAATAATATTTTAATATCCTTCAAACAAATATTTTATAGCAATAAATCTTGATTTAATATATAGCCATTAAATATAAAAATAACAAAATAAAATAATAAATAATATTTTAATACCCTTCAAATAAATATTTTATAGCAATAAATCTGATTTAATTTATAGCCATTAAACATAAAAATAACAAAATAAAATAATAAAAAACTTGACATGTATACACAAAGAAATTATTAAAAAAAATAAATTTTTAAGGTCATAATATAATCAAAAATACTAAAAACACAAATGCACCATGACGTTTAAGATTGGGAGACCCAGCCAAGTGGAGTCATGAGTGCATCTTCTTCCACACACTAAGGCCATCATAATTAGTTTCTTTTGCTTTATGTAGTGTGCCAACGTAACTGTCCAAAATTTTAAGGGCCAAGGGCCGAAGAGCATGGGGCCTGCCGAGGGGATAGGGTGCCGGGAAAAAGCATAAAGTGGTGGTGCGCCAGTGGTTCTTTAAGGGGCCCACCCACCCCAACTTGATTTTCTCTTTTGGGATTTGGATATTATTATAAGGGGTTTTTGGAAGCCGGTACACCTAATTAGAGTTATTTGGCAAAAAGTACACATTAAAAAACATCTTGGAAAAAAGTACACTACATGGATACAAAGACCTAAATACCCCCTTTAGGGTCATTTAATTCAAAATTTTTTATCTTTAATGCACCTTGATTCATGTGTATTAACAATTCAAAATCTCTTATCTTTAATGCACCTTGATTCATGTGTATTTGTTAATACACACACACACACACACACACACACACACACACACACACATATATATATATATATACACATATATATAATTTATATATATATATATGTATATATACGTATATAAATTCGTATATATATATACACACATATATACATATATATATACACACATATATACATATATATATAAATACTTGTTTGAATTTATATATATATATATATATATATATATATATATATATATATATATATATATATATATATATGAGAACTTTAATATTCTATATTTGTATATCCTCCCTTGATTCATGCGAATTTTTTTTGGAACTTTAATATTCTATATTTGTATGTCCTCCCTCGATTCATGCGAATTTTTTTTGGAAAGTGATTTTGTTTTCAAATTACATTTAATATACCTTTATTCATGCGTTTTTTTTTTTTTGGAAAGTGGTTTTATTTTCAAATTAATTTAATATCCGAAATAGTGTAATAGTGTAACAATAACAGTGTAACAACAAAAGTGTAACAGTGTAACAATAACAGTGTAACAAATTATATACACTAAATATTGTACTATTACATTTTTTTAAACATATATTTTCACATAATTTCATTCAAAACAGTCCATCTCCGTTTAGAATTTATTACCACATGCACAAAGTGTAACAATAAAAGTGTAATAGTGTAACAATAACTGTTACACTGTTATTGTACACTGTTACACTTTTATTGTTACACTGTTATTGTTACACTATTATATTATTTCGGATATTAAATTAATTTAAAAATAAAATCACTTTCCAAAAAAAAAAACGCATGAATAAAGGTGTATTAAATATAATTTGAAAACAAAATCACTTTCCAAAAAAAATTCGCATGAATCAAGGGAGGACATACAAATATAGAATATTAAAGTTCCAAAAAAAATTCACAAGAATCAAGGGAGGATATACAAAAATAGAATATTAAAGTTCTTATATATATCTGTGTGTGTGTATATATATACGAATTTATATATGTATATATATGTATATGTGTGTACGAATATATATATATACACGAATTTATATATATATATATATATATTTATATACGAATTTAAATGTGTATATATATTTATATACGAATTTATGTACGTATATATATATATATATATATGTGTGTGTGTGTGTGTGTATATATATATATATATATGTGTGTGTGTGTGTATATATATATAAATTATATATATGTGTATATATATATATATAAATTCGTGTGTGTATATGTGTATATATATTTATATACGAATTTATGTACGTATATATACATATATATATATATATATATATAAATTATATATATGTGTATATATATATAAACATTTGTGTGTATATATATATATACTTGTTTGAATTTGTATATATATTCAAACAAGTAGATACATGAATTTAATGCACCACTTTCCCATAGAACTAGGAGATGTTTAATGCACCACTTTCCAAAGAAAATACACATGGATCAATGGAGGACAAAAATGTCACAAAAAAATCATTAAAATTCAAATAATGTACTTAGAGACAAATAAGTATCAAAATTAAAGACTTAATTACCCAACATTTTTTTCTGTGTACTTTTTTACAATTAAGTCTAATTTGGTGTACCCCCTTCCAATTTGCCCTTATTATAAAATGGGTAGTGGTCTTTGTTTTTTGGCCGTGACCATGCATGGAATCACATATATAGGCTGAGGGGGCCATAGCTCTCCCTCATGAACTTTTTACCATACTCATGACTTACCAGAATTTATATCCTAAATTTAGTCAATTTTAAATTTATTTTTCAAACTCAATCTCTTTTTAAAAATGTCATTCCAAATAACGTCATCATGGTCTAAAACGTCATTTAGAATAACGTTTTTAAACTGAATAAAATTTTAAAAACGTCATTGCAAATGATGTCTTTAAAATAGTTATTTAAAATGACGATTTATTACTGATTATGCAAAAATAAACGGTTTCCTAACGGAGCTAGGGCATAAACTCCTTCACAAACTTGGATACGCATAAAACGTTATTTAAAATGACATTTTTAAAGTCGTCATTCTAAATGATGCTTTAGGCGAATAAAATCTGAAACCACTTTTCCAAATCCCAAAAGCCTAAGTCTTATAAATCAAAAAATCCTAAATCACATAAGCCCTCTCTCAGTTAATCCTTTGCACTCCTCTGACGAAGACCACTCCGGCGTAGGCGTAGTTAGATCACTGAAAGATTTCGCAAATGTCACTAGTTGCACACCTCAAATCTATGTGTTTCTCTCTTTCTCCATCTCTGTCCTCTTCTGCGACGAGTTCTGACCACAACTCCGGCGACCCATTGAATGTATTTCTCTTTCTCTCTCTCTCTCTTAGCCTATTTTTCGGTAATATTTTCATGTAATTTGCGGATTGGTAGCGTGCACTACCTCACAAATCATACAAATAATTGTTGAAAGAATAAGATTATGAGTATAAACAATGTCAAAAAGGATGGCTTGTGGAGCTCCAACCTATGAATTTAGGGTTACAATGAGAAAACTTTACTGCTATGTGAAGACATGTTCTCATGTAATCTATGAATTTACGGTTACAATGAACATAAACAATGTCGAAAATGATACAATGCTCGCTCCAATTGTTGAGGAGTTTTAACTGGCATATGAATGACAATTTGTCAAGGCCTTCGTATATTACAAGTGCACATATCTGCACTTAGATTTTCCCTCTCTGTCAAACGATATTGCAATTCGACTCTCATGGTAGTTATAGCCATGTTTGAATAACGTAAACAGGGATTCAATGGATAGAAGAATTCATCCTCTACGCCCAGTTATTACCTATATTTTCATATAACGTTCTCAAACTATAATTCAGGGTTGGAGATGAATTATGTACAATGATTCGTTTACAAAGAATGAATAAATAGTCTAAAAGATTATGCTTATACTTTTACACTTACATGACTTTTCAGCAAGCCACATGATGAAGTGATAACCCACTGAATCAATGAATTTGTTTATGATATGACAAAACACTGAATTTGCTGATGAAATGACAAAACCCTGAATTTGTTGATGAACCATGTATTGTAATGAATACACATAGTTGCCAACATTGTGTGATTGTAGACTGATGAGCATTTTAGTAAACCATGTACTGAAATGACAATACACATTTGATAAGGCTGAAGAGGGAAAATGACTACTTAACGGTAAAAGCACCTTAGATGAGTGTGAGTATAAACTGATGAGCTTTTTAGCAAATCATGTGTTGAAGTGTAAAAACCTTAATTTTTCATGGACACAAATGTGTACTGGACATAGGTCAAACTACACACTAATGGCCTCACATGAGTACACTGTGTTAATATTGACTACTGAGTTGTTCAGCACACTATGTGGAAAATAGTGACTACACATTGCTGATATGACCTTGTCAATCAGTCTGTTGTCCAACACTTCAAAAAACTTTTTTGTAATCCATGTGCTAAACTGAGCAAACCCTGATATTGTATGATCAAGGTTTGAAGACTACTATTTAAACACCTTATTCGTGGTTGATATGACAAATATTGAAAATTATGTCTACATCAAATTTCTCTATAGTGTATAACAATCGCAGACGTGAACAAATTTGGTTATTACAAGAGCGAAACGATGATTACAAAAGTGATAGATTTTCCTATCCAAAAGAGTATTATGCAGGAGTACGATGAGAGTGGGCACGAAAGCTAATGAATCAAATTTATTACGCACACAACTAAGAGAACTTTGCATACCAGTGTCACATAGATGATCACAAACAATTCAACGAATGAATAAAGATGACTATGAAGCAGTAGTAAAATATGTTCAAAAAGAGAATAAAAGAATGCTGGTGTATAGGTGTCGCTATTATATGCTCCAACTAGTAAAAGACATGATGAGAACTGCATATGGACGAGAGTTGACACCAGTTGAGCAAAATACTGTATTATCTAATGAACAATACCTATCAGGTGATTATATGTCTGATAAAGATTAACAATTGTACTCAGTGTACAAATGTTTGTTCCAATCTCATATCTCGATTAGTGGTAACCATTGTTCAATTGTGAGATAGTTTTATCATTGTAATTACTGTATTGTTAAGTCCTCTCAGTCCTTTGTTAGCGTATTGTTATGTCATTACTTTATTAATGTGAAATCATATTATTGTTTTATAAGTGTGATTAGGGGTGACAATCGGGTCGTGTTGTGTCGGGTTCGTGTCGTGTCGAACATTAGTCAACCCTAACCTAACTCATTTAACTAATCGTGTCGTGTCGTGTTCGTGTTGACCTACATAAACTTTGAATAAAAATTTAACGCTAAGATTTTATTTTCACTTAATTTAATCTCTCATCATACTTTTTCTACAAACTAAAAATTAACTTAATAATAATAATAATAAGTAGTAATATCTTTTTTATACAATAATTATGTCAGTGCTTGATAAACAGTTACAAATAATTAATATTTTATTTCTATAATACTAATTAAATATGCTAATCGTACGTCGCCCAACTAAATTAAACATCATAAGTAATAGAAAAAACAAGTCATCAGAACATGAAAACTCATACATGCAACGAAAAGGCTAGGTCAATCTCCTTCGAGTTAAAAACTTCGTGTTGGCGGGTCAATTCGGGTTAAGCAGGTTGAACCAGAACACGATCCATTAACACTTCGTGTTGACGGGTCGTGTCATACACGGGTTTGTACAAAAAAATAGTCAACCCAAACCCATTTATTCGTGTCATGTCAAAAATTGTCACCCCTAAGTGTGATGTCATGTTAGTTATACGCGGTTTGATATTATGTCAAATTTGTATATAATTTTATTATGGACCTATATAAACCATCGTTCATAACTATCATACTCAAAAAAAATGTATAGGCACACATCAAATAGGAAATTCAGTCAAACCACCCAAGGTTCTTCATCAAGAAATGAATAACATAGTTTATCTTCAGCCAACGAACGTCAATGCTCGACTGGAGCAGCATCGTCAAACATAGTTCATTCAATTGGATCCTATATAGATTCTAATGTTGTAACTTGGTATAGACAAAAGCGTGAGTTCCACAATAAGCCCATCGACCCTTATCACTCATTCATTCAAATTGGATACGTAATTGTTGGACCTGTAACTGACGATCCGCTTTCAGCTGTTCATATCGAACCCACATCAAGAGGACGACAATTATATGACAAACGTTGTTAGCTCGAAGTACATTGTCGTTGACATGGACTAATGGTACCGAAAACAAATTCAGCAGATATATACGATTCACAAAACTCAAACAACTATGACGAGATCATAGCAAGACTTGAACGTGAAAATGATCAGATGCAGTGTCGACTTGATCGTTTGCATGCAATCGAGTATGCAAAAATTGAGAATTTCGATCCTAATTATGCTGCTATTGAAATTTTAGAGGATCTGTTACTTAATTCCGATCCTGAATGTTTTGATTATTTTGATTTAAATGATGATGCGTCTAACACTTTATTCCATCAAGTTTATATGTATTCGGTAATCCTCTATATTATTTGAACATCATTCACATTATTGACTGACTGTATTTTTTACAGTCTCATGTAATAACTTTGCTTTTGTTTAATGTATAAGTATCATTTTTCATATGTGCATAGTTTGTACACTTTTTGTGGTTCAAATCTCATTGTTGGATGAACTTATTATATTATTTTGGAATAGAAAATTTTTAAACATATAGCGAATATCCAAAAACCAGTCACAAACTGTATTTTATATATTTTTCGTAGTGTAATACAATGAATTAACTTTTTTTAATTCATAACTTTCGTTTTTTAGTATCTTCATGGTTTGTAATTTTTTGTGCGAAACATGGTTAATAATTTATTTTTTAGTTACAACAAAAATTTATAGAAATTAAATATCAACATGATGAATAATTAAATATCACAAAAAACTTATAACAAATTAAATATTTAAAACATGATAAAGTCACTCACAAAATATCACCCAAAAAAAAGTTAGGTTACAAATAAAAACATCATTTAAAATAATGCTTTTAAAATCGTCATTAAGAATGACGTTTTTAAAATCGTCATTAAGAATGACATTTTTAAAATCGTCATTTATACTGACGCTTTTTTCTGTAACCTAAACTCATGATGTTAGTTATCGTTTAAATACTAGCTATTTTTAAATGTCATTAACAATGACGCCTTTAAAATCGTCATTGAGAATGGCGATTTGATGAGTGACTATACTCAAATCCAAAAATTTTATGCAGTTTAAAAACATCATACTAAATGACGTTTTAGACCATGAAGATGTGATTTGAAATGACCTTTTTAAAAAGAGGCTGAGTTTGGAAAATAAGTTTAAAACTAAATAGGTTTGGGATATAAGTTCTGGTAGGACATGGTTATGGTAAAAAGCTCCCTCCCTCATATTTTCAAAAAGAAATTATAATATAACCCCCTTTAAGTTTTAAAAAAAAAATCATATTCTTCTCCTTAAGTTTTCTATATATGGTATTTTACTTTTTAGAGTATTGAGAACTTTATTTAATGTGTTGACATTTAATAATCAAATAAGGGGATGTAATTTACACATGGCCAGGTGTTCTTTGTCGATTAGTTTGATGACCAAAAAAACAAGGTCACTTATTGCAAAATCGAGATAAAAACGTAACTTGTATCAAAAGAGTAATGTTAGATTGACAAAAAAGGTCTAAATTAATAAACAAAATGATGTCGTAGTACTGACTTATCAAAATATTCAAACTAAAATTTAAACGTCTACCAAATTAAAGTCTAAAATAAAGTTCAACATTTCATTGTGAAAATTCAAAATGAATTCTAAAAGTCTAATTTGAAAATCAAGCGTTAAAACTAAATACTTAGATATAGGTAATTTGACAAGTAAGAATCAATTTAAAAATCTTACAACTATCAGTAATGACGTGATACCACTATTGTAACAAATACTTATTCCCAATGTAGAGGGGCCAGGTATGGCAATATTTTCTTACTTGGCTGATTCCAAATGCTGGCTTTTCATGTATAGCAAATGTGAAAGGATTTTAAGAAAGATATTGCAAGTAGATATTGCACAGTTATGGTGGACTTAATTTTTGATGCAGTTTTTGGAATATATGTGTACACTTTTCAAAGGAAAGATTCAAGCAGAGATCAGAAGCTTTGCAATCCAATTATTCCAAGCTTATGAGTAAAGGTCAGGATAAAGCTACAGTTAGTAAGTTCACAAGAAGTTTGCTGGGTTAGAGAATATTATAATTTTCTCAGGTATTTTTGCAAGCCTTCTCTGTCATTCTATTTTTATAGGACTTCTTTTTATATATACGAGTGATTAGTATTTTATTGAGATTTTATCTCTTCTTTTTCCTTTTTTTTTTAAAATAAAAAAATAAAAATTGGTATTTATCAAGTATAATTTAAGCATTCACCACCATTAGGTAATATTTTTGAAATATTACTCTTAATAACCAGAAAATAACTATTATAATATCAAAAGTAAATGGTAAAAACCCATAACATATTTGCATCTTGAGATATAGCTAATATTATAATTATTAATTATTGCAAGCTTAAATAATGTATCAATGGAAGATACAAAGGCTGCCGCAATGGGTAATGTAAAGGTAGGACATAATTGACCCCTCAGAAAAGGTCACATAAGAAAAAATCTTTGCCTTTAGCAAGAATAAACTCTTAATCTATTGGTGGACAAAATCTTAAGAAAATCAAGGCTAGCCAATAAAGGTATACTCAGTTGTTTTGGGGTAATGTAAATTGAAGAATGTAATCTAAGCAACATTACACATTTATAATTAGAACTGGGGGTAGTATTTTCTGATACAACACGAAAACACGACTTGAAATCGACACGAAATTAGCGAGTTAGAGTTGGTCATTTCTCGATACGAACTCGTATATAATACGACCAATTAACACGAATAATAAATGGGTTGGGTTAGTGTCAAACATAAACAACACAAAATTGACAAGATTAAGTGATTAACACGTTTAAGTTGTATTATAAAAATAAAATATCAAATTTTTATTATATTTTATCAAGTAGTGACTTAATTCTTGTACAAAAAAAATATGTTTACTCATTTTTATTATCATCTTAGTTTACAGAAAAAGTATGAGCATATATTCAATTAAGTAATAATGAAATTTTAGACATAAAACTGAGTATTAAATTTTTTATTCATGAGTTATATGGGTCAACACGAACACGATACAAAAATAAATAGGTTGACACGACACGATTTGTTAAACGGGTTGGATTAGGGTTGACTAGTACTCGATACAAACCAAAAATGATACGACACAGTTGTCACCCTTAATTAGAACCTTATTATGTTTTTTTTTTTTGATATGCAATGGTTAGTCACAATTATAAGTAAAAATATGTCGTTTATTATAATGAAATCTGGTAAAATCATAAGTTTGAAAAAAAGAACATAACCTTTCAAGTGAGGGACAAAAAAGAATAGAATATAATACCAAAAAACTGATCATAAAAATCAATCTCTATATTTGGCAGAGAGTGGTCCTCCGACATCTTGTAAGGAGTATCAGGAAAGACTAACTCGACTATTTCTAGTTGTTTTCACTTTATTGTATTATCGAGTAGTGCTGTAGTGAATATTTTTTATCCATTTTCTCTTTCCAATTTATTTGAATTATTATAGGGGTGTAATTTGGACGGGCCAATCCGAATTCAACTCGAACCCAACTTAAAAAAAAATAGGGCTTGAGTTAGAATGTTTAATAGGGTTCTTTGGAAGACAGTACACCTAATTAGACTTATTTGACAAAAAATACATAGAACAAAATGTTTTGGAAAAAAATACACAGTTGAGATACAAAGACGTAAATGCCCATTTTAGGGTCATTTAATTCAAAATCTCTTATCTTTAATGCACCTTAATTCATATGTACTGGTTAATACATATAAATACGTATATATATAAATATGTGTGTGTGTGTATATATATATATATACACACACATACGTACATATGTATATATACGTATTTATATATATATATATATATATATATATATATATATATATATATATATATAAAATAAAGTAGAACGATTTTGAATTCAAAAGATAAAGAGCGGTTCAGATCGTTTCGAAATCAAAAAAGATATCATCCAATGACCGACGATATTTTAAACTGTCTCAAGCTATTGACGTCTCAGATTGTTTCGATCTGACGTATCATATTAGCTCTTGAAAATTTTTTGTCGCTCAAAACTTTTAGTTTCCAAAAATAACATCCGTAAATTTAATTCTCCAACCCAATCAAATTCGGCAATTAAGCGATCTCTCATTTCTCAACTCTGTCTCTATCTTCCTAAAATAGAGATTACAACTCTTATCATTATTTTCCTGATTTTATTTCCTATGTTGAGAGATCACTTTCTATATTGAGACATTGACTGTCTCTTACACTCTCATCTTTCATGATTCTCTTTTCAAGCTAAGACACATGTCTCGCCAAATTTCTATCCTAATGCAGCTGCTCTCCATCTTTATTGTACATATATATAGTAAAAAGATCGAAAACATACTATATCTACATGTTATATCTAGTGAAAATTTCATCTAAACACCATGTAGTTGAGTCTAAATTCAATGATAACCCCTATAACAATAACTTTTGTCTCTATCAGTAGATAAAATAATGATTTAACTAAATATTTTGTGAAAATACTAAAATTACCCTTTATTATGTAAATAGACTAAACTGTCATCAATTTTTTTCCCATTATATATGCGCTAGTCAGCCAACAAACGTAATTTTAATCATTATATTATCCCAATGAATTTTTTTATTTTAAAACGTTGTATTACAACTTTGTTATAATATTAGTCATCATATTATCACTCATTTGGTTACATAATCAAGTTTTTATAATTTTTACATTTTTTTATCATAATAATTTTTATAGTTAAAAATAATTTTTCTATAATAAAAATTAAAATTGATAAAGTCAATGTCAAAATCTCATCCATTTCTAATTCTTCTGCTATCATATGTCCTCCACAACGTCGTCCGACAGCTCCTCACACATCATACTTCATATATAAAATTTAAAATTATTTGATAAAATTTAATATTAATTGAATAAATTTGATCTTAATTTTGATAAATTTAAATATTAATTTAGTTTTAATTTGATAAAATTAAATATTAATTTATTATTAATTTGATTGAATTTAATGTTAATTGAATAAATTTGAATGTTGTTTTAATAAAATTGAATGTTCATTTGGTATTAAATTAAAGAAATGACATTAATTTGATAAGGTTAAATTTTAAATTAATGGAATTTAATATTCTATTTAATAAATTAAATAGTTTAATTTAATAAAATTGAATGTCAATTTGATGTTGATTTGATAAAAATAAATAATAACGTACTATTAAATTAAAGAAATAATATTAATTTGATGAAATGAAATATTAAATTAATATTATTAAATGCTAATTTGATAAAATTAAATATCAATTTTGTGTTGATTTGATGAGATGAAATGTTAATTTAGTTTAAATTAAATAAAGAAAATTAATTTGATAAAACTGAATATTAAATTGATTAAAATAAAAGCTAATATAATAGAACTAAAAGAGACTGCATTGAAATTTCAGAATCAAGAGAATGTGTTGTTAAAGTTATGTCTATTTACAGGGAGTGTTGTTAAAGTTAGGTTTATTTATAAGGGGTGTGGATAAAATTTACCCTATAATACTCGGGGATATTTCTATAAATCAACTATCGTCATTAACGATGTAACTCGACAATTACTAACAGGGAGTGACAATGAAATTTCAAAATCGGAAGGAGGTGTCATTGAATTTGGACCTAACTACAAGGGATCTAGATGAAATTTTCCCTTATATCTATACAAATCTATATGATAAAACACATAGGAAGTTGAATTTTATCCCCTATACATTCTCCCCCTCCCAAAACCATCACATCACTCATTTCTATCACATGCTCAACCATTTAATATTTAATTAATTTATAATTTAACATAATTTTTATTTCAGATGTTATTCATACACGATAGTATAGATTTGTTAAAAAATTTTATCGAATTACATATTTTAATAAAATTTGGTTAATATCTTTAAGAAAATAATGGGTAAAAATAAATTTTGAATGATTTAATCAAATAAATAAAAGAAATAAAAATTATTATTTAATATAGTGATCTCGAATTTTTTGTTCTATCGTGCTTTCGGGCACGGGTTATGACGAATAAAGTGTTATGACGAATAATTTTTTGGAAGAATAGAAAAAAAATATTATATTTAGAGATATGAGCATTTTTTAAACTATCAACATACTACAAGGACAAAAAGTGTAATTTAACCGGATAGAGTGTTAAAAATTTAGTTTTAATTGATTTAGGTTTGGTTGATATTGTTTATTATATTTTTTGTTGCAATTCATCTCTTAATCTCCCTTCTTTGCTTTCTATTTCATATTTATTTGATTGTTTTCATACAACAATTATTTTTGAATTTACTACCATTTGAATATCGATCAATAGTTAAACGGTCATTGAACAATATTTGAGATTGTTTTAATTTGTATTCTATCAATTTTTTTAAAAAAAATAATAGGCCCATATTATATTTATCAATGTTTTTTTTTTAGTTTTTCTAACTGGTAATTTTTTATGGCATACAGTCTCTTAATGCACATGTATTTGCTTTTGAATTTTTCGTTTGTTATGTCGTGCCTTCAGGTACGGGCAATTGCTAATATATTATATATATATGGGAGAACTTTAATATTCTATATTTGTATGTCCTCCCTTGATTTATGCGAATTTTTTTTGGAAAGTGATTTTGTTTTCAAAATTATATTAAATGCACCTTGATTCATTCGTTTTTTTTTTTTGGAAAGTGATTTTGTTTTCAAATTATATTTAATATACCTTGATTCATGCATTTTTTTTTTTTTGGAAAGTGGTTTTATTTTCAAATTAATTTAATATCCGAATAGTATAATAGTGTAACAATAACAGTGTAACAATAAAAGTGTAACAATGTAACAATAACAATGTAACAAGTTATATACACAAAATATTGTACTATTACATTTTGTTAAACATATATTTTCATATAATTTCATTCAAAACAGTCCATCTTCATTTTGAATTTGTTACCATATGCACAAAACTACTGAACACTATTTTTGTTACAGTGTATTGTTACATTGTCTTTGTTGTAGTGTATTTGTTGCACTATTATGGAGTTCGAATATTAACAAATTTTGAAATTCAAACAAGTGATATATTCTAAAATAAACGAAATATTAAAATTCTCCTATAAAACTAGTAGTAGTAAATATTTAATGTATAAATATAGTTTGAATATAAAACCACTTTCCAAAAAAAAAATACACATTAATCAAGGTGCATTAAAGATAATTCAAAATTTAGATAAGAGAATTAACAGGAAGTATATATATATATAATTTAGATATACTTCCTAATTTAGATATATAATTATATATAAACATCTCCTAATTTAGATAAATGATATATATATAAATTTATGTATATGTATAACGTATATATATATATATATATATATATATATATATATATATATAAATTTTGAATTATCTTTAATGCACCTTGATTCATGCATATTTTTTTAAAGTTCTCCCATAAAACTAGGAGATGTTTAATGCACCACTTTTCAAAGAAAATACACATGGATCAATGGAGGACAAAAATGTCACAAAAAAATCAGTAAAATTCAAATAATGTACTTAGATACAAATAAATATCAAAATTAAGGACTTAATTACCCAACATTTTTTTCTATGTACTTTTTTACAATTAAGTCTAATTTAGTGTACCTCCTTCCAATTTTCCCTTTTTAATATTTGGGTTGGGTCTGGGCAAAAAAACCCCAACCCAAATTGAATTCGTGCGAGTCTCGGGTTGATGCTTCGAGTTGTCGAGTTCAATCCAAATATTAAAATCGGGTTGAACCCGAATATACATAAATATATTTAATTAGGGTTAGTATTTATCTTCACTCTTCAGAGTCCAGACTTTTACTTTACTTCAAATTTTCACCCTTGCGCCTTCATCACTCTCTGATCCCTCTCTCACTCGTTCCTCGTTCCTCATTCCTCATCTGGTCTCAGACTCTCAGTCTCTCTCTCTCTCTCTCTCTCTCACTCATTTGAGCCTCGTCTCAAACTCTTAACCTCCTTCTCTCACTCGTCACTCCTCTCTCTTTTGTCAACCCGAATTAAATAACCCGAGTCTAGCCCGATTTTTAACCCCTCGAATTAAGTAATCCGAATTCAACCCGAATCTGCCCGAATTAAACTCGGGCAATACTCGGGTTGAGTACCTTGGGTTGAGGTTATGTTATGGTTAGGGTTAGGGTTAGGGTTAGGGTTAGGGTTGAAGATTATATACCTAAGGTTGGACTCGTGTTGACCTCTCAACCCGTCCAATCTGCCCGAGTTGCACCCCTAAATTATTATATCAACCGTTTGATTGGATAATATTAATTATTTAATGATTGTGATTGTAAAACATACATGGACAAAAAAGTTGATGTAAAAATTGCTATGAAAACAACTATATTATTATTTTAAGTTTAAGGAGATAAAACTTCTGAATACAAGGTCCACTATGAAATCTAATCACAAAGCAAATACTGATTGATATAAAGATAAAAGCCACATTTGATTGCTTTAGCTTTACACACAACTCTTCTATTCTTTATTCTCTTTCTTTGCTTAATTATTGCTGTCTTCTGGCATTGTGCACACATCTAATCACACTAAAAAGTTGAGTGCATCTGAACTGTAGCTTAGATGTGGACTTCAACGTTGGCTTCTGCTCCGGACAATACTTATATTACATCAGTAAGCACAAATCAATAAATATTATTTCATGTAATACAATAATTAGCAGTGCTTTTTTCTACATAAGTGGGGTTCACTTTACTGATTACTACATATTTTATTCGTAAATAATGATACTACGTTATAATACTGATGTGATACCACCACTACATTGAAAAAGAGGGTGAGATGATTTCCAATTCCATGGACACAAGTATGACAGGATGATACTGGGATAGTATGATTGGTAAGGGTGGTGTTGGAAATAGGGCTGTTAATCAAACTGAGCAACGTGTCAACTTTGGCTGTTTTGACTGTTGGAGGGTTCTTCTGACTGCTATGTGGCGATGCGAACCCGATTGCCCTTAAATGCAGTTGTTTTCTGATTTGTACAGCGAGTCGAATTGAACATAAGAAAAAGAGTTTTATTATAGTACCGAAAAATAGTTTTTGGGTATTTTTTTCGTGTATTAAAGCGTGATAAATAATTATTTGGGTAAAATCAAATAATATTCTAAAGTCTGCAATATGTGTTAGTTTAGTACTCAATTTTTCGGTTGTGTTAATTTAATCACTAAAATATTCAATTTATTTTACTTTAATTCAATCAAAAACGACAGTTAAATTAGCTTTAATTTAATCTCTCAAGTTATAATGTGTGTCATTTTTGTGAAGATTTACAATTTGTGTCCTTTTAGTCTTTTACATATCTAAAATATATCCCTCAAGTGTTGTCACCTTAGATGCACGTGAACATCTCTTTTGGTTAACTTAAACTATTGTTTTTGATCGGACTAGAGTGTCGCAAATTGAATACTTGAGGGTCAAATTGGCAGAATTAAAAATTTTGGGACCAAAAATGTATTTCTCCCTAACCTATTTGTTGAGAATTACTAAAAGGAAATTATGCGGCTGAGCAAATTTATCCTTGGTCTAACATTTGGTCATTGTGATCAGATTATAAAATATTCATCCCAAAGTCACTCGATAGTATAATTATTCAACAGAATAACGACTCTAATACACTTGGCATATCAATTTTTTTTTTGTTATTGAATTGTGGTATCATACTTCAGTGTAATGAATATCTACTCCTAAGGTAGAGGGCCCTGTATAGCCATAGTGTGTGCCAACTTGGCTGACTCTAAATGCTGGCTTTTGATGTAGGGCACATGCCAAATAACTTATAGAAAGATTTGGCAAGTGAAAGACTTGCACAATTGTGGTGGATTTAACTTTTGATCCAGTTTTTAGAATATTTTGTGTATTACTTTTAAGGATAGATTCAAGCAGAGATCTGAAGCTTTGCAATCCAATTGTGCCAATTTTATAAGAAAGGGCCAGCATAAAGCTGCAGTTATGAGGTCATTAGAAGATTGCTGTGAGAGAGTTTTATAATATTCTCAGGTATTTTTGAAAGTCTTCTCTGTCATTCTTTTTTTATATATAGGATTTTTTTTTTCTGTATAGGAGCGATCAGTTTTTTTTAGACTTTTACCTCTTTTTTTTCCTTTGCTTTTTCAAAAAAAAATTAACTCGTATTTGTTAGGTTTAATTTGGGCATTGAGTACATAGGCTAAGGCACCATCAAGAAACATGTTTTTTTTATAAAAAAAATCCCTTTTAATAACTAGAAAAATAACCATTACAAAATCAGAAGTAAATAGTAAAAACCTAAAATATATTTGCATATTTTGTGTGTATATGTGTTACTATAGTTATGATTTTTTTTTTTGTGCTACAGATGTTTAAGCTTGCGTCGATTACTCACTCGAATTTGGATACTAGCTATCATAACCCGATCAAGTTTAGAACATGTCCTCCTGAGGAACAAGAGCGACTTACCCTTAGGGATTACGAAAAGTATTGAATTTGAGACTTCTAAGTTACCAGAAAACAAACTTAAACATTGAATAATACCTAAGGGTTTTATAGTTATGATTATGCTTAGGGGAACAGAGCAAATATGTGCCAAAAAAAATTGCAATTGTTTTTTTTTTTTTTTTTTGCTTTTTAGGAAATAATATTGTTTTGTTCTTTAGCTTTTAAATGTTCTTTTCGGTCAAACATAAAACTCGAGAATCATTGGTAATTGTTTTTCAGGTTAATTTTTGTCTATTGGCCTTTATTTTCAAAAATTTAATAGCTACACTTGAAGTATTATCACAAGCAATGCTATTGTCCCTCATCCAAGCTGCATTTGTGAGAATAAAATCCCTTCTTTGGGGGTTTGGGTTGGAAAGGGTAAAGGAAGGGGGGGGGGGGGGGGGGAATGGAAATTGGAGATTGTAATCTAACCCGTAAAATTATTCTAATGAAATTTAAATAAATCACAAGTCTAAAAACAACAAAACTCACGAGTTTAATAGAAGCAAAGATTATAAGCCTCGAAAATGGACAAATCAAAGTAGCATAAGAATTAGTCTCTAACCTCTTGCTTAGAGTTTTTGGTGGCCACTATACCCTTTCCTCATTATGTTGCCAAAATATGCCATCATGACGAATTTCTTATTCATTTTTCCTTGCCAATTCTACATGGTGGATCGTTAGAGTAATCGAATCCTCCTATTTATGTAGTTATTGTAATTGCGTGACATCAACTGATAAAAAAAATGATAATAAGAACCCTATCAAGAAGATTGTATTCTTATTTTGTATATCAAGATAAAACGTCCTTGATACTTGTATCTTTAAAGACGAGAATCACTATAAAAAATAATCACAAAATAAATGATAGTTGATACACGAAAGCTAAAAGCCGCGTCTGATTGCTTCGACTTACTCCACATTTGCTCTAATATTCTTTATTATCCTCTTTGTTTGACGTGATTGCTGTCTCTTCCATTATGCACACAACCAATCACACTAAAGTTTGAGTGGATTTAAACTTCAGCTTAGATGTGAACTTCAACGTAGGCCTCTGCCCCGTATCCGGATAACTACTTTCCTTTGTCAATATAAAAATACTTATATTACATCATTAAGCACAAATGAAAAAAAAAAAATTCCCTTCTAGACACCCACTGGAATTTTGGAATATCTCAACTCACTCTCTCTCTCTCTCTCTCTCTCTTCATATATATACATATACACACACAAACATACCCACACACTCAATCATTCTAACCTCGTGCGATGCACATGATATATATTTCGCCATTTTTTTAGATTTGTTTTATCAATTTCTATCTTCTTTCAACTTATCACTTAATAATTTAGATTAAAGAATAATAATAAATTATTCAATAGTAAAAAATATTTTATTTGAATAAATTTGAAAAAAAATAGTGATTAGTTTGTGGAGAGTTGAGTAATCATTAGAAAAGACACACGACATAATGTAATTAGAAAGAACTTTAGTTTGATAATTAAATTTTTTTAAGAAATATGGAGGGAAGGTTTCTCAAGCCTTCTGTCCACTAATTTGTTTGTTTTATATACAGATAGATAGATAGATAGGCATACTATCATCCGTCCCGTGCGATGTATGAAATTTATAATTTCTTTCCCTCACCTCCCTATGTGCACCCCCTTCCGTCAACCCTATACCCATTCAAACCCTCACATTATTGAACAACTACTCATCAATGCCCTAAAATATTTAAAAAAGAAAAAATTAAATATGAAATAGTTAAGAAGAAGATGAAGAGAAATTGAAATTTGAAAATAAATGATAATAAAAAAGAGATTGAAATTGAGTCACAGATGTAGTGGCTATCTATAGAGAAATATAGGAGCATTTTGTGTAAAGTGATCCAAAATAACTAAAATATGTTAACTATCGGGTAGTTACAGAATAATATGAAATTAGTGTGATGCTTCCAACTATTCATTCAGGTTTAAGTGTCCAAGTGGTAGAATTGATTAAATATTGGTTAATTTAATAATTTAAAATGCTATTAATCTACTACTAATAAAAGGTAATTAAGAGAAAAAAATTTGATCGATTATTATGATCTTATGAAAAAGATTAAAGACACTTATATTATTATATATTTAATTATCTAATATCAATACTTATATTTATACTTACTTCCTTGTTAACCTTTAGTCTCCCTACTATAATTGATTATAGCACAATAAATTCACTGAATAAATATTAGAGTAATCTTATTTGGACATAAAAATCTGACCTAATTTGCTGACATAATGATGTGGCTTCATAGAAATCATTGGATCAATGCCAATTACCAATGTTTTATGGAACCTACAGTCAATCCAAAGGCCACGGTGAATTAGGTCAGCAAATTATGCCAATAAATTAGGTCCCAATAGTCAGTAAATTAGTTACCGTCACTACACCATTTACCAAGTGAAAGACCAAAAGTCAAATAGTGAATACATTATTTTTTAAGATTTTTAATGCAGGTGTTGGCTCATTTTTCAAGTGCTCTTTAATGTTGGTTATGATATTGGAAGTACATATTTTTTAAATTTTAAAAGCTTACTTAGCTAATAACAATTGATCTACCTAATTTTCATTAAATATATAACCAATTCAAAGAACCTAATGTATCATCTCCCATATAATACAAAACTTACTTGCACATCACTTCTCTCTCACTCTTTCAACTTCTCAGTCATTCCCTTCTTGTGTTGAAAACTATAGTTTTTTTTGGGGGGGAGGGGGGGGGGGGGGGGGTGAATGATGTAATCCATTGTGTTGTAGAAATGAGTTTCAAATACTGCAGAAGATCATGAAAGATTTCAATAGGTAGGGTAGGTAGTGATTTTTTTACGTGTAGTCATTTTTTATGTGCATCAGCTTTGGCAAATACGCAGCTCGCTATTTTTGCTGATGGGATGAAAGCCGAATCAACACTGCCAAAACACTTTTCACTAGATCGCCTTCAATGAGTTCTCATATTTCCTTAAATTTAATTGATTCTCGTTATGCGAGACTATCTAATTGTTCCTCAAACAACACTGGAACGAGCTTGGATGCATTTTCTGTGAACACATACAATTCCTTTTCCAAAACGACATGATTATCTGGTTGTTGTTGGATTTTTTCACCACTTGATTACGAGGCAATACAGAGATATACTAGTTTAGTGAAATGAGACAATCAATATAGAAGTGTAATCAAAATCATCACCATCCAAGGACTTCAGGCGAGACACCAAGGGTTTAGTGGAGAAAATTCAAGTCCAAAGTAAGTTTTCGTTGTTTAAATCACCAAACGGTATGTCCAACATCAAGCTAGTTAAATTTTAGGAGGGTTTGTATCATTTTCTAAAGTGTATAAGACACTTAAAAACCAAATTTCATGCTTCATGTTAAAATAAATTTTGATGTGCTTGTAGACGTTTTCAAGTTGTAATTTTTATTCTACAAGCTTATGTTAATCTAAAGTGTCTTTGATTAATAAGTGGTATAATGACATCAGAGTTTGTCATTTTCTTGCTTTGGCCAACTTCATGAACATTACAGCTGAGAGATATTTAACACTAGTATATATACGTTACTTATGCTTTAATTTATAGCCCTGGTGCACAATTACAGTTTCTTTTTTATGGTAAGCAAATGTCCCCATTTTTCTTTTGTAAAGTATAACTATAAGTAGAAGATATAATAAAAAAGTTCAATAATATAATATTCCCCCCAGTATTTGAATTATGGCATGTCAAAGGCTTTTGTTTGTAAGAATATATATATCTTACTATGCTAGGTAAAGGTTTCTGGCTTCCTACAATTGTTGAGAACTGAGATACTGTCTGATATTACGTATAATTATATTTTCCTAAGGGCCAATAAATTTCACTTGTAGCGTTCTTAAAATAAAAATTTACGACCAGAAATCCATGAAACTACCATTTTTAATACCAAATTTAGCATTCTGGAAAATTTCTTATAATTTATGCATTTTTTAACTTGGGAAAAAAGATGAGCAAAGTGCAGTGCCAAAAAATTGCATCAAGGTGGTTTCCTCTTAACTATAAATTAACATTTATTCTTGCTAGATATGATACAAAAAAACTTGTATTTTTTATTATATAATGTCAACTACTCAATAGACCTTAACAGGGTGTAGGAGTAGTGCTTTCAATTTTAAAACCAAGTGAACAAAAAATCTATTGTGAAAGTTACCACTTTATTCTAATTTTCCAAACCTGTTATTTATTTTTCTTCCCTAAATCTCATCTTCAAACTAGATATCGGTTACAAGCCTTGACTGCTTGTAACCTTTACACATTTAGGTGTGTAATTTTTTGCGGGCATTCAATGTCTCCTATTCAACTTCCATTACAATTTTTTTGTTGAGCAACAAATAAGCTCTTTAGTGATAACAGAAGTCTGAACAAAAGAAAAGGTAGTTGACAAAAGTGATGTTCATCATGCATTCAATCCAACCCAATTTTTGAAAACAATCAGTGCTCCTAGTACAATATACTTTATGAGTTTGTAGATTATTTCATACTCGAAACTAAAGTATGACTTTAGTAATGAGGAGCTTAAGTTCTCGTGGCAAATCATTCTGTTTTCAAAAGAAATTGAAATAGTGGCAAATAAAATCAGGGATTATTTTCTCCAGTAATACTGCTGAGGAGCAAAAGATTTTTTACTGTCAGCTCTTGGGGATGTAGGCCCTCCCCCACTGTGCGAAATATCTGGGAATCCCTACAGTCTGGGGAAGATCTAAGAAGGAAGTCTTTGCCTACATTCTTCAGAGAGTAGCAAAAACACTTTAATGATGGAAATGTTGCTGTCTCTCCCAGGCAGGCAAGGAAGTGTTAATTAAAACAGTAATCCAGGCAATCCCTAACTATGCCATGTCTGTGGTTGAATTTCCAAAATCATTTTGCGACAAGTTGAACTCTTATCTAAGGAAATTTTGGTGGAAAGGGAGTGAGGATAGGAGGGGAATCTGTTGGAAGAGGTGGGATAAAATGGTTGAAGCAAAGGCTGAGGGTGGAATGGGCTTCAAGGACTTCAAGCTCTTTAACCAAGCCCTCTTGGCCAAGCAATGTTGGAGACTGATTCACCAACCTGATTCCTATTGGGCTAAATTTATGAAGGCAATCTACTTTCCCAATGATGATCTCATGAAGGCGAAACGTGGAACGAGACCCTCGTGGGTCTGAAGTGGCCTGCTGTATGGGAGAGAATTGTTGGAAAAAGGGCTTATGTGGCAAGTTGGAGATGGTTGTGAAATCAATTTCTGGGAAGACAAATGGATTCCTCCCCTACTAAGCCAAACTATCCACTCTCAAATGCCCCAGGACTGTCCCATTCACAAGGTGAAGGATGTCATTAAGATGAATCCTAGACGATGGGATATTACCACTATGAGCAATGTGATTTCGAGAGAGGAGATGAAGGCTATTCAATCTATTTCTTTGTTAGTTAGAGGGGGAAGGGATAGAAGAATTTGGAGCCCTAGCAATAAGGGTGTGTACACAGTCAGATCTGGTTACAGATTGGGTTGCAAGCCAGTTTTGGATCAGTCGGTGGCTAGCTCCTCTTTTTCCCCACACCTCAAATTGTGGCAATCCATTTGGAATACGAAGGTGGTCCCTAAGATCAGACATTTTTGGTGGAAAACCTGCCTTAACATTCTTGCTACAAAGGAAAACTTGCTTAAGAGAAAATGTGCCTATCCTCCTTGTGCCAGATCTGCAAGCTGGCTTCGGAATCCACTGAGCATATGTTGTTTGAATGTGAATGGACCAAATGTGTGTGGTTTGGGATCGATCTTATGTTTCAAGGGGATGCTTCATCTTTCTTGTCTGTGGCCCGAAGATCATCCATGCTCATTCAGTCGGTGTAGGGAGCTCAGTATAGACTTGAATTGTTGGGAAAAATGGCTACTGTGGGTTGGGAGATATGGAAAGCAAGAAATAAGTGTATCCTTAATATGGAGAAGGTCAATGCCTATGCTACTGTCATTCGTGCCAAAGCAATGTGGAGTGACCAATTCAAAGTCAGTGAGGGTGAAGTTTCAGAGGATCAAAGGAGCCCTTCAGTGGTGGGTTATGAGGGGTAACCAGCACTGGCATCTGATTTTCGTTTTTTTTGTGATGGTGCTTTTAAGTCTGACTCTTCCAAGGCTGCTTGCGGAGTAGTGGTCTGTAAGGATAATGGGGATCTCGTGTATGGCTGTGCAAAATCTCTCCCTTCTGTCTCAAGTTCCTTCTCTGAAGCTGAGGCAGTAAGGCAAGCCTGCCTTCTTGCGGAATCCCATCTGATCTCAAATATTACTATCATGAATGACTGTCTCAACATCATCAAACTCAGCTCAAATGAAGACGTCCCCCCATGGGAAATTAGTGTTATTATTGAGGATATTAGACATTTTAGCTTCTTACACAAGCCTAGAGCCTCCATTAAGGCAGTTCACTGGGTCGCAGCCACAATGTTAAACAATTCACTCCCGTTGAATTGGTTAGGCTCCCCCCTTCCCCGAGCTTTCGGCTTTACTTTTGACTGATTGTAACCTCAATTTTCCTACTTAATGATACAATCTCTTTGTTTGCGTTGATCAAAAAAAAAAAAAACTAGTTTAGAAAATAGGGATAAAAGACTTCTCAAGTCCTCTCTCTAAAAAATTATTTGTTTTTTATATATCTTCATATTCTATAGTAATGTATCTACAAACATGGAGAAGCCTCCAAACCCATATTCCTATTTTTTTTATTTTTTTTTATTTTTAAGTATGGTAAATATTAAGTGTAACCAAGAATAGTGTAAATAACTAATTTTAAGGGATTACGATAAAATCTCTCCCTCTCTTTTTCTCTCTCTGTCTCTCTCTTTCTTATACAGTCTTCCCTTTCTATCCCAAGTTTTAGATCCAAATTTGAAAAGAGCAAGTGACGAAAGTATAAAAACTTTTCCAAGAGTTTATAGGAGATGCTTGGGGCACAACTAAACAAAGTCGATTGACATACTATAAGCTTAATTGAGCGAAGCTCTGTGCAGAACTTTACTAGGGTCTTACCGATGTTTACGCAGATGAGCTGAGACTTAAGCAAATTGGTCAACAAATGATTTTTCCATCTTCCTTCACTGGTAGTGCAATGCATATGTTTGAAAATTTTCAAGATTCAATGATTATAACACGGTACGACCAATACCCATATATTTTTCTCACCATTACTGTAAATCCTAATTGGCCAGAAATTTCTTCAGCCCTGTTATCACATCAGCAAAGTGTTCATCGTCTAGATTTTGTTGATCGTGTTTTTGAGTTAAATAGGAGGTTCTTGATGAAGGAGGTAGAAAGAAAAAACATATTTGGTACAAAGGCAACACATGTTTTCAAGATTGAATTCCAAAAATGGGGGCTACCACACATGTATGCAATTCTGTTCTGTCAAAGTCTAGATAAAATTCAGAAATGTTCTCATATAGACAAGGTAGTGTGTGTTAAATTTTCTAATCCAGATAGTAATCCTCTTCTTTTTGATACTATCAAGAATTGTATGGCCTATGGACCATCGGTGCACAAAATCACATGCATCGTGTATTGAAAATAGTGTATATACTAAGAGGTACCATCGAACATTTGTAGAATCAACAAGTATGGACAAAGATAGATATCATGTCTATATTGTCGTCATAATAATGGTCACATTTATATTGTTAGGGGACAAGAAGTTGATAATGGGGATGTCGTGCTATATAATTCTTATCTTTCAAGAATGTTCAACTGTCATATTAATGTGAAAATTTTTACGAGAATAAGATAAATGAAATGCATCCATAAGAATATTTACAAAGGTCATGATAGCACAACTATGGTGCTGGGAGGAGGAAATGAGATCCAACAAGATCTTGATGCAATGTATATTGGATCTCTAGAGGCTACTTGGTGAATATTTGATAATCCTTTTCATGAAGAGATTACATTAGTTATACGTTTGGAACTTCATTTATCAGGCATTTATCGTGTTGTTTTTAATTCGAACGAAACACTTGAATCGATCATTTCAAGAAGTCACAACGTGAGACACTTTTGATTGGTTTTTTTTACATGTTGCACTTCAAATGAATCTGCTCATGCATTAACCTATTAGGAGTTTCCACAAAAATTTGTTTGGAACAAGAAAACGACAATATGGATACCTACACAAATGGGGTGTGCAATTGATAGGATTGTACTTTGCTAGCACAAATTTATGTGAGTGTTTTTATCTATGTTTGCTACTAACTGTTGCCCAAGAATCAACATCATTTGACAACTTGCACATAGTAAACAATGTTATGCATGGTTCTTTTAAATTAACATGTGTTGTAAGTAGTCTTCTAGAAGATGATGTAGAATAGAGATAATGTCTTCAAGAGGCTTCAATTATGAAAACGGGATAAATTGAGGAGAACTGTTCAATATTATTATAATTGAATGCTCTCCACTGTATCTATTTGCATTATGGAATCAGTTTTCAGTACATGGACGCAAAATTCGTACGATGTTTGGTATTTCAAATCCAATTTAGGATCAAATCGAAGATTATGGTTTATATCTATTGAATCAATTGCTCCACAAATCAAGCAAGAGCTTAATTGACTTCTCACCAATGTCGTAACCGATTGGCAATTGAAATGCAAAAGTTGGTAATAGACTATTGTTTGAGCATCAAAAACTCCAGAATGAAGCGCAATAGTCAAATGCACAAAATAATATCGATTGCTTTAATGGTGCACAACACGCTGCTTATGCTGCAATTACTTCGTCAGTACTTTAAAATATAGGAATTACTTTCTTCTTAAGCGGGGGTGCCAGAACAAAGAAGACTTTTTCTGTACAATGCAATTGCAACAAAATTGCACAGCCTTGGATAAATTGTTGTTACTATTGCTTCAATTGGTATTTTGTCTTTATTATTAATTGGAGGCTGTACGACAGACCTAACATTTTGTATTCCTCTGAAGGTGCTTGAGAATTTGATTTGTGGCTTTTGCAATTGTTGCATGCAAAATTGTTCCAAAAACAAAACTAATAATATGGGATGAAGTTTCTATGAAGCATAGACATTGGTTGAGGTGGTGGATCGCACACTTTCAGGATATTTGTGATAATAAAAAGTCATTTGGGAGTATCTTTGTTGTTCTTGGTGGAGTTCACTATGGTTCGCTTTTGCAACTAGAATGGCCCTGCAGTCAAAGGACTTGCTGACCACACTGAGGGACTGGCCCTGAAACTAAGGACGGGAATCAGCGAAATCAATGTGTTTCAATTTTTGGTCTTGCACTAACCATCCAATGAAGCATGGACTAAACGACCATTGCTTGAAAGGACTATGTCCAGGGGACCTCCCTTCCCCCCTCCCCCCCCCCACCCAACACACACACACACACAAGGTATATCTCATGCTTATGGGTGCTGGTTCCATAGAGAGAAGAATGAAATGGCCTTATCGTACGAAAAGTGACTAAGAGTGCACTTTGCAAATGTCCTTTTAGATGAAAAAGAAACAAGATGATGGAGCTGTAAAGCTGAAAGCTGCCTATAAATACACCTTGTTTGTACTTTTAGCTTAGGTTTCTTAGTTAGAACTTGTCTAAACTTTTGACAAATTTTGTCAGTTATACCGAAAAGAGTCCGCAAGCAATTCGTGGATGCATCGTTGATGCGTTCATTACTATAGAGGGATATACATGTTTTAACTTTGGGTTTAAACAAGTGCTTAATTCACACAGATTTTAAAAATATTGTATTTGAAAAAAAAATTAATGGAGGCAATAATTCATGCATCATTAATTTTATAAAATATTACTTTTCGCTAGTATTTATTCCTCTTCACAAATTAATATATGCATAATGGGGTGAGTTCAGTCATTAAAAAGGTGTACATAGAATGAGTGAGCTTACTTATTAAAGAGGTGTGTATAGAATAAGGTAAGTTTACTTACTAATGGGGTGAGTATATAAGAAGTGAACTTAATAGTTTGATAATAAGAAATTAAATGGGATCGGAATTGTCCGACCCAAAATAAATTTGAGTCCTTCAATTCTTGTGAAATTAGAGGGAATCCCCAAACCCTTAAACATTCATGTCAAAAATCTGATGATTAGTTTCTTGGCCCCATCATCAATTTGGTGAAACCGTGAAACATACATTGACCCCACTAACAGACGCATACGGTTGGACAACTACCCGGATGCAGAGGATCAGAGTTCCCTCTAGTGGTGCCCTTGTTTAACGGAAAATGTCCATATCGATTTGCTATTTAACGATCGAATAAAATTAGTGTGACTGTAAATTTTAATTTTTTTTTATTGAAATTCTATCACTTACATATCATTAAATGAGCAAATTAAGGTTTTTTTTTTGAGTCTAAATAATATTACTTTTTATATAAATAATAGAAATGTCATTTTGACTTAAAATATTGATTTAATTTATTGACATTGATGGTACCCAAATCAGTCATAAGTATGAGCTCAGCCCATGAAGCCAGATCGGGAGGTCAGTTCAGAGTTCCAGAGCTCAGGAAACCAGAGCTCTGGTTTCTCCCAAGCGAAATAATAGCCGAAGTAATAAGAGAAGTGGCTGGATGACAGCTGACACCTTCAAAACAGAAGTCAAGCAACATCCCAGGCGTAAAACTCTTAATCGACCAGGATCCCCTCCCAGAATTAAGGGGGATCCCATAAATGAAGGGCAAAGATCTCGGTAGAGATCTCTTAGGGTTAGGAGTAGCAATATAAGTATTGTACATTACCCCAACCAGATGGAGAGAGAGATATATAATGTCAAAAAGACTCTATAAGTTTCATTAGTGATTAATAGAGAAAAAGGAGCAAGAGCCTCCATTAGAGAGTGGACTAGCCGAGCTCATCAGCCGGTGAACCACTGTATTTTCACTGCGTTACACGCACTCCACCTCGGATAACTAGAGCATTCACCCACCAATTCACAAGCCTTGTAACTCAAATCCATCCCATACAATTGAACCCAAACTCATTGCCCATTCACGTGAATTAACACCATCAGACATAATCAATTATTATTATTGATTTTAATGTAAATCCTGATATTTGTTGGGGTCTATTACCTAATATTTTGAATAATGGTGTGGACACCACCTCTCTTACACTACCTGATGTGTCACAATCAGAGTTATTTAATATTTAATAAATTCTATAAAACTTACCACCGAGTAGGGTGGTTTAGTGGTGGTACCAGCCTTACTCCTCACCCAAACGTTGAGAGTTCAAGTCCTAGAGTCTCCATTATGGCTCGGTGGTTGGCTGCTATGCTAGCCTAGTTAGGTCTGGTCCCGAAAGGTATTTTAGACGCAGTCAAGGATCTTATGATCCCACCGGTGAGGGTCTAATGGGGTGGTCGCCGGTGGGATCATAATACACAAAGATGATGTAAGTAGTATTAATGAAATATTTTAGCTCTAAATAGCAATTTTGCAAAAAATAAAGCAAGCAAAACTTCCCCCCCCTCTCTCTCACTCACACACACACACCAGTCACAGCCACTCTCTCTCCCTCCGTCTCTCTTACTTTCCCCTCCTATAAATGTCCACCAGCGCATTTCTCCTCTCCTCCAACACAAGTACAACCACAATTTCTCCGTTCTTGCTTTCCCTGCTTTTACCCGAATCCATTACCTCCAAACAACAATCACAACAAACAAGAGAGAGAGAGAGTACTAGAAACTATAGAAATGAGAATTGCTAGCACCATACAGACCACATCAACAATGACAGTAGCAGCAGCAACAACAACATCAAAGGCAACATTCTCGCCGCCGGCGACCATACAACACTCACCATGGAACTCTTCGGTACCGTACCTCTTTGGCGGTATCGCAGCGATGCTGGGTGTGATAGCCTTTGCTCTCTTGATCCTTGCTTGCTCTTTTTGGAAACTCTCCGGCCATGTGAGCAATGGCGAAAATGGTGATAGAGATGTAGAGGCTAATGAGGACAAACCGGAGACCACTGTCAAGGCTGTGCCAGTTGTTGAAGAGAGGATTGTCGTGATAATGGCTGGAGATTTGAAGCCAACGTTCTTGGCCACGCCCATGTGTAGCAGAGCTTCTTCATTCGAAGATGGTGATGGTAAGAGAGAGAAAATGACAAAGAAGCCTGAATCTGCTGATCAGAAGCCAAAAGAAGAGATGGGTAGCCATGAATTAGCTACAACAATAGAAAACAGAGAGACTAATGAGACTGAAACAAGCCAAGAACAGAACCAGTGAGCTGCAGTTCAATCTTGGTAACTCTGCTAGATATATAGGAGAGAGTGAGTTTTTCTGCTTTTATAATTGTTTCTTTCAATAGTTGTTGATTCTTATGATCCGGGAAATGTAAATTCGTAGAGATTAAATAGAAGATAACAGAGTTAGTGTACTTTTTCATACAAGAATAGCTGTAATTTTTGCTGTGTTCTTTTTCTTTATCACTTACGCATGCAGAACGGATTCAGAATGTGTAATTGGATGAGCCCCGTTAATTATGATTTTTATGATAATATATAATATTTTTTTATTAAAATATTAAAATATATTTATTTAAAAATGAATTTCTTGTTATTTGAGATGTCAACTTACTATTTAAATTTTGGTATTCAAATTCCTTAGAACATCATTTAAATTTATAAAATTCATTCCAGAATTAACAGTCAACAGAATAGTAAGAGAGTAGATTTGAAGTTCAATACTAGACACTCTAGTGATATTTATGTTATCATGGCTAGGGCTGTCAATTTTTGATACAACACGTTAATAAGACACGAATCGAACATGAAATTAATGGGTCGAACACGAAATTAAATGGGTCAATGGATAAAAACGGGTCAACACTTATAAACACGAAAAAAAGCAGGTCGGGTTCATGTCAAAATCAGGTCAACCCGATTTTGACTTGATTAACCCCTATATTTTAAACAGATTGATATAATTCTACTCGAACTAGACATACCCATTTATTACCCGTTTAACCCATTTATCCAAATATATAAAAGCAACAAAAAAAAAAAAAAACCCTAATCCGTAACCCACTTCCACAGAGTTCCACTTTTCCACTTTTTTCACTCTCACCCGCCGCTGGTTTGGAGGAGGAGAGGAGGGCTAATTGTTCAGCCTTCGTCGTTCATGCCTTCGTCATTGCTCAACCGAAAAAGTTTGCCCATCTCTCTCTCTCTCACTGTGTCGCTGTGTTCTCTCTCTTTGCTACTCAATCGAAGTGTAAAATAGTAAAAAGTCGAAGGCAGCAGGTACATCCTTCCCTCATTTTCTGCGCATTTCCTTCCCTCGAGTGAGACACAACACACATCAGGAACATCCTCACACACACTCTCTCTCTCTCTCTTCCCTTCTCTGTCTCTCTAGTTATTTTTGGTGGCATAAATCTAGATCTTTGTTGCCCTTGGCCTGTGGATATTTTAAACAGACTCAGATTCTTATTGCTATTAGTGCACTGGTAGTTGCTTTAAACATCAATCACAATCATGACTGCATGAATTCTAATTGAATCCGTTGTTACCCAACTCGGTGGTAGAACCTTTGCAATTCGGTGAAATGATTGTGTAGACATTGAAAGTTGCAGTTTTTAGTGTCCATAGAAGACATTTCTGAATATTTTTTTTTTCTTTCATGTGTTGAAGGATTAAAGCCATATAATTGGAAAATGGATGTTAGGAATTGGTTTCTTTTAATTCTTTGAATTTTATTCAATAAAATCTTTTAATTTTTTTTAAAAGGTGTTAAACAGGTAGAATATGATATGTGGGTTAAATAAGTCAGGTTAAATAGGTTAACATGTCGAGTTATGTGTTAACTCGAAAATGACATATTTATTAAACGTTTCAAACATGTCAGGTTCGGGTAACACGTTTAATGACCAAGTCAGGTTAATATTTACACATCTCGATATGATTATTAAACATGTCAGGTTAGTGTTGAGGAATTTTTGAAACAAACCCAACACGAAATGACCCAACCCGACACGTTTGACACCCCTAATCATGGCAACAGAAAGAAGCTATTAACAAACGCAATTTAAATTTAAATAAATTAACTTATCAAAAGACCATCAAATTCTAAATAGAAAAATCAAAATGTATTACAAGTTGATTAAAATAATTGGAAACAATATACTAAATAAACAATTACATAGTTTTGTTATACTCAAAACATGAATAGTATTATGATTAATATAATGAATCCCATATTAATATAAAACTTGTAAAAGTAACATTTGACTTTATTGAACGCGCGTCTATACAAATCTTTTAGGGTCCCGAAAAGTAAAATTTGATTTGATTGAACTTTGATTTAAAAGTTTTATTTGGGATCCTGAAAACAAATCTAAACTTAATTAAACTTGAATGTAAAATTTTTAAAAATAATTTAAAATTAAGTAAATGTAAATCTAAAAAAAATACTTTGAGGCCCTAAAAAATATGGAGCCTAGGCGACTGTTTCGATTGCCTAGCCTAATTGCCGGCCGGACTGCTTTATATGCTGAGGTTAGAGGGTTTTCACATCATTTGAGTTAGAATTTTTGTTAGGTGACATAATTGAAGACAAGTAACTCAGAACATCTATTTGAAACTTCAAAAAGAATAATGATTGATGGGGCTATAGAAAATTCTTAATGATGTGATCGCCGGCAAATGGGTGACGGCGAGCGGCGAACGGCAACCGTTAACAGAGGGTGGTGGGGACTAGAGAGCATTGAAGAGGGGAGAGGCAGGAGAAAGAGGGGTGAGATCAGCTTTCCACTTCCTTGCAATGCAAGTAGGATGATTGATACATGGCAGTGTATGATTGGTAAGGGTGGCATTGGAAAGCAACTTGTGAACTTAGGACGTGATGGTTATCTTGGACCCTTATAAGAGCATATCCAACCACACTCAACAAAATAACTACTCAAAATATATTTAAATATTCAATTCACTATTTTAGTTAGCAACTTTTTAAAATTCACTTCAACCACACTCTCTATTTTAGTTAACTACTACACCCAACTTTCACTAACTTTCAATAATTTAAAAAAAGTAAAACATATATACAGAGAGAGATAGAGAGAGAAAAAAAGGTAGAGAGAGAATTTAGAGAGCTCAAATGGCTCACCACATTTGGTGAGCCATTTGGGTTAACTAGGAAATAGAGAGTAGAATAGAGAGTGGGTTGGAGACAATTTTTTGTGTTTGGCTAGCTAAAGTAGCTAAAAGAGAAGAAATAGAGAGTGGGTTGGAGATGCTCTAAGTAGTAGCAATCCATAAAGCAAGTGGACTCTCTTCAAACAGTTCCATACAACCAATGCTTTCTCGTGGAAAAAAAATTAGTGTTCATCAACAAACGATAGTTCAACTCTTTTAACTTTTTAAGCAATTTCGGTTTCTCAGCTCTTATAGTTGTTATCCTTAGGTGTGTATCTTATGTTTCTCTCACATTCCGATCTTCCCTTTTGTAGCTTGTCCTTTTTTCTAATTAAATAGGGTGTATTTATCTACTATAACAATTCAATACGAGTACCGTTCAATTTATTTTGTATGAAATTAGGAAAATTAAAGTATGAAAAAGTAAGATGATGAAAAGTTGAAAAGATAAATAAAATATCATATTTTGTAAGTAAATAAAATAGGAAAGAGGAAAAAAATAGAAGTTTAACATTCATTCCAATTTATCAAAATCTATCTCTGAATAAAAAGTTAATTATTTGTGTTAAATTGTATATTATTTACCTTTATGTCCCTTAATATATACATACTAGCTAGGACCCCTCCACTACCCATTCCCTTCAATTTTCCTTAATACAGTGCTAGATGAGTGACATGTGTAAAATTTTGAATTTCAATAGATAAAATGTTTCCTCATTCATTTTGTTGTTGGTGGAGTATTAACCATTATTAAGGAATTTTCTCACAAAAAAAAAAATCTTGTCCATTGAAATTCAGAATCTTACACATGTCACTCATCTAGCACTGTATTGAAGGGAATTGAAGGGAAATGGTAATGGAGTGGATCCAAATCCGTAATAGGATTAACCTTGAAGAGGCTCAGTATTTCTAAGCTAAGAAGTGACATGCCTATGGCATGTGTTAAATAAGACCGCACGAGTACAGATTGACCGAGCACAAGACCGAGCAAAAGATTGCCAGTTGACTGACCAAGAGATTGTCAGATCAAGTAAAGTAATGTGAAAAAAGGACATAACTATGTCCTGAAAAGAAGGATGATTGTGGAATTAAAGATAATTCTGATAAGAGGAAGATAAACACAAATCAATAAACTAGTTTCAATCCAGAAGAATCCGACTAGGATTAAGGTGTGCCACCTCGCATAGCCAGCGGCGAAAACCCTAGGAAGAGGGGATGCCATACGACGTTATAAATACCAAGAAGAATAGAAGGTCAAGGTACACAAGATCAACCCATTACATCACCTAACCTATTTATGAGAATTCATACTGACTTAGGCATCAAAGTGCTTCTGACCGGTCAAACCCCGATTTCTGGCAGTTTGTTCGTTTTGCATGTTTCCTCAAATTCTTTATCATCTATAATTAAGAGGTTCAAGTTTTTCCTCTTACATTTGGCGACATCTATGGGAAACACTCAAGAACACATAGTCATGTCAAACATGCGAAGCGTTCTTCGTTCACCACACCGTAGTCAAGGGTTCAATGAAATTAACCCTGCACAAAATTATCAAGTCTCCTTCCCTTTAGATAGGGATACTAGGGAGGAAGTGGCCCAAAGTTCAAACAAGGATTCAAAGGACTCAGACCACCTTTCATCTGGGAGATACGAGCTCTAGAACAAGAGAAACAACGTGCATCCATAAGACTTACCACGTACCGATGGGGAGATATCTGCGTTCATGAAGCTTATACAGTCCCTGCAAGGTAGGTTGTATGCCCATGGCAGCATGTGAAGGCGATCTCAAGAAGAGGAAAAGAAGCTCAAGCAAGAGAATGAGGCTTTGAAGAACGCCTTACAAAAATCCAAAAACCAAGAAATGATAGAAGAATCCAACTGCTTAACCAATAAACCAAGAAGAGGACCAGCGCACAGTAGTCATAGCCCAAGCCCTGTTCGGTGTACCGGAAGACGAAGGGAAGACATACATGATTGAAATGGCATAAGAAAAATTGCCAAGGTCGAGAACTAGGAGGACACATGGAAACGCTTCATCACTAGAGAACTGGACACGGGGGAATACTCTAGTGGAGTAGAGGTATCACCCTTTGCAAGATGGATTGAACGGGAGTGGATCCCGAGTAGTTTGTGGTTCCTAACTTCAAGCTATATGACGGGCGTACCGACCTAACGACTCATGTTCACCATTATAGGCAGTTGATGGCAGTCCATAGTAAGATTGAAACTTTAATGTGCACGATGTTCCCTAGTGGTCTATGAGAGTTAGCCATGAAATGGTATGATAGCCTAACTAGAGATCCAATCCACATTTGGGTGCAATTAGCCGAGTAGTTTATGGCCAGGTTCCTAATTAGCAGTCGCCATCTGAAGGACATTGGAGCATTATTTTCCATGAAGAAGAAACATAGTGAAACACTCAGATGATATGTCCATCAGTTCTGGGAAACTATGAACGAGATAGAAAGTCGTAACCCAAAAATTGCAGTGATCGTATTTAAGATTAGACTACCCAAGGACAATTAGTTACACCAGTCCCCGACCAGAAGACTCGTAGTTGATATAGAGGAAATTATGGTCAGGGTTGAAAAATACGCAAAGGTAGAACATGACCTAGGGAAAGAGCCCAATTTTGAGCAGCTGAGCAGGAAGATTAATGTCAAAGAAATATCCAATCAACACCGATTAGAAGTTAAGGGGAAGGAGAAAGGGGGATTCCAACCCCATTCAGCCTTTTCAGGGATCAACACAATATTCAAGGAATCAATGTGCAAGATTTTGTCTCAAATTAAGGGTAAGCCATATTTCAAGTGGCCGAGTAAGCTTGGTGGGGACCCAGAGAGGAGGAATTCCAATCTCAGATATTCTTATCATCGCGATGTCAGACACATGAAGAAAAATTTCCGCTCATTGAAGCAGCACCTCGAGGAGCTCGTATGGGAGGGACACTTGTCACAATTTATAGATGAAGCAAAATCGAAAGTGGAGACAAATGAGAAGAGAGAGATAACCTGGGACCAAATGCGAAACCCACTAGGGGTAATCGATGTGATTGATGTTGCTTTCGACTCCAATACGACAACAAATAAAGCCGAAAGAGCCTACATCCAGAAGGCAACAGAAGTCAATGGGTGGCCAACTTTTATGTGAGATGAATTCTAATTGAGCAAGGAAGTTCTTCCGAAGTAATGTACATAGGCTTGTTCGAAAGCTTAGCTTGAAAGATGAAGACTTGAAGCAGGTGTACGCCCCTTTTGTTGGATTTAGTAGAAGAGTGGTGCTACCGATAGGTAAAATCACCTTACTAATACAAACAAGGTCGGTAGGGACAATGACCGAGTTCTTGGTTGTCAATTCAGAATCAGCCTATAATGCTATCATGGGGCGCACTTGGTTCCACGAAATGAAGGTTGTCTTGTCAACATACCATCAAATCTTAAGGTTCTCTACGGATACGAGTATAGTCGACATTCGGGGGGGGGGGGGGGGGGTTCAAGTGAGTTTCCAAAGTTATCTGTTCATTACCTTGAAAGCAAAACAGAAGGAACAAAGGTCATAGAAGGAAGGGGAAGCTATGGAAACACTCTTGAGGGAAAACATTGATGTGTTCGCATGGATGCCCTACGAAATGCCTGGAATCGACCCTGCAGTCATCTTGCATCATTTAAATATCGACCCGAACTTTAAGCCAGTAAAAATAGAAGGAACGAAGGTCGTCACCTTAGCATGCCGAAGTTGTACTTGAGGAGGTTGGAAAATTGTTAGAGGCACTATCAATCAAGGAAGTGCAATACCCAACTTGGATATCCAATACACTTTTGGTGAAAAAGAAAAATGGAAAATGAAGAGTCTGCGTAGATTTCACAGATCTAAACTGAGAATGCCCCAAAGACAATTTTTCCCTCCCGAAAATAGATCAGATGGTCATTGCCACATCCGGACATGAGCAAATTAGCTTCTTAGATGCATATATGAGATATCACCAAATCCCCCTACTAGAACAAGATCAAGAGAAAACTTCTTTCTTTCAAAAAAATAGAAAACTTCTTTCATTACTCCAAGAGGGATTTTCTGCTACAAAGTGATGTCCTTTGGATTTAAGAATGTTGGGGCAGCTTATCAACGGTTGGTCATCCAAATGTTTAAGGATTTGCTGGGAAAAACCATGAAGGTATATATCCACGACATACTAGTAAAGAGCCTCGAGGCGGCCAACCATTTATATGACCTCCAGAAGACTTTCAACGTACTTCGACAGCATGGAATGAAGCTGAACACCTTGACATGCGCCTTTGGGGTTGGTTCGATAAAATTCCTAGGATTCCTCGTGACAAAAAGGGGAATTGAGGCTAATCTTGGACAAGTGAAGACACTAATTGAACTACAACCCCCAACGAATGTGAAAGAGGTGCATAAACTAAAAGATATGGTGGCGGCCCTAAACAGGTTATATCAAGAGTCTCTGACAGATGCTGGCCATTTTTCCATGCCTTGAAATAGGGAAGGCAAGTGCTACAACTTAAATATTGTTAAACCCAAATGTAGGTTATTGCATAGTAATATAAACTTGGAGGTCTGAGGTCATACCATAGAGAATTGTGAGAGACTTAGAATACAAGGAAAAATAAAATAAAATTGCATTGAGGTTGTTTGAAAGAGTTGTTTGTTCAAGAGAACATAAATTAAGTGGTTAAAAACAGTAATTTAAAAAACTAAAGTATCGGGGATACCCTTTCAATTTCAAATGAAATTTATTAATGATCCAGTTTATGAACTCAATTGAGAATTAGCTGAGAAGTGATCCCAATCGAAATATTTAGCGGTGATAATGTGAAGACATCAAAAGTATAATTAATTAACTTAATTGAACAAATTTAGGAATTTACTTGTAGATCACAAGCATTCACCATTCTCGGGAGTCTACGATATATCAAGTTTTCTAACAAATAAACCCTAATTTTATAAAAAAAAATAAGAAATTGACTATTTTTATGAAAAACTCTATTTAATTAATTTGAGAATGAAATAACCAGTTATTTGACTCATAGGGAATTATAAACATTCGATGTACCATGACACATAAAATCAAAAAATTATACAGAGAAAAAACGTTACTAAAAGACAAAAATTAAATTAAAAGAATATTGGATAAAAAATAATACCGTGTTTCATTGAAAGCTTTTCCCCTACTTTTAGTTAGGCTTTTTGCCGGCCAAAAGAAAATACAATAAGACTAGAAGAGAAAAGGCTTGTCAAAGATGGATACAAAGCAAGACCTATACCCATTTATATAGCCAATGGTAAGCCAAAAACCCTAATTTACATAATCCTCTAAAGTTACTGGCCGAATTTCATCAATGCGTCCGGATGCGTGTTTACAACCGTCTGAACGCACTCCTCTTTACTTGGCCTCTCTGTCCATCATGTCCAGGCACATGTTTTGTACTATCTGGATTCACTCGACAATGTCTTTTCCTTGTTTCCTGTGGAAGTTTAGTTCAGACGCACTTGGTCTTTCTTCCAAAACGCATGTCTTCATTCATCTCTATACAACTTCTAGAACTACTGTCCGGACATGTCTTGTCCACCGTTCAGATGCATTAGGTAGAAAACTCCTTGTTGCTCCTTAATACTTTTGGTCCCTTCTCCTTTTTTGCTTTCCTTCAAATTATTAATTCAACCTATTTACTAGCAAAATTGGAAAAACACAACAAAAAAAAAAGAAGATGATATCAAAACTTAATCAATTTAACACATTTAATGCCTCGCCCAATGCAATTAACCAATAATCAATATAAAAATACCACAATATCCAAGTCTAGTCAACAGGGCATTTCGACGCAGGAGTGCGACGAACATTCAAAGAATTGAAGCTTAGCTAACCAAACCGCCCCTGCTCATAACTCCGGAAAGGGGGAACTGTTGTACATGTACCTCGCAGTCTCAGAACACATTGTCAGCGGGATTCTGAAAAATTTATGCGAAAAAGAGATGAGGCCGATTTACTACATTAGCAAAACCCTCATTGATGTGAAAGTTTAATACTTTCCATCAGAACAGTTCACCCTTGCACTTGCCAGCTTAGCTATAAAGTTAAGGCATTATTCCCAAACACACACAGTGAAGGTCCTGACTAATTAGTTTCTCAAGGCCCTCTTTAGGTGAGCTGACCTATCTTAAAGAATCTCAAAGTGGGCGGTTGAACCCGGGGAGTTTGATATCCTTTTTGAAACACACACAACAATAAAGGGACAAGTAGTCGCAAATTTTATGGCCGAACTCACCTGGGGTCTTGGAGCTGGGGAAACAAAAGGACCCATGGAATTTGTATATCGACGGGTCTAGCAATCACAAGGGAGTCAGAGTTGATTTGATTTTTGAATCCCCCTGTGGAGATGTGTTAGAAAAGGCGGTTAGATTAGAATTCGGCTTGACGAACAATGAAGCAAAATACGATACCTTAATAATAGGAATAAGGTTTGTACATGATATGGGCATTGAGTAGTTAAACATCAATTTTGATTCTCAACTCATGGTCAACTAGTTAACCGGAGAACACTTGGCGAGTGATGAAAGAATGATAGCCTATAATCAATTGGCAACTGCAGAGATGAGCGAAATTCCCAATAGCACCGTTGAACAAATTTCCAAAACAAAGAACGTGCATGCTGACGCACTGGCAACCGTAGCCACTACAATAAAAGGCAATTCCTCTAGAACTATCCTTGTAGAAAGTCAAGCACAACCTAGCACCTTCTGAGGGACGTTGTTAGATGTACTTGCTGTCGAAAAAGCCTTTAGCTGGATGGATCCCATCAAGCGTTTTCTGAAAGATGGCATCCTCCCCAATGACAAGAGGGAAGCTCATAAGCTCAAGCTAAAAGTGGCTAGGTTCTGTTGTCACCAAGCGAAGACCTCTGTCGTTTATAGGACCCTACCTACTAGGCGTACACCCAAGCAAGGTCCAAAACTTTCTGTTCGAGGTCCATGAAGGAAGCTGCGGAGCTCATACAGGCAGAAGGTCATCGACCACCGAGTAATTTCCCAAAGATATTGGTAGCCTTATATGCAAAAAGACGCACAACAATATGTAAGGCAATGTGACAAGTGCCAGAAGTTTTCTTCAGTCCCGAGACAGAGATGCAGTTAGTCAGTGTTTTACTTTGCGTTATTAGGAGCAAAGGTTTCCTCTTTGAACCAACCCAAGCAGCGTTTTACTTTGCTTTATTTTCGGTAATAGTTTTAATAAACATAGTCCTTTTGACACAAAGTGCATTGTTTATTTCCTTTTGGATAAGCAATTCAAAGTACGAATGGATGATTCACTACACAATGAGACTTTTCCAAGGCAAAGGAGAAAGACCAGAGAATGAAATTCTGGGCAAAAGACCAGGGAAACCCCCGACACGGCACAACCTATTGTCAAGGTAGGGAGGGCAGAAATCCTAACATAGGCATTGGCCTAGATCAGGTGTAGGCAGCCGATCAAACTTAGATCCGAGGCTAGGCACAATGATGTAATCCAATATGGGTAAAGATTTGAGACCAAGTAAATTGGTAGGTCGATGAGTTAAGGTTCATTTAGCCCTTATAGTAGGCCCCAGCCCACAATCGAGGTTGAACCTCTATATTAGGGAAGGGGGCATTAAAATGTTTACAAGTATTATTAGGCTCTGGCCCATAATCGAGGTTAAGCCTCTATATTAGGGAAGGGGCATTAAAATATTTACAAGTTTTAGCAGACCCTAGCTCACAATCAAGGCCGAGCCCCTTTGCTGGGGGAAGAGTTCACTAAAAAATTTCCAGGTGAGGCCTTACCCTCTCATCAAGGTCGGGCCCCTTTGCTGGGAGAATAGTGGGCATAAATTTGTACAGAAGGCCCTAGCCCCTTATCGAGGCCGAGCCCTTTTGTTGGGGGAAGGGTGGACGAAGTGTTCAAAAAATCCTGGCCTATACGACTGGCGGCTTGCAAAAATACATGATTATGAAGACAATATGAAATACAATACCATTTTATACATATAACAAAATTGTTACACAATTTGTTTCAAAACAAAAATTAAGAGATTGTAGGAAGATCGATAGTAGGGTCGACAAAGTTAGTTGGAATAGAAGGAACAACCAATTCGACAGAATCAGTTGGAGTAACAAAGACAGCAGGCTATAAAGGCGGGCTACTTGCAGCAGGTAAAGTCACGACATGATGAGATTAAAGCTCAAATCAATTTAGGACTTCAGCTTTCTCCAAGGCATCTCATCCTTTTTGGAAAAAGATCTTCTCGATTAATGGGATCTATTCTACAGTGGACCTCTCAGTAGCTTCAAATCCCTCATCATAAGCCTTATCCTCCGCTGCCTTCATCGTGGACTTAAAAGCCTCAAATTCCATTTGCATAGAGGAATGAAGCTCTTTTAAGTGAGAAGTTTCATTCAAGGCTACGTTCTAAGACTTGACAGCCTCTTTCAGTATTTTTTTAAGCTCTTCATTCAGTTCACAAAGTCTTGCATCTTCGGATTTAAGTAGGTCAATCTCCCCAGCCGCCTTCACATAATTAGCCTTCAAAGTATTGCATTTTCCCAACACCTGGGAACTTTAAAGAAGCACCTTCTTCTCTTCTTTGTCCTTATCCACAGTCCTCGAGCTAGATCAAACTTATGTTGAAGACTCTAAAAAATACAGAGGATAAACTTTATATATATGGTGGTGGTAAGCTCAGGGCCAGTGAGTCGTCATCCAGATCCTCAGAAATTCGAAGGTTAGACAGAAGAATCACCACCTTAGCAAGACCAATTGCAATGTGAATATCATCAACTTTGATGATACCTAGAATAAAACTGACACGTGCTCAGTAAGTGAGCTCAGCTCGGGAGCTCAGGTAAAGTAAGCTGAGTTCCCCTAGCCATGGACTGAGCTCGCCCAGCCAGCATTGACACTCCTTGCTGAAGATTCGAGATGAGAAATGCTAAAAGGACAGCAAGAGGACGGTAGATATCCTCATAATGGGAATTTGACTAATCCAAGGCGTGAAACCCGTCACCAACCAAGATCCTTCCCTAAAACCAAGGAGAGGATCCCATGATAAAAGGCAAAGACCCCTCCGATCGGAACCTGCCATCGGAAGTTTAGGTAACCCCGAAATTGTAGGTGGAGATAGGGCTTGATCCCTTCAATGTAAGATATGATTCCGAATTAGAGGTAAGTATGAGGTTATAAAAAGGGAGGGACAGCCTCCATTAGAGGAGGGGGACAATCGGAAACCCTAATACCCTGAGTATTCTACTGTAACACGTTCAATTCATCAATAAAGAGAAAGGAGCAAGAGCCTCCATTAGAGAGTGGACTAGCCGAGCTCATTAGCCGGTGAACCACTATACTTCTGCTGTATCACATGCACTACACGTCGGTTAATTAGAGCATTCATCCATCGATATTCGAGCCTTGTAGCTCAGATGCCCTATCTAGACCCACACAGATCGTTCATACCACATAATCCAGTCCCATAGCTCATTCACACAGGTTTACACCATCAGTTTGGCGCCGTCTGTGGGAACGACTGTTCCTGTTACAAGTAAGCTGATTCCTCAGTGACTGATGGTAACAACTCGAAATATGAGCAGAAGTCAAACAAACTTACCGCGAATGCAAGGTCAGCAGGAAGCCACCAACAGCAGACAACCCGGGAACATCCAGGAGGCGCATTCCCCCATTAATAACGAGTTGGAGGCCCTTCGCCTCGTCAACCAACGTTTACTAAGGGAGAATGAAGAGTTATCAAGGCTCATACAGCGCCCACAAGAGGCACGACCGGCCCAAGAAGGCCAGAATGATCCCCCTCATAGGGAACAACGACACTGGGACCCCCTTAGAGAGGTCAGTGAATGAGGAGAAGCCAGCCAGACCAGGGGACATATTCCTTATATACCCCCTAGGAATGGCCAAAACGACGAGGTGCAAAGTCAGAACGATGGAGGTGAGAGGGACGATTTTCTCCCTTACCCGCAACGCAGGAGAGAACAACACTGGGAGCAACGCTTCAAAGACATCCAGGAAGAGCTCAGCCACATGAAGGAGGCTATAAGGAGCAAGGCTCCGGTTACAATGGACGTCCTAGTGCAGCAAACCGAGTCCCCATTCACCACCGGAGTGCTGCACTTTCCCCTTCCACCGAAATTCAGGATGCCGCAAGTAGAGGTCTTTGATGGGACGAAAGATCCCGTAGATCACCTCAACACTTACAAGAACCAGATGGAGTTGCATGGATACCAGGATCCCGTGCGTTGCAGAGCTTTCGCCATCACATTGAAAGGCTCTGCCTTAGCCTGGTTTCACAGGCTCCCACCAGCCTCGATCTCATCCTTTAAAGAGCTCTCCATAGCTTTCGTATCTCACTTTATAGGAGCCCGGATATACAGAAAGCCAAGCTACCACCTGCTGAACGTAAAACAGGGTCCCCAAGAGAACCTGAGGTCTTATGTCCAAAGGTTTAACTCGGAGACATTGAAGGTAGACGTCCCAGACGAAAAGTTCGCCATAACTGCTTTCATTGCAGGGCTGGGAGTGCAATCAAAGGACTTGATGTTCTCCATATCAAAGAACCCTCAGGCGAGCATGGCTGAGGTGTTAGCCAAGGCAGAGAAGTATATAAACGGCGAAGAGGCACTCCTTTCTAAAGTAGGGGGAACATCCTCACGAAAGGAGAAGGGAAAAGAAGAGAAGAGAAGGGACGGGAGTCCCAGGAAGGAAAAAGGGCGAGAGAGATCTCCCCGAAGAGATAGGGACCGCTCGCCAAAGAGAAGAGGAAATGTCAGAGATCGCCTGGGCCCCATGCAACCTGAGTTGCAGCCCAGATATGGACCCCAGCGATTCACCCCACTCTCTGCCACTGTGTCGTAAGTTTTGTATGAGGTCCAAAACGAGAAGTTCTTAAGATGGCCACCTCGGATGAAGGCAGATCCAGCCAAAAGAGACCCCACCAAGTACTGCGATTACCATAGAGACCATGGTCACCACACTGATGACTGCATTCAATTAAAGAAGGAGATCGAGTTTCTGATCCAACGAGGTCAGTTACGTCGTTTTGTAGCCAATGACAACCAGAACCGAGCTCTTCCACCTCCACCACCACGACAGCAGGCACCCGCGCCGCACCAGCAGCCTCTAGGGGAGATCAGAGTAATATCAGGAGGGTTCGCAGGAGGCGGAGAATCTAGCTCAGCCAGGAAAGCACACCTCCGCCGGATTAGAGCCGAAGAAGCTCTCGAAGTGCACGCTGTGTCCAAAGCACCACGCATAGATACAGCTATCACTTTTTCGGACGCTGATTTGGAGGGATGCCAGTACCCGCATGATGACCCATTGGTGGTGCGAGCAGTGGTGGCTAATAGAACTGTTCATCGTGTTCTAATCGATAATGGGAGCTCGGCAGATATCATTTTCGCACCTGCGTTTGATAAGATGGATATAGGAAGGGAGAGACTTGAGCCAGTAAGCACTCACTTGTTGGGATTCTCCGGGGAAAGGGTGCTTCCCCTAGGCTCAATCCAGCTCGTGCTCACCCTAGGGGACCCACCTTGCCAAGCCACTACCACCGTAAAGTTCCTAGTGGTCGATGCACCCTCTGCATACAACATCTTGCTTGGGAGGCCATCCCTTAATTCTATGAAGGCAATCCCATCTGCCTACCATTTAGTCGTGAAATTTCCTACAGACAATGGAATCGGAGTAGTCCGAGGAGACCAGCGGGTGGCAAGGGAATGCTACATGGCTTCTATGAAAAGGAAGGAGGTTGAGAACATCCAACTGGATGAACTCGACATGAGAGACGAAATGGAGACAAGACCAATGCCATCGGAAGAGCTAGAACCAGTTCAGCTTGATGAAAAGCCAGAACACCTCGTTTATGTGGGTTCCAGACTAAACGCAGAGCTCAAAGGTCTCCTCATCCAGTTCCTAAAGGAGAATATAGGAGTGTTTGCTTGGATGCAGGAAGACATGGAGGGAATTGACCCTTCGGTTATCACCCAGAAGCTAAGTGTTAATCCAGCTTGCAAACCCGTCAAACAAAAGAGGAGAAGTTTTGCCCCAGAAAGACAAAAGGCGATTAATGAGGAGGTCAGCAAGCTCCTCCATGCCAAGGCCATCAGGGAAGTTGAATACCCTACTTGGTTGGCGAATGTGGTTCTCGTCAAGAAAACTAATGGCAAATGACGATTGTGCATTGACTTTACCGATCTCAACCGAGTATGCCCCAAGGATAGCTTTCATTTACCTCGGATTGACTTAATAGTGGACGCCACAGCCGGGCATGAGCTCCTTAGCTTCATGGATGCCTTCTCAGGATACAACTAGATCAGGATGGATCCCGGCGATCAGGAGAAGACCTCCTTCGTAACAGAACAAGGAACATACTGTTATCAGGTCATGCCCTTCGGGTTGAAGAACGCTGGAGCCACTTACCAGCGGCTGGTAAATAGGATGTTCCAAAAACAGATAGGAGCATCCATGGAAGTTTACATCGATGATATGTTAGTAAAGTCACTAAAAGCAGAGCTCCACATCGAGCACTTAGCAGATTCGTTCCGAATCTTAAAGGAGTACAGAATGAAGCTCAACCCTGCGAAATGCGCGTTTGGGGTCTCGGCAGGAAAATTCCTAGGTTTTATAGTTAGCAGCAGAGGAATTGAAGCTAACCCAGAGAAGGTTAGGGCAATGATGGAGATGCAGTCACCATCCAATACAAGGGAGGTGCAACGCTTGACAGGCAGAATAGCTGCCTTGAGCCGTTTCGTGTCTAGATCAAGTGATAAATGCCAGCCGTTCTTTCAGATATTAAAAAAGGCGTTCCAGTGGGATGCCAAGTGTGAAGAAGCATTTAAAGCCCTGAAAGATTATATGAGCTCTCCTCCTGTACTGGTGAGCCCTTTAGAAGGGGAGGTCCTTACTCTATACCTGGCGGTTTCAGATTTTTCGACAAGCGCAGCGCTGGTCAGGGAGCGAGACAGAGCTCAGCAACCAGTCTACTACTGTAGCAGAGCTCTGATGGGGGCAGAGGAGAGATACCCAAAGATGGAGAAGCTCGTCTTAGCGTTGGTGACAACAGCCAGAAGACTCAGGCCCTATTTCCAGGCTCATACTGTCGAGGTTCCAACAGACCAGCCAATGAAGCAAGTACTACATAAGCCAGAGTCCTCGGGGAGGTTGGTTAAATGGGCCATAGAGCTCAGTGAGTTTGACATAAGATACAAGCCAAGAACTGCCATCAAAGGGCAAATTTTGGCGAATTTTATTGCAGATTTCACAGCGGCAGCGCCCATGGAGACCACAGATTTAATACCGGACCTCCCCATATGGAGACTCTCAGTGGATGGGGCTGCTAATGCGCAGGGAAGCGGTGCAGGAATGATCCTGACCTCCCCAGAAGGAATAGACGTCGAATATGCCCTCAGATTTGGGTTCAAAGCTTCAAATAATGAGGCAGAATATGAAGCTGTCATTGCTGGGCTTAATCTTGCTTATTTTATGGAAGCAGAGCAGCTGGAGATCTGCAGCGATTCTCAACTGGTGGTGAAACAGATAGAAGAGGCCTACAAAGCAAGAGGCGAAAAGATGGTCCTTTACCTCAAAAAGGTACGAGAAATAATAAAAAAATTTGTGCAAGTTAAGGTCAGACATGTGCCCAGAGCAGAGAATTCACGAGTAGATGCGTTGGCAAGGTTAGCAACTGCCTCGCAAGAAGACTTGGATATACTAATACCAGTGGAACACCTCCCAGAGCCTTCAGTGAGTATCGAAGAAGAGGACATGCTATCAGTCGAGGCTCAGCCGAGCTGGATGGACCCCATCATTGGGTACCTGCAGAATGGGGCTTTGCCAAGTGATACTAAGGAGGCATCCAAGCTGAGGATTAGGTCTGCCAGATTTTCACTGCTACAAGGAAGTCTGTACAAACGTGGATTCTCAATGCCTCTCCTTAAGTGCGTAGGAGATGAAGATGCCAACTACATACTCAGAGAGGTACATGAAGGAATATGTGGCAATCACATAGGAGCTCGGGCCTTGGCAGGAAAAGTGCTGAGACAAGGGTATTATTGGCCCACCATGCTCAAAAATGCCACCGACTTAGTAAGAAAATGCAAGACTTGTCAGGAGCATGCCAATGTGTCCCATTGTCCTCCCGAGCCCCTAAGCTCGGTGGTAAGCCCATGGCCTTTCCAGCAGTGGGGTTTGGACATTCTGGGACCCCTTCCCACCGGTGTGGGGCAGTGCAGGTTTGCCATCATAAGAGTGGACTACTTCACCAAATGGGCAGAGGTCGAACCGTTAGCAACCATCACAGAGCAAAAAGTTCAAAACTTCGTTTGGAAGTCAATAGTTTGCAGGTTTGGAGTTCCCAGAGCGTTCGTGTCTGACAACGGAAAGCAGTTTGATAACTCAAAATTTAAAAGCTTTTGTGCAGAGCTCGGGATCAAGAACTACTTCTCAGCTCCTGCACATCCTCAGTCCAATGGGCAGGCAGAGGTCACAATCAGAACAATAAAGTCAGCTTTGAAGACCAAATTAGAAAACCTGAAAGGCAAGTGGGTGGAATACGTCCCTGAGGTATTGTGGGCCTACAGGACCACCGTCAGATCTGCAACTCAGGAAACCCCATTTGCTTTGACCTTTGGAACCGAGGCAGTAGTCCCTGTGGAGATAGGGCTCCAATCACCAAGGGTGGAATTTGCAGATGCCGAGCACAATGATGAATCCCTCCTGTCAAACCTCGATCTCTTGGATGAAAAAAGGGACAGAGCTCTGCATCGTGTCCGCATTTACCAAAGGAAAACTGCAAGGTATTACGACAGGAAGGTAAGGCACCGAAGCTTCAAGGCTGGAGACTTGGTACTTAGGAGGCTTCTGCTTGCAAGAAAGGATCCCACGCATGGAAAATTGGGGCCCAACTGGGAAGGGCCCTATATCGTGTCAAGGGTAATCCGACCGGGGAATTACGAATTGCAAACAGAGGAGGGAAAGGTCCTACCTCACTCGTGGAATGCTGAGCACCTTAAGAAGTTTTTTCAGTAAGTGTTGTTTGTAATAGAGCTATTTTTAAATAAGAATGAGCAAGTCTTTTATTCATCCTTCAATGGCTCCCAAAGTAAAGGCATGAGCTCTTCAGCTCATAAATACACGATAAGCTTCAAAGCTTATGAATCAAAGATGAGCTCTTCAGCTCATAAATACACGATAAGCTTCAAAGCTTATGAATGAAAGATGAGCTCTTCAGCTCATAAATACACGATAAGCTTCAAAGCTTATGAATCAAAGATGAGCTCTTCAGCTCATAAATACACGATAAGCTTCAAAGCTTATGAATGAACGATGAGCTCTTCAGCTCATAAATACACGATAAGCTTCAAAGCTTATGAATGAAAGATGAGTTCTTCAGCTCATAAATACACGATAAGCTTCAAAGCTTATAAATAAAAGATGAGCTCTTCAGCTCATAAATACAGGATAAGCCTCAAAGCTTATAAATAAAAGATGAGCTCTTCAGCACATACAAAATTCAAGACTGGTCTCTTCTTGGAGACACCAACAGTAAAAGTCAAGACTGGTCTCTTCTTGGAGACACCAACAGTCAAATTCAAGGCTGAACTCTTCTTGGAGACACCAACGGTCAGATGAAAAGTGAGGTCAGTATCAGCATGATCTTCTGTTTTCCATCAACATTCGTAGTCCGACCTGTGGAATCAGACAAAAGAGCAAGGTCAGTGCAAACATGATCTTCTGTTTTCCTTCCACGTTCATGTTTTGAGCACAAAGAGTGTGCTGAAATAACTCAACAGAATTCGAGACGCGCCCCTCAACTCATAAAGAATTGCGCATGCGGAAAAAACGAAAGATCTGATAATCAAGAGTATCCAAAAGTACAAATATTCAGAAAAATATGGGGAAAGATTATGGTTTGACATCATTCAAGAAAAGAAAGAAAGATACAAGGAAACAAAAATCTTAGTTCTTCTTAAGCTGAGACTTCAGCTCGGCCACTTCCTCCTTCAGGCGAGCATTCTCCTCCTTCAGCTCATCTCTCTCTTGCTCGGCCTTATGGAGTGAGTCAAGAAGCTTTTGACCTGCTGGGGTGAGGAAGATAGTGGATAAAGAGCCAGGGGAAAAGGAGCCATCCCTCCTACGCCTCTTTGAGCTAGCTCCAGCATCCCCGTCCTCGTCAGAATCCCCGTCCTCGTCAGAATCCCCTTCCTCATCAGAATCAGAGAAAGAGGTCCAGGAAGAATAGGGGACGGAAGAAAACTCAAATTCAGTAGCATCAGCCCCAAACAGATAGAGGTTTGCGCTCGTCATCAGCTCAGAATAAGTCTTAGACTCAGCAAGCAGCAGCTCGTTGATATTTACCATCCCTGGCACGTCCAGTTCAGGTGGACCTGCACAACGAAAACGTAGTAAGAGCATATCTTCAAAAGGAAGAGTTCAAAAGAGCTCGGCTGGAACTTACCAATGCGAGAGAAGCTCTTCCAGGACCGAGGGATCCTAGCTTCACGACAGCGATCCTCAGGAGACCTCCAAGACTCTCCAGAGGCGAAGAAGAAACGCTTAGACCACCCTTCAGGATTGGAGGGAATATCTAGAACCAAACGGCGTAAACTGAAATTCCTCCAACGGAAGAAACTGAAGCAGGGGGCATCATCTTCTTCAATCTCGAAGAAGTATAGAAACTCAGAGACGAAGGGGAACCTGCCAAGGGCGTGCAGGCGACAGAACAAGAAAAAGCTTATCATAGCAGCCCATCCTCGTGGAGAGAGGCGAGAAGGGCATAGGCCATAGTAGGCAAGAACTCGCCCAACGGCCGGATGAATGGGAAGGCGAAGTCCCATGTCCATTGCACCTTCAAAGAAACAAACTTCCCCTCGAGGAAGGTAGTTGCAAGGCTCGTCGGGGGTAGGAACTCGCAAAGGCAAGTCAAGATCAGGGAAAAACCGTCTCTTAATGTCCACCAAGTCAGAAGGTTCAAGTATTGAAGAAGACAGGTAGCGACAGTGCCACTCCCATTCGATTCCAAAGGAGGCACGTTCCTGGAACAAAGAGGAAGCAGACGCAGCCATTGAAAGTGCTCGTAAGGAAAAAGATGCAAGAAATCAACGAGAAAAGCAAGAATATTTCGTGCAAGGAAGGAAAATAGGAATTCAACAGACGACAAAGAAACTTAGGGAAACTTGGGAGTTTTTCAGGAAACCAAGAGTCAAGAAAGAGGGAGTCAGTTGCCTGTTTAGTTCCTTAATTAATGAAGGTAGTTGCGGTTATGGGAAGTGGTTGCGGTTATGGAAAACGGTTGGGAGAAAAACGCGGGAAAAGAAATTGGTATAAGATCACTTCCTATTTGCACTCAAAACAACCTACAGAATTCTGGCCCCATCAAGTAATATATCCTCCATATTTGAGCTCAGCCCGGTCAAAAACAGAGCACTTGTATGGCAAGTCTTTAAGGCCTGCCATTCTAAGGGCCCTGCTCACGTTAGAGAGGAAGAGTTCCTGATGGGTTCCTCAGCTCATCGAAGAAACTTAAGCAGCGTATGAAAGTTTTATAGCCTTGCTTAAAGAAGGCCTAAAGTACTCCTCAAAGCAAGGTTGGAAAAAAAAAATGTGAAACTAGAAGAAACTCTTCTATTCTCAGAAAAATAGAGCAATGGAATTTATTATCCATCTCAGAAAGAACCTTTAAGTTCAGACAAGCAGAGCCAAGAAGCTCAGAAAGAGCTCTTAAGTTCACAGAAACAACCGAAAAGCTCAGTAAGAGCTTTTATGTTCACAAGAAGAGCTGTACAGCTCAGGAAGAACTCGTGGGCTAACAAACTCGAGCTATGCAGTTCAGAAGGAGCGCGCCAGTTCAGAATATCAAGTTGAGCAGCTCAGAACAAAGAAGAAGAGGGAAGGGATCTCTAAGATCCTAACTACCGAGCTCGAAAGCTCAGGAGAAGCCACTGGGCATAACACCAAGTCTTCTATATTCCTCAAATCTAATAATTTTGCTTCAAGAAATGCACAGCACCTCTCAAAGCAAAGGGGGGAGGGGAATATATACTGCATCAAGCAAGTAAGTGAAGCAAAGCAACTCAGCAGAAGAGCCCTCAGCAACAGAATCAAGGGGAGAGCTGCCATAAATGTCTTGGGTCCCCGCTTCCGTTGATTCCGGATTTTGAGCAAGGGCTTCAGTCACCAAGCTAGCAGAAAATGGTGCAGAAACAGGAATAGCAGGATTTGCAGCAAGGAGCTCAGGAGTCGCTGTTGAAGGCGAAGGCTCAGGAAGCACGATAAGAGCTCTAGAGGTCCCAGGGGCAGGTATGTCTCGACTCAAGGTAGCAGCTGGGGAAACTGAGGTATCCTCCTCGGTATCAGAACTAGACTCCTCCATTTCTTCTGCGGTGGGGATAGAGAAGTTGAAGTCAAGATCTGGGAAAGCTTTGATAGCCTTGCGCCTAAAAGCAAGCCATCCAGTAGCCCACAAGGTGGTGGCCTCATCTCTCAGCTCAGCGGTCTCTTTGTCCCTCTGTTGGACCAAACCTTTCTGCTCCTCGAGCTCCTCACAGAGTTTGCCGTTAGCCTCACTGAGGGCAAGATAATCTTGATTGGCCTGGATGAGCTCTTTCTTGGCGTCAAAGGCCTCCTGGTTAGCCTTGGACCACGCCTCGACCTTAAGCTGCAGGTCTTCCTTAACCAACTTCAGCTCATCCCGAGCCCTCTTTTCCCCCTCCTCAGCTCTGACCTTGACTGTCAGTGTGTGCTTGAGGTCGGAGGCTTGCTTCACCGTCTGCTCGTTGAGGCTCTCCATCTGCGTCTTGAGGCTCTCAACCCGGGCTCTGAGGTCTTCATTCTCAAGAGACAATTCAGAAACCTTGGTCTTATACTTCTTCAAGACCTGAAAAGAGCTCTCTTGGGACCGAACCCGATGCAGTAGACCATTCACATGAGGGACAGCCTGAAAATGCGAAAGAACGCATGAGTCCCCAAAACAAAAATAAGTGAAGAAGGAGAAGTGGTAGCGCTTTCAGCAGCTGCTCCCTGAAGAGCTGAAGAAATGGACTCCTCAAGAGGCATAGAAGCAGCCTTCAGAACATCAAACTCAGAGAAAATAGAAGAGAGAGCCCCTGCAGCAAGATCCATGTTGTCAAAAAAGGAATCCTCATCTCCTTCAGATTTTCTCTCGGTCTTCCCAGAAGCAGTGTATGAGAGCTTTCCGGGTTGGAGGTCAGGGATCACTCCCAAAGCTTCCTTAACCTCAGAGGAGGAAGGGGAAGCCTGATCTCCCTTTTGAGCAGGCCCCGACCCAGGATGGGCCACTGGAGGAGGAGAGATGACTGCATGTTGAGGGGTGCCGAATGGGGAGGGCGGTGCCTTGATGGGAACCACTTCTGTAGTAGCAGAAGGGGCAGAAGGCACTTCCAATCTGGGGATTTTAGCTCGAGTGTTTGGACCACTCCCAGAGCCGACCCGAGCCTTGCGCTTCCCAGACCTGCCACCCTCCAACAGCTCTGCAATTTTGGCCTGGAGCTCTTCTGGAGTAGCCTTCATGGTAGAAGGACCTGAGAGGTCTGGAAGAAGTAGGAAAATGTAAAGAAAAAGAGAAGAGAAGGAAAGACGATGAAGAGAGGAAAACAAGTAACGATGAAATTACCTTCGTCAGCCCCTAAAACAGATAATGGAATCGCTAAAGTCACCACAGGAAGGCTCAGACCTAGCTGCACCAAATTTCGTGACTCAATCAGGTCAGCGTACCTCTCTGGCTTGATCTTCTCCAACTTCACTAGCACTTTCTTATCCTCAGGGCTGAGCTCAAGACGATCACCTGGAAAGAAGAAAGAATGCAAATAAAAAAAAAGGGGGCAAAAGGCTTATAAGTTCCAGATCAGAGCTCAGTTGACTTGAGAAAAGACTCACGTAAGTTGTCTGGTTCAGCCCAAGCCGTAGGGATACCGAGAGTGTCTGTCTTATCAGCAGGATTATACTCCCAATTGGTGCCCCCGACAAAAAAGAAGTGTTCCTTCCAGTGCTTATGAGAGGTCGGAATATTAGAGATAAGCTGCCTAACGTTGGCACGTTTAGAGGCATACAAGAAGCCTCCAGAGGTCGGTTTGACGTTGAAGAGCTCCAGAAACAAAGAAATGCTAGGAATCCCAAGGTTATGCTTCTTGAAGATGACTAAAAGACCAACCATGACGCCATAGAAGTTGGGGGAAATCTGGGAAGGGCACACATGGAAATGTTGCAGAATCACCTTGATGAATGGGTGCAGAGGAAAGCGAAGACCGTTATCAAAGGCGGCGAGAAAGAAGCAAACCCTGTTGTGTACTTGTTCTACGTAGTAGACGGATCTGTCTGGGCACCAGAGTTCGACCCCAGGAGGAAAACCGTACCGAACCTTATAAACTTTCATTAGCTCAGGGGCCTCTTTGCTGTAGCCCACAGACTCGGCATGCTTGAAGGCAGACCCCAAATATGAGGTCTTCTCTTCAACCCCGACCCCACTGACCTTGCCTTTGCCTTTGTCTGGCCTAGGAGGCAGGAGGGACGCTGAGGGAGGCTCTTCGGTATTAACCGCAGAATCAACGGCATCTACCCCAGGGAAGTTATCTATCTCGTCACCTACCTCCCCTAATTCAGTATCCTCTTCGGCCGACCTGGACCCTAAAAGTGAAACAGAAGAGCGAGTGGCTCCAGAGGAGGCAGACATGACAGGAAGAGAAAAAGGAAGGTTAAAAGAACGATAAAGCAAAGGGGCACGGGTTAGGCACTCTTTAATAACCCTTGGGTCGGCACAGTAACTCCCGACGGCAAGGATGTGAACTATAGAGCTCCAATCGACGAAATAAGGAAGGGGGGTTAAACAATGGTCGCGATTCCAAAAGTAAAAGAATCGAAAGGCCCAAAAATGCAGCAACCACCTCGAATTCGAGGGATCCAGAGTAAAAGGAGGAAGAGGAAGGGGCAGAGAACGTACCTAACTCAGGAATAACAGCGAACGGAAGCCTGGAGCACTATCGGGGGAAGGAGGCGGTGCGAATCTTCGAAACGAGGGCTGGAAATTCGATTTCAGACAAGGGAATAGAAAGTTTCGAGCAAGAAAGTCCGAAATCACAGAGAGAACAGGGACAAAGGGCAGCGAGGAAGATGAATAGTGTGAAGAAACGGTTCAGATAGCCGTTTTGAGTATTTAAAGCTTGAGGGACGTGGGCTGAGACATGCGCGGGAATTGAGGAAAGACATGATTGCTGCAAACCGTCAAAAATCCTCAAGCCACGTGCTAGCCACATGCGGGTCTAACTCAATCTGAGTAGGTCAGCCCCTGCCTTAGCTAACCTAAGACAAAGGCTGGGGGGCAACTGATGATACCTAGAATAAAACTGACACGTGCTCAGTAAGTGAGCTCAGCTCGGGAGCTCAGGTAAAGTAAGCTGAGTTCCCCTAGCCATGGACTGAGCTCGCCCAGCCAGCATTGACACTCCCTGCTGAAGATTCGAGATGAGAAATGCTAAAAGGACAGCAAGAGGACGGTAGATATCCTCATAATGGGAATTTGACTAATCCAAGGCGTGAAACCCGTCACCAACCAAGATCCTTCCCTAAAACCAAGGAGATGATCCCATGATAAAAGGCAAAGACCCCTCCGATCGGAACTTGCCATCGGAAGTTTAGGTAACCCCGAAATTGTAGGTGGAGATAGGGCTTGATCCCTTCAATGTAAGATATGATTCCGAATTAGAGGTAAGTATGAGGCTATAAAAAGGGAGGGACAACCTCCCTTAGAGGAGGGGGACAATCGGAAACCCTAATACCCTGAGTATTCTACTGTAACACGTTCAATTCATCAATAAAGAGAAAGGAGCAAGAGTCTCCATTAGAGAGTGGACTAGCCGAGCTCATTAGCCGGTGAACCACTATACTTCTGCTGTATCACATGCACTACACGTCGGTTAATTAGAGCATTCATCCATCGATATTCGAGCCTTGTAGCTCAGATGCCCTATCTAGACCCACACAGATCGTTCATACCACATAATCCAGTCCCATAGCTCATTCACACAGGTTTACACCATCAAACTTCAAAGTCCTTGGCGTGAATTTCCTGACCATGGGCTCGAAGACGGGGTCTCCAGGAAAGGGCTCCCTCAGATCCCTCAAGCTCATCGATCAACGGGTCAGTTGCACTTTTTTTTTTTTAACTACTGCCTACGTACACGTTCAGTGATGGACACAAAATCTTCATTGGGACCCATATCCTCCTCTAAATCAACTGGCTTGGGAGGAGGACCGGTTGCAATTCCAAAAGGATAAGGATTATCCCCTTGTTTCAGTTGATCCGATGGAGTGCATTAGGGAGCAACCTCAGAAGGAACTGGATGTGTAGAAACATTTTCGGAAGAGGACCCCAAATCGGCAGTGCTTCCAAGGGCTGGACCCAAGACAAAATCGATAATGTTAGTCGCAACTCGGCCCCTTCCCATTCCTCATTTTTGGGGCCTCCTTGGAAGCAATGAAGGTGGAACTTCCACAACCCGCGTAGCTCTACGCTTGGCAAGTTGTTGAGACGTCATAGATGGGACTGCATGAAGGAATGGTACGATGGAAAGTAGCCAAGCAGCACGTGGGCAACTCAGCACCAGTGGTCCTTTGTACCAAATTCCCAAACTTTGTGAAGATCAGGGATCCTTACACTTTTGTATTTTTCCCCTGACAGTTTCACCTACACGAACAAAGGCAGAAGGATTATGCACATCAAAATAAGTACAAAAATAGAGTAAATAAGAAATGGTAAAGGGTTATAACAAAAAACTACCTGGGGCACTATCTTCACATGGACGGTTGTAGCGAGGTGCCTCGCCAGCTCTATGTTCCTAGTTTTTCGAAACAAAGAAAACATCATTCTCATGCCCCTTTGTTCGAGTCTATGAGATGAGTGACCAGATAGTGATCAGTCCACCTAACCCTAAAGTAGTAGTTCTTCTTAGTGGTACAAGTAGCAATATAGCAATACATAATCTCCCACAGCCCTAGGTTAATTCCCAACATATTATTCAAAGCTACCACCCGCATTACTATCCTAAAAAATTGTGACAACACTGAAGAGGACATAGTCTTACTTAAGGCATAAAGTAACCATAAATGCAGAGGGTGGAGAGCGAACCTAACTCCACCCTCTGTTACTACCCTAGTGGGAAAAGGGATTAGTTCTCTAGATCCTATCAATGGCCTATCACCGGCGGCCTCGATGATATCGTCATCAAGAATGGCATACTTAGACCTAAACTCGGGTACGTTACCCTCCTCCAATTTACTCATTATGAGAAGAGAGGGGTAGAACTTACAAAAAATTTCAGAGAAAGAAAGCTTTAGAATGTAGCCATGGAGGAAGGTAAAAGGAAGAAGAGGCATACTGGGATTATATATAAAAGCAGGAGGGGAGAATGCGCCTGATGTATGAAAAAAAACCCCGCCATTAATGCTATTGACCGTTTGAGACAATGAAAGGACTCAAATCGTACTTTTTCTTAAGAAAAATGCTACATAATTTAAATGAAATTCAAAAATTAAAACCCAAATGTATATCATCCCTTGGATGAGTGTGAAAAGAGTCGGTCCCACTGAAAAAATTGATGGAACCCACTCATCCAAGGATTGATATGCATTTGAATTGTAATTTTTTAGATTTTATTTGAATTTTATAGCATTGTTGGCTATGAAGAAACATTAATATAAGCAATGATGGCTCAACAAAGAATGATCCTTAGTGCACCAAGTGAAGGAACATTCTCTTGGGGAAAATGAAGGGGCTCAATATTTCAGAGCTAAGAAGCGATAGTCTGTCACTAGGCATGTGGATAGGCACGTGCTAAATAAGAACGCCTGAGTAAAGATCGACTGAGCACATAACTGAGCAAGAGATTGTCAGCTGACCAAGCAAGAGATTATTAGACCAAGTAAAGTAACGTGAGGAACGACATAACTATCTCTTGAAAAGAAGGATGATTGAATTATTCCATCGAATCAAAGATAATTGTAGTAAGAGGAGGATAAACACAAATCAATAAACACTGGTGTCAATCCAGAAGAATTTGGCTGAGATTAAGGTATGCCAACCTCGCATAGCCAGCGGCAGAAACCCAAGGAAGAGGGGTAATTATAACAGAAGGTCAACCTACACAAGAACAACCCAGTAAATTACCTAACCTATTCCGGAGAATCCCTACTGACTTACGCATCGGAGTGTCTCCGATCAGTCAACCCTCGGTTTCAGGCAGTTTGTTCATTTTGCAGGTGGCAGTAACTTTGGTTTCATGTTTCCGTGTTTCCCGAACTCCTCATCATCTATAATTAAGAGGTTCAAGTTTTTCCTCTTACAAACCTCATGTTTAAAGACATTATACAATATCAAAAATCAAATTGATCTTGCAATATTTGTATTTTAAATTGTAATTTAATTTTTTTTTAATTATGCAATTTAAAATTAAAATGAAGAGAGAGGTAAGTGTGGATTAATTATTTGATGTTTTTGGGCAGGAAGAAAATTTTTGGTATGAATTTTATACCATTGGATCAAAACAGATGAAGATTAGATCAATCTTGATAGCAATTGTGTTTTTATAAATTGAGAATTCAACTTCCTAACTGTCATATTATATACACATTAATTTCATACATTACAATGGTAAAATATAAACATTTTTTTTCCTTCGTTCCACTTTTCTATCATACTAAAAACAAAAACAAAATTATTTTTATTTTTTATCCCTTCTACCTAACAAAAATGAGGGAATGAAGAATTTATTCCTTAAAGAATAAAAAGTGTATTACCCCCACCTTCTATTATTTTATTTTTCCATTCACCTGCCTAACACACTGTAACCAAAGTGAACTCTCAAGTATCCTTCACTACTGTACAGCCATTGTGATGCTTCTTTTTCTTTTCGCTTTATATAGATGTGCTAACGACACTACTCCAAATGGCAAGGGCCAAGGACAACAAGAGCATGGGTCCTGCTGGGCGGAGAGGGTGCCGTGCCAAAGCATAAAGTGGTGGTGAGCTGGTGGTGCTTTTAGGGTCCCACCCACCCCAACTTGCTTTGGTCGTTTTGGAATCCTTTCTTTTCAGTTCTCAATTTTGGTCAAAATTAATCATATGCGGACCAATAGAACTTAGAAATGAAGCTCAGTGAATTTCACAATATTGCATAACTTGTCTGAATTTGACTAAGGTTTTTTTTTTTCTTGGAAAACTAGACTAATTTTGAAATTGAGTGAATTTGATGTGAACATGCATTGCCACAATGCCTAACATAGCACAGGGTCTGCTTGGAACAGAAAGTACCATGTCACTATTTGGGAATTTTGTTATGTTTTGCTATCGATTGATTTTGTGTTCTATTGCAATTATTAATGACCCTTTTTAGGGTCATTGTAACAGATGAGATATTGTATTTGTATTACTGATTTTCCATTGCATATCGAAAAAAAAATGAAGTATTGTAAATAAAAAAAAAATGTGGTATCAACTTATCTTTAGTTTTTGGCTTTGGGGACGTATTCAAACATCTTAGGTATAGGTCATTCAAATAATCCTTCATTTCGAACTACAGATCTTTAGTTCTGGTTTTAGGTCCCGATTGGTGTTGGCAAGCAGTACCACGGGGGGTTTGGGGGGCTACCCCCATTTGTTTAAGGAATGAGTATCTCTTTGACTTAACTCAAGAAGAAAGTTCTTATGTGTTCTTTCTAGTTAGTGAAGTGTTTCATGTTATTGGAGCACGAACGCATAAGTCTCATTTCTTTGAAGGCGGGGCTTCGGTACTTGAATTTAATTTATTAACCTAATGTATTATAATATTTGTTGGGACCCACTACCAATATAATGATTGTGGTAGATTAGTCTAACAAATTAAATTCAAATAATATTATTGTTCAAATAATCCTTTTGTACATATATAGAGTGCCCTATTCCGCATGCACCATCATTACAACAAGAAGCTATTTGTGCAGAAATAATTAAAGAAAATCAAGTGGCCGAGCTAGTTTTTCTTTTCTTGGTGAACCATTGGTTCACAATGATCAATCCAAAATTTATTTCTCCCAAATCACCCCAAAAAAGTACATTATATATATGTGGTGTTTGCTATCGTATCGTGATATCTTGTGTTAATGATGATCTAATCTCACTATTCTATCAAATATTTATTCCCAAGGTAGAGGTGCCAGTTGGCTGATTCTATATGCTGGCTTCTTATCTCTAGCAAATGTCAAAGAATTTTTAGAAAGATTTAGCAAGCGGATGTATATCTTGCACAATTATGGTGGACTTAACTTTTGATCCAGTTTTTGAAAACAAAATTCATACCTTTCAAAAGATAAATTCAAGCTGAGATCTGGAGCTTTGCAGTCAGTTACGCAAAGCTTATGAGAAAAGGTCAGCATAAATGAAACTAGGGTGGGGTTATTCCCACCCCACAAATCTGTGTTCCTCCTCCCCCTCCCCTCCTCTCCTCTCCCCCCTCCCCCCCCCCCCCCCCCCCCCACCCCCCCAATTAAACTATAAATAATAGGGAGAATTACACTTAGACCCTTTAGGTTTGTCACTTAATCACTCAGACCCCTTGATATTTAAAATATTATACACAAACCCCCTGAGATTTGTGCGCGCGTAACACTTAAACCCTTACTGTAAATATATCCGTTAATAAATTACACTTAGACCCCCTGAAGTTTGTAGGTATATAATATTTAGACCCCTTAAGTTTAAAATATTATACTTAAACCAAAAATAATCCAATTAAAGATAAAATATCAAATATTTTAAATTTTACAACCAAAATTCATGTTCTATTGTATCATTTATTGAAATAAAATCAAAATTAAAAATTCAATTTTTTTCTTAAAAAAACGTAATTAGTATATAATTATATTGTCTATTGGAATTTAATTTGGTCCTTTAAATGACCAAATTAAAATATCAAACTATCCCAATTAAAGTTAAAAGATATTGTGTCCATTACAGTTTGACTCATTGTTTAATTTTTTAGTTTTATTCTAATAGATATTATAATTACATACTAACTATGAATTTTTTTTAAAAAAATTAGATTTTATTTCAATAAATGACATAATAGAATATGAATTTTGGATGTAAAATTTATGTTCTATTATAAATGACTTAGACCTCTTGTTTGATTTTTTAGTTTTATTCCAATAGATAGTATAATTGTATATTAATTACGATTTTTTAAGAAAAAAGTTAAATTTTTAATTTTAATTTTATTTCAATAAATCATACAATAGAACTTAAATTTTGGTTGTAAAATTTAAAATATTTGATATTCTATCTTTGATTGAGTATTTTTTTGTCTAAGTATAATATTTTAAATTTAAGGGGTCTAAGTATTATATAATTACAAACTTCAGGGGGTCTAAGTATAATTTATTAATAGATATATTTACAGCAGTGGTCTAAGTGTTACGCACGTACAAACTTCAGGGAGTCTGTGTGTAATATTTTAAATGTCAGGGGTTCTAAGTGATTAAGTGACAAACCTCATGGGGTCTGGATGTAATTCTCCCTAAATAATAAAAAGGCGATTTGGTGAGAGGTCCACATGGAGGAACTTTTTTGGCTTTAGATCTAGCTTCAACACTTTTAAGGTTAAAAGTCTATAAAATCAATCATTAACAAAAATACCCTTAAGGAGGTTATTTAAAAACCTTCACCATTATTCAATTTAACAAGGAATATCTATGAGAGGGGGGAAAATATAATTTAAAATAATTCACTAATTGATACAAAAAAATTAAGTCCAAGAATGACAAAAAATTAAACAAAATCAGACCAAAAAAAATACAAAATAATATTTTTTTTTTATCATATTATAATATTTTAAAAAAGTTTCATCCACATCCCATGTATTTAACCATATCTTCAGAGACACCCCGTGTAGATTCTGAAACTTCACTGCTACCCCTTCTTGTTTGTATTGTCTCTTCACTTACACCCCCTGTACTTAACAGTCCGTTTCTATATTACAAAAAGTGGATGACATGACTGAAATTTTTTATAAAATTCCAAAATTACCCTTTTATGTATAAATAGACTAAAATGCCATCATTTACACAACTTATTTATTGCATTGGAAACCCAGTTTGATCACTTGATAGAGTAAGTGGAAAAGTCCAAAAGTGTTGTAGAAGTTCAACACTACACTTATTAAATTTATTAAAATATTGAACTTATGATTATTCTGTAGGATTAATGTTGAATTCATCATAATTTGTAAGACTGTTTTAATTTACTGTACATCAACTTGAAGCCATTCATAATATATTGATCATCAAAATGTAATTAGCATAGTGTCACTTTACACCTGAGCTTTACAAAAATTATATCCCTAGGATCATAGTCAAACTACACAAAAATTACACAAAAAAACTCAGTCAACAGTCAAGTCACTTTACACCTGAGCTTTACAAAAATTATATCCCTGGGATCATAATCAAACTATACAAAAATTACACAAAAATGTCCGGTTAACATTCAAAATACATAGTCCATTCAGCAGCTTATGCTTTCCCACAGTCTTGGATAAGCCCAGCTTGTTCCCTTCCAGTGGATGCCTATAACTCAGGGAACATTACTTAGTACTTAATTACAATATACTAGAAATTATAATCATAATCACCATAATGTTATAGACTAAAAATTGTACCTGCTCATCACAATTCTGAGTTATGGTGGTTCCTTGAGATGCTAATTGTTGAGCCACTTCACCATCAACCTGTCCTTTAACCCTCGAACCCTTGACGGGTACCCATTGACATGACCTTTTATTATACCCAAACTCTTTGCATATGCTGCATTTCACACTTAGGCACCTTCTAGCAGCACTAGTCCCACCTGCAGGTTCATTTGCCTCCCTATGCCTAGTTGTTTTGGGTCTACTTGGTAATCTCCTAAGAGGGGGAGGGGCTAAAGGATCACTAATAGTTGGTGGCCATTTCCTTTGGTCTTGAAGCGGATGAATCATTAGTTCATGAGCCTTAAGAAAAACATCTGTCTTGAAGAAGTCATGGCAGTATTCTTCAATATTCAACCTCTTATGAGAAATTGTCTGTGTTGCATGCCTACATGGTATGCCTTATATACTCCAAGCCATGCAATCACATGTTCTTTGATCAAGTCTTATTACATATCTTACTCTAGTATCCATAATCTCATAGTTAAACCCACCAGCAACCAAGCCAGAACATTTCCTTGATTCTCCAATGATTTTGTTAAGTTTTTTCCTGATGTTCTCTGTGACCAACCTTTCCCAAGTACTGCCCCTATCCTGTCTCTGTTGAATCCTAATCATGAACTTAGTTCTTATCCCGTCTAAAAGTGTAAGTATTGATGTCAACCTTAGTGATCCTACCCAACTATTGAAAGATTATGTCCTGTTATTAGTCACATGGTCACTCTTAATCCAACAATCAAAGGCATGCCTTGCCCATGAGCTTATAGGCAACTTAAGCAACCACTGATATGCTTCTGGAGACTTAGACTTGAGTTGCAACATTGCTTCATTAAAATCTTCTTGGTTATAGGCTTTAGCAGGCTTCCAAAATAGTCTTCTAAGTAATACACCGGAAAATTTCTTCTTAAAATTCGCAAGCAAATGCACACAACATCTACGGTTATTTGCCAGTGGGAATATTTGCATTATGACGTTATACAGTCCCTGTACCACATTTAAACAGAAGATCATAATCACAGTTACAATATCCCAGTTACAGAAGCACTGTCATAGTATTTCAGTAACAGTTTGCTCACAACCATAGTTATAACATCTTAAAAAAAAGGATGTTACACTAATTTCAGCATTTTAACAATCACAATAACACAGGAAAAAAAACCATCTTAACAGTCACAATAATACTACTTTGAAAATAACAAGTGTAGAGTTAAAAAACTACATACCTTCTGCTGATCAGACATAAAATAGAGTGGATGTGTCTCATGTCCAATGATTTCTGACAAATGGCCAAGAAAGAAAGTCCAACTGTCTATTCACTCACTCTCTACCACACCATATGCAACAGGAAATAACCCATTATTACCATCCAATGCAACAACAGCCAATAGAACACCACCATATGACCCTTTTAGGTGGCACCCATCAAAACCAATGAATGATCTACAACCATGTATGAATCCAATGGTGAGAGCATGAAAATCAATAAAAATCCTCTTGAAAGGTCTTCTACCATCACAGTCTGGAGCATCAGTTTCTATGGCAACAAGACTTTCTGAATTGCTTCATAGGATTTCATTTCCATACATTCTTACCATCTCATATGCCTCCACATGACTTCCCTCCACGTCTTCGAGTGCCTTCCTCTTAATCCTGTAACACTGCTGTATTTTGGCTTTCTATGTGGAATTTAGTGTTGATCGTTTCTTGTAGACCAAGCAATTTAATTTTGGGATTAGTTTTAATTTTAGTTGCTAATTGTTTAGCAAGCCATGTGGAAGTTGCCTTATCACTGAAGGTATCTCTAACACAAGTATGGGGACCTCTCAAAGTCTTAATCTTATATGTAACACCATCTGGAAGTGGGGATGCATGGATTCTCCAATTACAACCACCATTCCCACAATGACATGTCACCCTTGTCCTCTCATTTTTGTCTCTTATTAACTTAAATCCTTCATGAACTGCATACTCTTTTAAAATGTCCCTAAAGTGTTTGACATTCATAAACAAGTGGCCAACCTCTAACTTGATAATTCCATTAGGTTGTCTTTGAAATTCACTCTCATACCTATCCATATCAAATGTTCTGGCAGTTGATCTCTCTTGTCTCTTGTCCACATTATCATTCGACTCTAAGCTAGAATGACTACGATCATCATCCCTCGACTCATAATCCGATAACACATCATCACGATAGTCTAGATCTATCTATTCCCTATACTTATGGTTGAAGATCACATTTTCTTCTCCATAGTCGCCATCCTCTGTAATCAATCCATATACATCATCATCTTCAAAATCACCATTGTCACTATCCTGGGCATCGCCCTGTACAGAGTTCATATTCCCAACATTGACACTAGCACCATCAAACCTAATATTTGATGCATCGTTCCCAAAAACATTATTCATCAGAGTTTCATTGTCAACAAGTGGATGAAGAGTAGGTAACAATGGGGGTAAGTCAACCACAACATCTACAACTGCTTCTACACTAACAAAAAGTTTTATCTATTTTGTAGTCTCATGCAATGCAAACATCTCCATCAAGCTTTTGTCATGCTCAACCAACATCTTCTCATTTGAACCAAGCACATCACAGTATACATTGAGAGTTGCACTTGATGGAATATGGGGCAATGCAAGTTCACATATATCTTTTAACAAGTCCCCATGCCAATATTTATCTGGATCAATATTCTGTATATTGTATTGTTTGTGATCATATTCAAAGAGCAAATCATGACAAACTACAACCATATCTGTGAATTTTTAAATAATATAAACCAGTCACAAATATGAAGGAAAAAACAAATCTTCACTTAACAAAAAAAAATCATCAATATAATATTGAGAAAATAACAAACCATACTCAAATAAAACAATTTTAATATTGCATCTAATCTCGCATTCAAACAACTAAAACGTCTTTCTTTGGAAATAAATATATGACTTAGAAAAAATATTAGATAGCTTTGGATCAACAAAATCACAAATAAATCATAGACAGTTGGCATGAAATGTAATGAAACTAGTACAAAAAATCACATGATTACAACAAAAAAGTTAACTGGTATGAGTAAAAATAGGAATAAGATTCATTGCTCTTTTATTATTCTATAACCTGACAAGTGATAATGGAATAAGACTCCTAGCAAGCTAAAGAACCAAAAAATTGGAATGGTTTTGGCCACTCTACCATGACTTCAACCTTCTCAACATCCACTACAACCCTCACCTCTGAGATGATGTGCCCCAGATATTTGACTTCTTTTTTTCCAAACTAGCATTTTTCTCTTGTAACAAACAGCTGGTGAGACTTGAGAATTGATAAGGTGGTCTCTAGATGATAAAGGTGCTTATCCCAAGACTTTCTATAGATTAAAATATCATCAAAAAACACTAGAACAACTTTTCTCAAATATTCCTTAAATACCTCATTCATCAAGGCTTGAAAGGTAGACGGTGCATTAGTGAGCCCAAAAGGCATCACTAGAAATTCGTAATGGCCATGATATGTTCTGAATGCCGTCTTTGGAATGTCTTTTATATATACTCTAATCTGGTAGTAGCCCAATCACAAGTAGAGCTTAGTAAAGAACTTGGCCTCGTTCAACTCATCTAATAATTCATCAATCACCGGTATTGGGAATTTATCCTTGATAGTATTTTTGTTAAGAGATCGATAATCAATGCACAATCTCCACGAACCATCATGCTTCTTCACCAAAATCACTGGCGAAGATATAGACTATTGCTCGGACGAATTATTTCGATAAAAAGCATTTATGCTACAAGTTTTTCAATCTCTGTCTTTTGATAATGCAGGTAACGGTATGGCTTAGCACAAATAGGTCCACTACTTGGAAGTAAGGGAATCTTTTAATCATGGGTACGGTGGGGTGGCATGCCTAGGGGCTTTTCATAAATACTTGTAAATTTCTCCAATAATTCATGAAGGAGTGGGTTATCTACAACGCCATTTGCTTATGGCTGTAGAACCTCATATGCAAAAACTTGGACCAAGACTCCTCTCTTTTTCTTTCTATTTTCCTTGCACAATTCCACACAGTCCACAACTTTATCATCTGGATGAGACACATCTTGGAGACCCACATGTGTTCCATTAAGATTAAACTTAATCACCAACTTTGAAAAGTCCCAAATAATTTCTCCTAATGTACGTAAGTACTGGGTCCCCAACACCACATCATAACCTTCTAAAGGAATTATATATAAATCCACAACAATAGAAAATCCTTGCAGATTTATATTTACACCAATGCACTTACCCAAGCTTGCTAACCTTTCTCTAGAAGCAACTATGACGTGCAATCGTTTGTTATTGTTTGGCTGCAGTCCACTTTTTTTGCTATTGTTTCACTCACAAAATTGTGAGTGCTACCAGAATCCACCAACATGATTGCCCAAACAACTTGTCACCCAAATCATTGTCTTGTGTTTTCATTGGTTATAGTACCAAACATAAAGGATACCGATGTTTATATCCACCAACAGGGTGTGTATATACTTCTCGTCATCTAGTCTTTGATGAAGCCATTCTCCCTTTTGCTACCCCTACGCAATTGTATGGTAGCACCACAATTGATGACGATCTTTGTACCTTTATAGAGTGGGAAACCGACTCCTCTGGAAATAACTCCGTCCCACAAAAACACCACCAATCGGCGGCTCCCTTGACTTTTTTTGCCACTCCATCAATAACTCCATTGTCCAACGACACCACCACTCCTTCTATAGTAGTGTCCGCTGCTTCTTTAGAGGTCTAAACTGTCGGCACAAATGTTGCCTTTTCTAGGATAGTTCTTGCCTCTACTGGTATTATTTCTGCTTCACCAGTCAGCCACACCAAAGATTCCTCATCTAGGTGTCTCATTTTGCCTCATAATGACCAGCCCAATTCTCACCATCCTTTGCTCACTCGATCCTAGTGTGGAATTTAGAAACCAATCCAAAATATCAAAATTTTCTTGCCACAAAGGCTTATGGTGACATTCCTTCGGAACCAAGATCTATCACTACCGTTAAACGCCATCCTGGTTGGGTGGCTGCAATGGATGAGGAGTTAGCTACTCTTGCTACAAACCACACACGGACCCTTGTTTTGTTTCACAATGACATCAATTTCGTCGATTGTAAATGGGTATGCAAGGCCAAGATTAATCTGATGGTTCTCTCGAATGCCTTAAGGCTCGGCTTATGGAAAAAGGTTTTAATCAAGTGGATGGTATTGACTTTTCGAAAAAAAATTCCCCAGTTATTAAGCCTGCAAGTATTCATCTTGCTCTAACAGTTGCTATTGTCATGGTTTGGAAATTTGTCAACTCGATGTTACGAACACTTTTTTTCCATGGTTCTCTCTCTCGACTAGTTTATACGCACCAACCTCCGGGTTGTGCCTTATATGGTCTTAAACAAGCTCCACGAGCTTGGTTTGATCTACTTAGTGTCTTTCTTCTTGGTCTAGGATTTTATTGTAGCACCGCTGATCCTAGCTTATTTATCTACAAGTCCTCCCATGGTATTCTGGTGTTACTTTTGTATGTCAATGACATGGTCATCACAGGTAACAATCCCTCTCGGATTCATTGGCTCATATCTCAGTTAGCTTAGGAATTATCCATTAAAGACTTGAGTTTTCTTCACCATTTTCTTGGAATTGAAGTTCATTGTGCTTCTATGGGTTATTGCAAACCAATTTCCACACCAATGCCTTCAAAAGGTCGGACTTTATGCTCTTCTCTTGAACCATATCCGGATCCCACTCATTACCATAACATAGTTGGTGGCCTATAGTATTTCACATTTACTCGACCCGATATTTCCTATAGCGTTAACTATGTTTGTAACTTCATGCATGCCCTAACCATGGGTAATTACCAATTGGTCAAATGAATTTTTGTGATATATACATGGAATTACTCATTTTGAATTTCATATTTTAGCCTCAAGCACTCTTTATCATTATGCCTTTTCTGATGTTGATTGGGCTGGTTGCCCTTTGACTTATCACTCTACCACCGAGTTTTGCACTTTCCTTGTTGATAACCACATATCTTGGAGTGCTAAGAAACAATTCACCGTTGCTTGCTCTAGTGCCAAAGCTTAGTATAGGTCTATGTCTTCAAGAGCTCACTTGGCTCACCTTCTTGTTACGAGATCTCGACATCTCCCTTGCAAGGCCTCTACTTCTACATTATATTAGTGCTCCACATATGACGATTAACCCGGTTTTTCATGGCCGATCCAAAAACATCTAATTAGATTATCACTATGTTTGTGAGAAAGTAGCCCTTGGCTCCCTTACAACCTGCTTTGTGTCGTCAAAAAACTAGCTTGCAGATATTTTCACCAAACATCTCCCCAAGCTTTTATTTCTGGATTTACAAAAAAAAAAAAAAAATCGACCTTTATCCTGATCCCCGGCCAAGTTTGCGGGGGAGTGATAACGCAACTGTTTAAAACTTCAAAAGCTTGTACACAAGGAGCTACACATATATAGGCATTATCTCTTTAGTTCTTGATCTTATCATTTTCTGTTGCACTGTACATACCCATCAAATGGGATAAATACATGTTGTAAGGTTTTTTTATTTAATAGAATACAACCACTCTCTCAAACTCAATGTGAGAAAGTGTGTTTCTCAAAAGTCTTTGTCGTTGGCCTCCCTTGGGCCTATTAAATACGAAGCTAGAGGGAGGCAGTAACCACTCATCATTCGCCACTATGGGTGTACGACATGCGGACTTTATATGACTTGCAAAGTGTCATGTCATCACCTTTGAAGATATAAATAGCCCAAATAATTGGATTTCAAGTACGCAAGTGCAACCTAACTTAAACAGTACTCTCAATCCTCTTACACTGAACACCGATTGATTTAGGCATCGGAGGAGACACACCTCCGACTTCTTTTTAACCTCATTCCTTGTTGTAGAAATCTCACTCCGTTCAGTCAGGTGTCGTTAAATGTTGTGCTGGATACAACTCGGGAAATTTGGCACCATCTATGAAAAGGCTACTTGCAGTTCCTACGTAACATATACAACGGTGAATATCCGTTCCCAAGGCAATACAGAGAAAAGCCCTTGTGCACGAGGCAATAAAGTTATTCAAATCCTGTTCATTGTTACAACGGAGCACCTAGAGAGAAAGACATAAGAAATCTAGATTTGTCTTTGGAAAGTATTACCACCTTAATCTCTTGATTCCATCAAATCTAGGCTCATTTGGTTTGGGACAATGGAAATTGGAGAATGTGATGTAAGTTGCGTTATGCACCTATAATCAGCTCTATGTAGTCAGTTAAGGTGTTATAAACTTTTACCTTATATTCCTTTTTGTTTGTAATGGATAAACTGTTAGAATAATTTCATATTAAAAGTAAAGTTTTGAATAATTTTTATGCATAGCCCACCACAATATAGTTTTCATTATATTCTTTAAAAACAGTTACATATGTGTATATATAATAGTTTAATATATATATTTGTATCATCATCAAGCATTATTAATGTTTTTAATGTGTATTGAAGTTGGGAGTAATGACTCCAAACTCGCCGTTTGAGATCAGCCTATATAAGGCTATCACTATTAATTTGATTTATAATGTTGATAGAGAGTTCTTTGGACTTATGTTTCACAATAATATTTTAATATCATATAAGCAAACAAATAAATAACAATGAACATAATAGAAATTCATATCAATATAAGTTTAGAATAGTCTGGATTGAGGCACGCCAAAAACGTTATCCTAAAAAGAGATACGCCCCCTCTGCACAAAGTATTTTGGCATTCTTTTTTCAAGATACAACAACTCCAAAGAAGCTACAATGTAGACGTGAACCTCTTTATTGCGAACGATCACAACCCAAGTTGCCCAGAAAAGCATATAAATCATACAACAAATAAACGAATATTTTGTATGGAGAAATATAGAAAATAGTATATCTCCTTCATCAAGAATCCCACAAAATGAGTTATAGTGATAGCCATATATAGGCTGATCTCAAAAAGCTCGTTTGGAGTCATACTCCCAACTTCAATACACATTAAAAACATTAATAATGCTTGATGATGATACATATATATATATATATATATTACTTTATATATATATATATATATATATATATATATATATTACTTTATATTAATATATACACATATGTAACTATTTTTAAAGAATATAATGAAAACATTATTGTGGTTTAAGTATTCAAAACTTTACTTTTAATATTAAATTATTCTAACAATCCCCCACATAATTTAAAATTAAAAATAAATAAATTTGGGCAACGATACCATGCAATGGGTGATATGGGGTGCCTGACCCTAAGTTTTTCAGAGGCAGTCGCAACGCCAAAGAGCTCAAGAATTTTTTATCGGATATGGGACACTACTTCAAGGCAGTCCGTACTTCGGATACTGAGAAAATAGATCTCACTACCATGTACCTATCCGGTGATGCTAAACTGTGGTAGTGCACATGATCAGAGGACAAGCCTTGTCCTCAAAGCACTAGATGGGATGTTTTATCCGTTGAAATGAAGGTGCAATTCCTTCCAAGTAATATGGCTTGGCAAGCCCGTGATACTTTGAGAAAGCTTCGACATAAAAGCACTGTGAGAGAGTATGTGAAGCAATTCTCCTCTCTAATATAAACTGTTCAACTTTATATTTGGTCTTCAAACTTGGGTGCAGGCTAAACTTCGTTGGCAAGGGGTGAAGGGTTTACCCGCTGCTATGTCCGTAGCAGACACGTTGGTTGATTACAAGATGCAGGCTAACCTCCGAAGAAGGAGTCTAAAGGGGAAGCCAAGTTTCCAAAGAAGGACAAGCATAAGAATAAGGCCGAGAAGTCTGGCAGAATGGATAAGTCAACCGACAAGCCCTCTGTATCAAAAGAAGGTGCTGACTCGGGCTGTTTTATCTGCAATGAACCTGATTGTGCCAGAAATTGTCCCAATAAGGAAAAACTCAGTGCCTTCATAGTTAAGGATGTTGACCTTTCAGACGAGACTACACAAGTCAATCCATTGCAGCTCCTCAATGCAATTCGCAAAGAGGAGATGGTGGCGAGGAGGGGATTGATGTTCGTATGACAAGTTCCAAGTCCTATCCTTCCTCAAAAGATCAGTCAACACAGTGACCTTCTTTGAGTAGTTCTTCACAAACATCCGATAATAATTCGCCAAACCAAGGAAAGAACGCAATTCAATAACCTTAGTAGGGACAAACCAATCTGCAATTGCCTCAATTTTTTGCGGGTCTATCTTCCCTATGCCCGTAGAAATAATATGCCCGAGGAATGAAATTTCCTTTTGAGTAAACTCACATTTTTCCAGTTTCAAGTAAAGATGCGCTTCCCTTAACTTTGTCAAAGCCAACCTAAGGTTCTCAACGTGCTCCTCTAGAGTCTGGTTATAAACAATTATGTCATCCAAGTAAATCACCATAAAGTGATCCAAGTATTCTCAAAATACATTGGTCATCAAGTTGCAGAATGTGGCAGGGGCATTTGTTTTGTCGAAAGGCATCACTAAAAACTCATATGACCCATACCTCATCACGCAAGCTGTCTTCACCTCATTTCCTTCTGTAATTCTGACTTGATGATATCCCAACTGTAGGTCCATCTTGGTGAAAAAGACTGCCTTCCCTAATCGATCGAACAACTCATCAACGAGTGGGACTAGATAGTTGTTCTTGACCGTCACTTTGTTAAGGGCCCTGTAATCCACGAAAAGTCGTAAGAAACCATCCTTCTTTTTCTGAAACAGGGTAGGAGCTTCAATGCGAGCTTTAGAAGGTCTAATGAATCCAATGTCCAAAAAACCACCAAACTACCTCCTTAAGTCCGCCAACTCTAATGAAGACATCCAATAAGGCGTCTAGGCAGGGATTTTTGCCCTTGGAATCAACTCGATGGCATGGTCAATCTCCCACCTTGGTGGTAATCTGGTTGGAAATTCTTTGGGTGTCACGTCCTTGAATTCAACCAGCAATTGTTGTACCGGTACTTGTATTGATTTGGACTCCTCATCCTCAAATAAAATAGCTAAGTATGTTGCTTCTTCTCTTTGCAAGTCATCTTTCACTTGCAAGGCAAACAATATTTCCCCCGAAGTCTTGGCCTTGATGACGGGAACAAAACAGGGAGTGGGCATGTCCATCACGAACATCCCATGCAAATGAGGCATAACCGACATCTTTGCCTTAGTAAGAAATTCTAGCCCAATGATCACCTGAAAATCATCGAGAAGGACTGTCATAAAGTTACACAATCCTTGCCAATCACCAACTTTTAATGGGCAACTTGGGTTGTGATCATTCGTAATAGAGGGGTCAACGCCTGCAGTGTAGCTTCTCTGAGATTGTTTTATCTTGGAAAAATATCACTGAAATACTCTGTGCGAAGGGGATGTATCTCTTCTTATGACAACGCCTTTGGCGTGCCTCAGTCGAGGCTATTCTAAACTTGTCTTGATATGAATTTCTACTATGCTCATTGTTATTTATTTGTTTGTTTATATGATATTTGTTATTTATTTGTTTGTTTATATGATATTAAAATCTTCTTGTGAAATATAAGTCCAAATAACTCTCTACAAACATTATAAATCAAATTATTTCCAACATAAACACTAACACAAATAAAATACATTCTCATTACAATGAAATTTGAATGAATCATAAATTTGAAAAAAGTGCAAACTATAATCCAAAAAATAGCCAAGAATATAACCCCCCCAAAAGGGCAAAAAATAGTAGAATATAACGCTCCAAAAATAATCGTAGAAGATAAATCTCTAGATTTGACAGGAATTGGTCCTCAGAAATCTTGTTAAGAACATCAGAAACGCCTAACTCAATTATGTCTAGTTGTTTTACCTTATTATGTTACCAAGCAGTATTATAGTGAATATTTTTTATCCATTTTCTCTTACAAATTTTATGTGAATTGTAAGATCAATCAGTCTGAATGGATTCAATTAATCACGTTATTATTGTGATTACATCACGTCCATTGAAAAAAAAAAAGAAAAAAGATTGCTAATAAAATTGTTTTGAACACGATTATATTCGTATTTTATGTATATGAAGATCTTCCACTATGAAATCAAATCACAAAGCGAATGATAATTTATACAAAGCTAAAAGCAACATTTGATTGCTTTAACTTTACCCACATTTCTTCTATTCTTTATGCACCTCTTTGCTAAATGATTGCTGTCCCTTGCGTTATGTATACATGTAATCTGACTAAGGAGTGAGTGCATTTAAACTATAGCTCACATGTTGGCCCCGTAACGGGATAACTACTTTCCTTTGCCACTACAAAAATGCTTATATTGCATCATTAAGCACAAATGAAAACATTTCCTTCTAGACACCCATTGGAATTTTGGAATAATCTCTCTCTCTCTCTCTCTCTCTCTCTCTCTCTCTATATATATATATATATATATATATATATATATGAAAGTTCATGGATAGTGGTATCACTTTTTCAAAAGGACATGGTGAATGGAATGACGACACTTTGTTAATTTATTCATTGTCTATGTCCTTTAATCATCATAATCCCTGATAAATAAAAGGAATCTATATATCATCTTCATGGTTTGGATGATATGATTGAGTTGTTCACATCTCGAGGTCTTAAAAATAAAACTATCATTGCTGTGTAAAACAAATACAATGCGTGTGGATGTAGCGTGTATACGTAACAATGGTAATAACAAAAAAATCAGAGTAGCTCAATTCTATAAATGGATGGACAAAAGGTGTGTGTTCACTAGTTACATTAGACCTATATTTCACATGACCATAAACTAGTACAAATTTAAGATTAGCGGTTGGCCTAATAGTTATCGTTACCGTCCCGCTATTAGACCTTAAAGTTGCGGGTTCAAATTTCGTTATTCTTTCTCCCTATAACAGTGCCTAACCAAAAAAAAAAACCACCTCCACCTCCCCTCACCCCCACATGAGATGATCACTATCATATTATTTTGAAAGGAAAGGAAAAATATAAAAACCAATGGTAATATTACTCCCAATAGGCAAAAAATCTTGGGTTTTGGAATAATGGCCTTATTGAATTTGTATTCTCTCAATTTAAATTTTTTTTATTACATAACAATGTATTAATAATGGGACCCATTAATGAAACTTGTATCCAATCGTTTAATGATATATGATTAAACTTGTAAAAAATTAACAAATTTAAGAGTAATTCAACCCATAAAATAAAACATCTGCATCAAATGGTACACTAATAATTTCCAGCTTCATGTTCTTCAAATTTTATATCTTAAATGAAGTGTCAAAAATTTATGTATTGAATGTTTGGTGGAGTTAATAAACTCTATTGATCGAATCACTTACATTAATTTGAAATATAAAATTTAATAAATAATTTAAACAGCCTAATGAAAAGAGTTTTTACCCCCAATTAATGGGGTTATACAAAAATATACTCAAAAGATGGTGTTTTTCAAAATATTTTTTAATTTTAGGCACTTCTAAAAACGTCATTTAGAATGACATTCTTAAACCAAAAGATATCAATTAGAGTAAAGTGTTTAGGTAAAAATATCACACCAACTGTCGTTCGTTTTTACTGGAGGGGGTGTGGTTGGTCATAAAAATGGGGTGGTCTGATACATGAACAAGAAGCTCGTGTCTCATATATGTACACTCACAGAAACTGAGACTACACACCCTCACATGCAACTATAATCATTTGGTTGGATTGCAACAAGAACTGGGCAAAGACAACTCTGCAAACTGCAAAGCAATAAACATTTTTGGGTAAATTATAATGACACCTCTTGTTGTATTTGACATTTTCACTGCACCCCCTATTGTTTTCAAAATTGCAATGACACCTTTATCAATATTGTCGGAGCACATTGGTTGATAGAAGTTGATATTATCAATTTTACCCTCACCTATTTGTTATGTTTCTAACCCTATTTCCAAACACCATAATCCAACTATCGGACAATCTTAGATCTAGTACCAAACAAGTTCATTACTTCTATAAATCTCCTCTTTTATCTCTTCTGAGTCAGATAGATCTCCACCACCATCTCTTTACATCATAGACTTGTCATCCCCATATCCCTCCCTCCCTCCCTCCCTCCCTCCCCCTTCTCTCTCTCTCTCTCTCTCTCTCTCTATATATATATATATATATACCATGTAAAGCACATTTTTTATTGTGATTAAAAGATTAAATGTAAATAGGCTAAGTTACTATGGTTTAACAATTAAAATCTAAGTCGTAAGTCATCAAATTTAAACGATCAGAATCATTATTGTGTTTTGAGTTATGAATCGGTAGGAGTGGAGGTGATGAACGACAATGGCGGCAACATCTTTCATAGTGGCAATTGAGCTAGTAGGGAGGCATTGCCACAACAGCTTTAGGATATAAAAGAGAGGCTTAAATAGGTTGCCTTCTGAAAAAAATTTGCATGGATATTATGAGACAAAAATGGGTTATTTCAAGGGCAAAACGAATAGTACATTGTTTAAATTTGTCCATATCAGCAAAAGCTAATTGTCCCTTAAACGTCTATAAACTGATGGAGAAATTTGTCACAAATTGTCCTATCACAAGGGTTGTTAATGATATTTTACAAACAAGAAGAGGTGAAGTGAATATTAAAAACTAAGAGGGGTGTCAATATAATTTACCCTAAACATTTTTTTATGTCAGAAAAAGCATCATGTCGTACCAGGTGAAAACTTAGTCTTCTTCTCGTAATTTGTAATGAGAATTAAAGAGTGTGAGTTGGACTGTCAGTTGTCAGGTCTCATTCTAAGATGGGTCAGCTTCTTGTCCATTTTAGAAAAACCTCTCTCTCACTAAAAAAAAAAACACTCAACTCCTCTCTCTCTTCGCGCCCTCTCTCTCTCATACAAATTAAACAAATAAAATTTTGATTGTAATATTTGTACTATACGTGGTGGTGTTACTATTCAATCATTAAAAAAAAAATAATGATAATGAGATATAATTTAACGACATAATTGAAGAAAATAATATATTGTAACAAATAGAGTGATAAAAAATATATTTAATATTGCAATGAGTCTCATTATTAAATACGTGTCTTATTAACTCATCGATCAAAATGTATTATATCCCCAAATTATATTCCTAAATTTTATTCCAATAGTATTAGTGTAAAAAAATAAGTAGGAAAAATAAATTCTATTTTTTTTTAAATTGCTATTTTTTTATGAAAATTGTTATTTTGACTTAAAATGTGTACTCGATAATCACATCTATATGAATGTTGAAACTCATAGTAAAAATCAATGATTGTAATTATAAAATATACATTTTAAGTCCACTTTTAAAGTCTATATAGCATTACTCGTTTTTTATACAAGATAGTCATCAGTAACGATATATAAAAGAGTAATACTATTTAAACTTATAAATTTGATTTAATTTATTGATCTATTTATGTGATTTTATTAAACCCACTAGATCAACATCAAGTTTCAATGCTTGACGAGTTTCACAATCAATTTAAAGATCAAAATAAATTTAATCAACAAATTCAATTAATAAATTAGATCCCAATAATATTCCTTTATAACAAAAGAGTATTTGACTTATCTATTTATTTGTTTGAGTAATGCAACACAACTTAAATAAAATTTAAAAAATTATAATTCAAATATATATTATGAATTAGATGGGTGGATCCCATTTATTTTTTTTTTTTAGTAAAGCTTACTCATTCGAAAAACGATATCCATTTAAGTTAAAAATTTTGAAATATGTATTGGTTAAAAAATTTTGAAATATGTATTGGTTAATATATTTTCATTTAAAAAAGTTGATGACTTACACATCCAACGAAATCCCTTCATTTGAAATGTGAATTTGGATTACAAATTTAGAATATGCAGTAATTCTCTAAATTATGTTATATTTTCCTTTGTTTATAACAGTAACACCCGGACAAGATTGACGCAAGTCTAACTGTCAGACGCATATTTACTCCGTAGACACGCACTCTCTCTCTCTCACGAGAAGAGAGAGAAAACACAAACACACAGTCTCTCTCTTACTTTCCTCTCCTATAAATGCATATCAACCCATTTCTCCGATTCTCCAACACAACACATAACACCAATATCTGATCCCTTGCCCTTCCTTCCTCCACCTGAAACCCTTTTGCCTCCAAGAAACGATCAAGACAAATAGGGGAGTAGAAATGAGAACTGGTGCCACCATACAGACCACAACAAAAATGACAGTAGCAGCGGCAACAATAACATCAAAGGCAACATTCTCGCCGCCGGAGATCATACAACACTCACAGTGGCACTCTCCGGTGCCGTACCTATTCGGAGGTCTGGCGGTGATGCTGGGTTTGATAGCCTTTGCGCTCTTGATCCTTGCTTGCTCTTATTGGAAACTGTCCGGCCACATGAACAACGGTGAAAATGTCGACAGAGATGTAGAAGCTGGGGAGGACAAACTTGAGAACACAGACAAGGCTTTGCCTGTTTTTGAAGAGAGGATTGTGGTAATAATGGCTGGAGATTTGAAACCGACGTTCTTGGCCACACCCATGTGTAGCAGAGCTGCCTCTTCATTTGAAGATGCTGAGAGTAAGAGAGAGAAGGTGGCTGAGAAATCTGAATCTACTGATCAGATTCTGAAGCCAAAGGAAGATATGGGTACCCATGAACCAACAATAACAGCAACAACAGCAACAAAGAACAGAGAGACTAATGAGAACGAAGCAAGCCAAGAACAAAACCAGTGAGCTTCAATTCATTTTTAGCAACTCTGCCAAACATATCAGAGAGAGAGTTTGATTCCATTTGTGATTTTTTCCGATGTTTTTTGGTTCTTATGATCCGGGAAATATAATTTTTGCAGAGATGAAATAGAATATAACAGAGTTTATGCTTCCAACAACTAGTCTACAGACTATTCATTCAATACTATTTTCGCTGTGTTCTTCTTCATTTACACAGAACTTGTATCAGAATCTGGAATTAGAAGTTTAAATTTTTTGAACATGGCTTTAAAGAGACAAATAAAACATAGAAATTAGGAAGAGAAGAACTCCTTAAAATTAAGTATTAGAATTACAACCACTCCATCGCTTAGCTTCACCATCGTTTTCATTATATAATTGTTTTCGATTGGTCATTCATGCATAGATTTTTTTTTTTTTGGTTAATAATATTTTTGGTCCTTAAAATATATTTTTTTGTCAATTTAGTTTTAATTGTATTAATTTGGTTCATAAAATATTTAATTCAAGTCAATTTTGTCTCTACATAAACGTACCATTAAATTTTTGACAGAATGATCACGTGTTAAGAACGTAATACTATCTAAAAAAATAGACACGTAATCACTTCCGATAAAAAAATTTGACGGATTGTTTGATTAGATACCAAAAATAACACGGATTGAATACTTAAAAAATCAAATTATTGATACAATAAGAACTAAACTGACAAAAAATATATATTTTAAGAACTAAAAATATTATTATTCCATTTTTTTATTTTGTCAGCATTTATGCACAATTGAGAAACCAAACCACCTTTTTGCCACTGTTCATTAAAAAAAAAACTACCTTTTTGCCATTTTGTCATTCCAGAGAATTAATAAAAGGCCAGTAACTGGGAACATTATCATTGAAGAACATAAACTCAATCTAGCTAGTTTATTTATGTAGATACGCAATGCTGTAGAGATTTTAAATTCGAAAAAGTATAATTTTTGTTTGATTATTAATTCATTTTTTCTACAGGAGAGAATAAAGTTGAGGGCAAATTATAACAATATAATACAGGTGGAATCGAATTAGGTTCGAGAATTACTGCAAACATTTTTGAGAATTAAAAAAAAAAAAAAAAGAGTATTTCAAGTTCTCCAACACCTTTCTTGATGATTATAAACAATCACGAATCACAATCCGCAGTGGAGTTAACACTACTAGAGCAATACTCACCCATCCATAATACAAAGCCTTTTTATGTTACACAACGTACGATTGGAGAGAGAAGATATAGAAGACGAGTTAAATTATTTATAATTAGGGATAACTCGTGTATGAAATTACTGTGAATGTTTTTGAGAAGAATGTTAGTGGCTGTTAGATGAGTCTATTTGAGATCGTCGAATGAATTTATTGAAACCTATCATATTTTATATTATAAATTGTGACTACTATGTAGTATTTACGACCCAAAGTCCAACAAAAATAAAGAAAATGATAAGCCCAAAGTTCAATCTACCTTCTCTCTAGTTTCTGCAATTTGATTTTGTTGAAACTAGATTCAATGAATTATATTCAGGGTGTGTTTGGGTAGAGGGTTTGGATAGGATAAGATTTCTTTTTTTATATCCTAACCCATCCAATCCAAACCCACTCATCCACTTTATATTCTTAACTTTGGAGTATATCCAATCCAAACTTTGTTTGGGAAACAAATATGTAATTTGATGGGCCCCATAGATCACACCAACAATTTTGTAGTAATTTACCATTCTACCCATGATTCTATCTACTCCAATTCAAGTCAATCATATCCTATGTTTGAATTGGTGAATTATCCTAATAAAATTATACATTTGCCACGAACTGTGAAGCTTGGCATGCTTTGACAAAAAAAAAAGCTTGGCATGCCTTGGATTGCAGTTGCTGCAACTTTGATGCCATCGACTCCAAAATAATGCCTAAACATTTCAGACATAAATTTAAAAAAAAAAAAAAAAAAGCCAAAACAACAAACAATTAATGTACCATCTCACCTATTGACTAGGGAAAAGCTACAAATACTTTCTTTTTTTTTGGCAATTTTTTTTTTAATTTATTCACAAACCAGAAAATTACAAGAAGCAAGGTACATACGCCTTCCATAACAACCAAACTCAAAAGCAAGCCTTTCAGAACAACCAAACTCAACAAGGCTCAAAATAAACAAACAAAAAAACTCAGCAAAACCCATATAAAGTAAGCGGCACCTCCCAGTCCAAAATCTTCATCACAACCATCCTCTTTCTTCCAAAGAATTTCAAACAAATCAACACTAATCTTCAAAGGCAGAAGCTCTAGGGGCAGCAAAGCCGGCTAATCTTAGCCCTTATCATCAAAAACCACCCTCTATATTCATATTGACTGTGTGTGTGCGGATGTAGACAAAGAGCGAGAGAGAGAAAAAGACAAGACCTAGCATCTCTTACTCCATTACCAACTGTGAGTGTGTGTCTGCGTGGAGAGAGAGAGAGAGAGAGGGGAGAAGAAGAGGTCTGATGTTCGAGGACTTCGAAATCTGGTGTTCGAGATGATCTAGATCTATGGTGTTGTGTGCCGCTGTTCGAGAGCTCGATCTGGGGAAGACGAAGAAGACAGAGAGGAGTAAGTCAGGTGTGGAGTTCAAGATCTGGTGTTCGAGATCTAGATCTGTGTGGTGTCGTGTGCCGCTGTTCGAGTGTTGATCTGGAGAAGACGAAGGCTGGAGAAAGAGAGAGGGATGAGTGGCTGAGTGGGTGGAGAAAGAGAGAGGGGAAAATACGTCCATGGGGGTGTAACCCATTGCCTATGTTTGTAACCCATGGGGGGTGGGTTAATTGAAACCGGCCTATGGGGGTTAAATGCTACTGTAGCAACCGGGTCAAGGCTTGATCCGGGATTGTTATCCAGCCTCAAAAAATGTTTCTCAAACAAAGAATAAATGGAACTCATTACCTTATTTACCTGTCCTTATGGGTGTTCACCCCTTTATCCCACTACCCAAACACACCCTCAGTGGAAGTTGCAAGTTACAGCTCCTCTTAGAGCTACTTTTCTCTTAGGATTCATAGATGGATCCTCAATTTGTCCGTAACAATTCACTCGAGATGAAAAAGAACTTCTTAATTAAGAGATCAATCCTACTTACAACACTTGGATGACTCACGATCAAGCTCTCATGACACTTCTTGGTGACACTGTCATCAATAGCCTTGTCTCATACTGTAGGATGTAGTTCATCAAGAGACGTGTGGCTAGCTCTTGATATAAGGTATTCTTCTATTTCTAGATACAATATATTGCAATTGAAGTTTGAACTTCAGTCAGGGAAATTTACGAAATTCTCAAACCTGTGAGAAACAAAAATATAGAAGAAACACACGCCAAAGAAAACAAGCACACGCACAAGACAATATTTATGTGGTTCGGCAATTTGCCTATGTCCACGAAGCTGCAGAAATTTCACTATATTCAAGAAGGAGTACAAAGTGTGGCCACCGTTACATCCAACCAGAACTCTAATAACCAAACATAATGATATCAGCGCCCAGGGCTATAAAACGGGCTCAAAAAAATTTCAGGGAGCCCACGAGACTTGTCCATGAGCGCTCCGGCTTGGGCCCATTGACTCCAACCTCCGCTCCATGGACTAAGCCTCAGAAAAAATCCCATTAAAGAAACGCAACATTATTTCGGGTCGGGTCATCATCCGAATCAACATACAAACTAGACTCCACAAAAAACCCAACACAGTCCTTTATGAAAGGAAACACCTCAGTTGACAGTTATATTCAGAAGGTTAAAGGAGTTAGAGACAAGATTGAGTCCGCCACAGTTGGTATTGATGATGATGACATCCTAATCTACAGACTTAACGGATTATCTCTTGAGTACAATGCATTCAAAACCTTTATACGCACTAGATCAGAACTAGTTAAATTGGAGGAACTTCATGTTCTTCTTAAAGATGAAGAACTGTCTTTAGCAGTAGAAATGAATCAGAGTAAAAATCAACACATTCCCACAGCAATGACTATGCCTTACTCAAACAACAATACTGCTATGGCTGCAAATTATGTAAACTTAGGACAGGGAGGAAGAGGATACAATTCATATGGAAACAATCATGGTATAAGAGGAAATAGAGGTGGAGGTAGATCTAATTCCTATCCCAAGTATAATCCTCAATCCTTTCCAAACAATCCTTCTGGCCAGCAAAACAATTATGCTTTTCCAACGTAGTCCAATTCTTACAATTCTACTCAAGGCGCAGAGGGTAAAATTCATTGCCAGATATTCAACAAACCTGGTCACTCAGCTTTGGATTGCTATCATCGTATGGACTATGCTTACTAAGGTAAACATCCTCCTGCTCAGCTAGTAACAATGGCAGCTTCAGTCAACAATCGACCAAATAATTCTAACTTCTGGAATACTGATTCTAGTGCAACTACTCACATCAGTCCAGATTTAAACAATCTCTCACTCTTTTCTGATAACAATGGCTTTGAAAGAGTAGCCATAGGTAATGGTACTGGTCTATCTATCTCTCACATAGGAAAATCATCCTTACAAACAAATGCAACTTATTTTCATCTAAACAATGTTTTGTGTGTTCCTTACATGGCCTCAAATATGCTCTTTGTACATTAGTTTTTTCTAGACAACAATCGCCTCTGTCTTTGATTCTAATAAATTTTTGTTTAGGACAAGACTATAGGGAGGATTCTCTATCAAAGGACCAGTGAGAATGGGCTATAACCCATCAAACCTTTGCGTAAATCCTTCTCTACAGTAGCTAACCTGGGACATAAAGTTTCTCATTCATTGTGGCATGATAGGCTAGCCCATCCTTTTAATAAGATTCTGTCACAAATGTTGGCACATCTTCATTTGTCTAGTTCTTTTTCTCATTCAGGTTCTTGTGTTTGTACTCATTGTCTTCATGGAAAAATGACTCCGTTGCCTTTTCCTGTCTCTCAGTCTGTAACACATGTTCCTTTAGAACTAATGCACACTGATATTTGGGGCCCTACCCCTGAGTTGCCATTGAATGGTTTCAGATAGTACATGTTGTTTGTGGATGATTACTTTTGGTATACTTGGATATATCCTTTAAAACTCAAATATGAAGTAGTTTATGTCATTTATAAATTTACTCCTTATCTAGAGAACCTGCTTAATACCAACTTTAAAGTCCTCAGAACTGATGGAGGAGGTAAGTATATCAACCACTTTCTCTGGCAATACCTCTCCTCCAATGTTATACATCACCAAAAGTCATGCCCTTATACCATTGAATAGAATGGCCTGGCTAAATGAAAGCATAGATATATAGTAGAAACAACTATCACATTACTGTCCAAAGCTTCTATGCCCTATGAAATTCTGGTTCCATGCTTTTGCCACAGTAGTATTCCTCATTAACATCATGCCTACTTCTGTTCTTCAAAGTAAATCTCCATATGAAAAGCTTTTTGGCACTTCACCTAATCTCAGTTATCTAAAAGTGTTTGGATGTGCCTGCTATCCTTTACTCAGACCATGCAACACCAATAAACTGCAACACAGGACTAGGTAACGTGTTTTTTTAGGCTACACACTTGACTACAAAGGTTTAATGTTCTATGATATTACTGCTGATCATATATATACATCTCTAGACATGTTCATTTTGATGAAACTATTTTTCCTTATGCTCATGTTTTGGGTACTTCAGAGTCACAGTCTTCTCACCGCATTCCCTAGTCCACTCAACCCTCCATTCTCAGTCCAGTTCCCTCTAAGTTTCTGAACCCTTTGCTTTTTACATCTTTACCACCAACACCCTCTTCTTCTGCATCAACTGATCATTCTTCCCCTCCACCTCATATTCCTGATCCACCTTCAGAGCAGTCACAGCCTGATATTTCTGTTTCTTCTACAGCTCAACCCTGTTCTTTATCACCAGTTTTACATTCTTCTCATCCACTTATTGTATAATCTACCCCTCCAGATATCCCTCTCAATAGTCATTCCATGCAACACCTCATCTTATGCATTCCTCGTTAGATACTTTAGTACCTTTTGAGGCCACTTCATATACTATGACTTCTAAATATCCTACATGGAGGCAAGCCATGGCTGAAGAGTTCACAGCCTTACAAAAACAGGGAACCTAGTCTCTTATACCTTCCTCCCCTGAACAATACATCATAGGCTACAAATGGGTCTACAAACTGAAACTTCACCCTGATGGCACTATTTCCAAGTACAAGGCAAGGCCTGCAACTAAGAGCTATCACCAACAACCTGCTAGGGTGGCTCAAGTTAATTTAAGGTCTAAAGTAGAAATATTAAATGAAGGTCTTTTTATTTTTAGTATTATTTTTTAAAAAAAAATTAATTTATTTTTAATTTTCTATGTGAGAGGTAGATAAAAGAAGGATGTGTTAATATTATCGAGAAAGAGATTTCAACTTTTATTTTTGTTTTTTACCACAGAGAAAGAGAGAGAGTGTTTAATTTCAACTTTTCTTTTTGTTTTTTATTTTTTTTACTGGTTGGAGAGAGAGAGAGAGAGAGAGAGAGTGGGTGGAAGTAAATATGAATTGAATTTTGAGTATTTTTTTTTTAATTTTTTTAATTTCTAAGTTTTTAATGTTATGAATTGGATTATAGATCCAAATTATTGCAATAAAAATTTTGATTGAATTTAATTTTTTGAAGCTTTTTTGTAGGGCTTAAAATTTAGTGGATTTAATTTTTTTTTGTGGACTAGTATGTACTTAAAATCATGGGGCCTGTTTTTTAGGTGTGGGTACAATTTTTTAGACTTATTTAGGCAAAAGTGTATGAATAAGTTATTTATTCCATTAAATACATTTTTTATAAAATTTTTTGTGTTTAGGTACAAAATTCAAATGAATTAAAATCTTTTTTACCTAAACACCCTTCCTTAATTTATTCATTCTTAATTGGCAGTTATATATCTAATCAAATATGTAAAGATTTCATTAGATTCTTTCACTATCTCTCCCCTATTTTCTCTCCATCTCTCTCTCTCTTTCCCCTTTACTTTCCCTATCTCTCCCCTATTTTCTCTCTATATCTATCATTGATAATTTATTTTATTTTCAAATATGTAAATATTTGATTTATTTTTTCATCTCTCTCCCTTATTTTCTCTCTCTCCCCTTATTTTCTGTAACCATTTCGCTCTCTCCCTATTTTCTCTCTTTATTTATATCAACATTACAACAACATAATTACACTAATCAGTTACACCAATCAGTTACAATTGTCTTATAATACACCAAACAGCTATTCATGCATTCTAATAAACCAAACAGTTACACCAAACAATTACACAAATTTATAATATCAACCCAATTTGTCATTCAATTGTTTACATAAACTTAATAGTTGCACTATTTAGTATCGCGATATTGTTACACAAATCATATATATCAAATTTAGTATAATGATAAAGTTTTTTGTGTAATGATAAACCCAATTTGGTGTATATAATTGATGTAACCATGTCGTGATACTAAATGATGTAACTCTTTGATTTATGTAAATAACAAAATGACAAATTGAGTTGGTGTTGTAATTTCGTATAATTGTTTAGTATAACTGTTTAGTTTATTAGAACACATGAGTAACTGTTTAGTGTATTATAGGGTAATTGTAACTAATTGGTGTAACTAATTAGTATAATTGTGTTGTGTAACATTGATATAAGGAGAGAGAAAAAGGGAGAAAATAAGGAAATAAGGGGAGAAGGAGTGAGAGAGAGAGAAAAAAAAAATAAGGGGAGAGAGAGATGAAAAAATTAAATCAAATATTTACATATTTAAAAAAAAAATTATCAATATGAGAGAAAGAGAGAGAGAGAGAAAAAAATAGATAGAGAGAAAATAGGAAAGAGAGAGTGAAAGAGTAATGAAGAGAGAGGAGAGAGAGTAATGGAGTAATAAATACCCTTTTAGTCTTTTTTCAAAAAAATGCACTTAGGGCAAAATAAGTTTTTTTAATGTAGTTTAGCTCAAATAAGTCTAAATTTTTGTACCGGCTTCTAAATTACCCCTTTTTTTTCCATACTGTTGGGCTGCCCCTACAACCTGCCATTGATTATGATGAAACCTTCACACCAATTGTGAAACAAGCCACAATCAAAATTGTTATTGCTCTTGCAGTCCAATTTAAATGGTAGCTTCTTTAGCTAGATATCTGCAATGCTTTTCTTCATGGCTCTCTTCAACAAGAGATCCGACAGTTCCTACCCATGTTTGTAAGCTCCATAAGGCTATATGGCCTCAAATAGGCTCCTTAGGGCCTGATTTGAGAGATTCACTACATTTCTTCTTGAACTTGGTTTTCAAGCTTCATCAGCGTACTCTTCTATATTCATTAGACCTTATGGTTCTTTTGTCAGTATATTGCTCCTATATGTTGATGATATTATCATCACTGGTAATGACTCTTTGTACCTAAACACTCTTACTCAACAGCTCAACACTGATTTTGAGATGAAGAATTTAGGCCCCTTTCTTTATTTTTTGGGCTTGGAAGTTACTTCTATATCTTCTGGCCTCTTCATTAATCATGAAAAATATGCCCATGATTTGTTAATGAAATCACACATGGAGAACTCTAAGCCAGTTAATTCTCCCTCCACTTCTCATACTCATTTAAGTAAACATGAAGGTGTCCCACTCTCTGATCCAACTATGTATAGAAGTATTGTTGGGGCATTGCAGTACTTGAGATTAACCAGACCAAAATCAGGTGTGCCAATATAAGCATCATCCTACTGAACTTCATATGGCATACAATTCTATCCAGGATCATTACAAATTTCTACATATTGTGATACAGATTGGGCAGGGGATCCAGATGATAGGCATTCCACCGCTGGTTTTGCTCTATATCTTGGCTCTAATTTTGGTACATTGGGGTTTCAAGAAGCTGTCCGCTGTTGCAAGATCTTCGACTGAAGCTGAATATAGGGCCCTAGTCACTACTTCAACTCAAGTTTACTGGTTCTATAAAACCCCATGTATTTATAATAATGCATATTGTGTACCATGTGTTGCATGAATATAAAATGACTTAAGAATAGGGATATAGGGTGTACTAGAGGTATTTTGAATCTTGGGAAACATCTTTGATAGAAACTAAGAAGAGAATAATTAGATACTATCTTAGTATTTTACCCATAACTTTTTATTCTTACATTTTATTGACCTGATTTTTGGACAATAAGAACTAGATTTCAAGAGCTACTAAATTGTATTTCACAAAGATTTGGTGAATCAACTTCTAAATAGGTCAAAACTGCATTGAAATTTTAGACAAGCATTGGGTTCACATTCGAACGCCAATCACATTTGAACGCAAGTTAGTCACAATACTTTGATGTCTGAAAAAAATAGAGATATTAGGAGTAACGAACGTTCGAACACAGGTAACATTCAAACGAGGCACGTTTGAACGTAAATAACATTCGAACATAAGTGCTACAATGACTAGGCTCACATTGACTGCTCAAATTCTGACCCTATAAATACCCTAACAACGTTTCTTAGGTCAGTTTTTAGCAGTTGTGAACCCTAGGGAGCTAAGAAAGGGTGAGAAGGAACAGAAACATCTAGATTGTGAAGGATTAACATCTAGTGAATGAATCAAAATGCTAAGGTTGCATCAAACTGTGCAGATTAAAGGTAGGGTTTCTCTCTTGAATTCGAGATTGAAGTTAGGGTTATTATTTACGTGCTTTCAATCCATATATATGTGTTAGTTAGACAAATATTGGAGATTCTTTTCAATTATGTGAATTATTTCTTGAATATAAATAATTCCTATCCAAGATTCATCATTTCTTTATTCAAAAACCCTAGTTCTTGAATTATAACCTAACTTACACATGTTTTACATCAAAACTCGCATGGTCTTGATTTTTAATACCCTAGTTTTGTAAATATGTTTATTGAAGATCTCTTGCTTGTTTTGTTGAATTATTCCTTTTGAAAGATTTTGAAACCATGATTCTTGATTGTGGTTGAATTTTGTGAAAAAAATGTGAAAAGTATCTCTTTTATGGTGGGTGTGATTAACATGGGTTGCAGTCAGTTGGGTATCATAGAGAGGTTAGATGAGTTTCTTACCTTGAGGGGTTTGAAGGTTTTCTAACAATTGTAATGGAGTTAGTGTCTTGCGATGACCAAATCACCATTCGTTCACGATGATCAAGGCAGAGCATTAGAATACTATTTTTGGGAAGTTACGTCAATGTCGATGTGTCGGTATATGCACTTCTTGGGAATGGGTCATCCTTGTGACGATTGTATTGTTGATTGGGTGTGTGAGTGTGAATCAGGATATTCTCGATATGTGAATTCATGTTAGCCAACTTGCAAATGTACTTGAGACATATGTTTATTGTGTTGATATATGTGGTTTGAGAGTTGATCTTATATATTTATAAAATTTGTTATGTTTATCATAAACCTAAAATCTTATCAATTGTCACTATTTTAATTCAAATCCTTATATATTATTTTCTAAAGTAAGACTTACTTGTTTTATGATTTCAACAACTTGTTGGGTTTAAGAAGGTTTCTCCACTGGACTTTTTGCTCATCATATGATATATATAATTTTTCAAATTTTAGCTTTGAGGAGGACACCTTTCTTGGTGAGCAAGTGGATTGGGATGCTGAGACGGATCAGGAAGTGGATCCAAAAGTGGATATCTAGAGTTATCTCTTCAGTTTAAAATTTTCAATTGGTTAATAATTTTGAAATATGTTATTTGATAGTAGTTGAAAGACTTTTATTCAAGTTTTGGCTGTAACTCTGAAAATTTAGTATGTTTGATTTGGGATTGGTTTAGTTATTTATTTATTGATGGATGATTTCCATTATATAATGATTTTTTTAGATATTCTCCTGGTTGAATGTTGCATAAATAGTTAATGTCTTTGAGGGTGAATTTTGGGGCATTACAAAGTGGTATCAGAGCTTAGGAATTAAGTATTACATAGGAAATGTAAGTTGTGGATTAATCACTGGAGATGTAGGTGTAGGTTGGGGAATAAATTCTAGGCTTGAATCCTTGCTTTTCAAACCAAACTGATGATCAAACCTCCTCCCATCCTCTTTCAAGGGAATAATAAAGTTATGTCCTCATTTGATCCACCTTAGCTTCTGATGCAGCTCAACACAATGCAAATACAATTCCAATCAAGTGGATTCAGTTTGTTATGTCAGCTAGACTTCACGTGTAGTTTGTTAGATAATTAGAGCCAGCCACATGTGTGTGTGTGTGTGTATATATATAGTAGTGCGATCATGGAAACTTTGTACATAGCCTCCAGTGGATACTTTTTATGTGATTCGTTATAATTGTGAGGACTAAAAGTAGTTTCTCAAATTTATTTAAATAAGAAAATTTTCGTGAAAAATACGAACGAAAAGGCTGGGAGTCGAAGTTCGAATGAAGATTCAAAGAAGAAGGGCGTGGAAAATAAGCTGTCAAAGTTATGTTTTGATGGTTTCAAAATTACACTAACTAACCCTATATTTATGAAAATTTTAGTGCGGGCTAGATTAAAAATTTTTTGAGATTTTTAAAATTTTATCTAGGTCCCAAATTTTTTAGGTCAGCCACTACTTGCCCCTTCATAGAGGTTTGTGGTGTATACTGCACGTCAAACTCTCTTAGCTCGATGGACCATTTTGCTAGTCGTCCAGGCTAGTCAGGCTTCTGAAGCATCTGTCATAGGGGAATGTTAGTTATTAATTCAATCATATGTGCTTAAAGTAGTAGGGCCTCAATTTTCTAGAGGCTGTTACCAATGCGAAGGCTAACTTCTCCTCTGTTGGATACCCAAATTATGCCCTCCTCACTGTCCAGGTTACATAATAAACCGGATGCTAAACTCCTTCCCTTTGACACACCAAGACTGCACCAATTGCTTCTTGTGACACAGTAAGATACATGTACAACCTCTTTCCTTGCTCCAGCTAATTTGACAAGGAGTGGAGATTTTCTAATGTACGCCTTGAGAGCTTTGAAGGCTGCTTCGCACTCTGGGCTCCATTCGAATGCTTTCCTTAGTATTTTGAAGAATATGTTCAGGGCTGCTACTTTGCATGTGATCACTTGGAGTTCCTTGGTGCTTTGAGGGGTCTTCGTATATAGAAGTCCCTGAAGTGACTCTAAAGACACATTTAGTAGGGTTGAGCTTCATGCTGTACCTCCTAACTATTTCAAAAGCTCCTCTTAGATGGTCAATATGTTCACTAGCTTGAAGGCTTTTAACGAGCATGTCATCCACATATACTTCCATGGAGATTTCTATAAACATTTGGTTAACTAGCCTTTGATATATGGCTCTTGCATTCTTTAAACCAAAAGACATGACTTTGTAGCAATATGTCCCCTCTTGTGTGATGAATGAGGTCTCCTCCTAATCTGATTCGCGCATCATGACTTGATTATAGCTAAAAAATACATCCATGAAGGTGAGTATTTCATACCCTATTGTAGCATCAACCAGAATGTCAATTCTAGGTAATGGGAAGCAGCCTTTTGGGCATGCCTTGTTTAGATCCATAAAGTTAATACACATTCGCCATTTTCCATTGGCTTTCCTCACCATTATTACGTTGGCTAGCCACTCGAGGTACTGTATCTCCCTTATTGAACTGGCTTCAAGGAGTTTAAAAACCTCTTCCTTGATTTCTTTGTTTTATTATGGGGCAAAATTTCGTCACTTTTGTCGAATAGGCTTGGAGGTTAACATTTAATATGTGCACCACAACCGATGAGTTAATCCCCATCATGTCTGGTTGCTTCCACGCAAGAACATCCTTGTTATAATGCAAGAACTCTACAAGTAGAAGTTTAAGAGCTTTCCCTGAGCATTTTTCCAATGAAGGTAACTTGCTAGGGTTGGTTTCGAATTTGGATGAGGTCAAGATCTTCAACAAGACGGGGGCACTCTTTCTCGTCTCTGTGATCTAGATATCCTATATGTAGTGTTTCTTGTTGTTGCTTATCTTGCATAGAAGCAATGCAGTATTCCCGAGTTGTTACTTGATCTCCCCAAACCTCACCTACTCCTGCTTCGGTTGGGAAATGTAGCAAAAGATGATATGTTGATGGTACTGCCTTCATTGAGTTGAGGCTTGGTCGGCCGAAAATGACATTGTAAGCGGAAGGGCAGTCTAACACAAGAAAGTTCTTCATGATGGTGGTTTTATGAGGGGGTTGTCCAGTTGTAACTGGGATGACTACGACTCCTCGCAGATAAGCCTTCTCCTTTGAGAATCTGATTAGAGGGGCTATGAGAGGCACCAATTTTTTTCCAGCCTATGTTTAGCATGTCGAAGGCATAGGTAAATATGATGTCTACTAAGCTCTCATTATTTATCAAGACCCTTTTCACCAAATAGTTGACTATAGTCAGGGTTATCACCAGGAGGATATCATGTGGGTGTTGAATTCCACCAAGGTCTTCATCATCGAATGTGATTCGTGGGCTTTCACGAGGCTTCTTTCCTAGATTTACCAAGCTGACTTCCTGCTTAGATTTGACTTTGCAAGCATGAGTTCGCCTTGTAGAATTTCTCTATTTGCCTTCGGAGATCACTTTGACCTCTTTGATGGGTTTTAGTGCAGTGTTTCATCTCAATTGGGTTGTACCTCCGCCTTTTCCTGATGTATGTGCTCTATGTATCTCCCAATATGCCTTTTCTGGATGAGATCCTCTATTTTGTCCCTGTGGAACCTGCAATATTTCTGTCTAGACCTCTTACTGGGTTGAGTTTGTATCTTTCCTAACCATTTAAATACCCTTTCATCCTGAATATAAAAGAGAATTTGCTCGATCAGGGTGTTCAACAGTGTGTACCCACAAGGAATTGGGATGGTTGAAGACATCCCATGAAAGCAGTAAGGACTACTTTGTCATCCACATCGTCGATTTGAAGTGACTCTATGGTGAATCTACTGACAAAGCTTCTAAGTGTCTCATTCTTGGTCTTCGTTATGTTCAGGAGGTAAGTGGGAGGCTTCTTATGTGCTCAGGCCCCAATAAAGTGTGAGATAAAGGATGTGTTAAGCTCTCCAAATGAGCTATAGAACTAGGTTTTAGCTATTGAACCATTGCCTTTCAATTCCTTTGAGGTTCGTTACAAAGGCCCTGCACATAATCTGGTCTGGAACACCGTGGAACATCATTAGAGAACTATATGTTCCAAGTGATCAAGTGGATCATTCATCCCATCAAAGCTCTCGATCACTGGCATCTTAAGCCTCTCTGAGAGATTTCAATTTGACACATCTTAGGTGAAGGGCGACTCCGTTTGTTGTCCTAGAGTTTCTACAGTCTCTGGGACTCGAGCCTTTACAGTGTTTAAGACATTACCTAGTTTCTCTTTAACCTCTTGGAACTTTCGTTCCCATTGGTCATTGACTTTCGGCCGAATAACCTCGTTTTGGCTTTGTTCTTCATTTTCATCATTGTTATCTCCATGTTCCCGGGTCTCGAACAGGTCCTTCTCTAGGTGTTGTGGGTTGGTAAGAAGTTAAAGAATTTGCTAGTTCTGGCGAACTACTCTCTCTGACTTTTTAACCCTCAATGTTTCCTCTTCCAAATGTGTTATAGTCCTTTAGTCCACCGGATACAATCTTGGGCGTTCATTATCGTGGGTTTGTTCCCTAACAGGATCCTTCGACCTTGTAATGGCCATAAGATCTGGAGTCTCATGAATAGATTTTGGAATCAAAAAACTCTCGTTTCTCACAGAAGGCACCAACTAATGATTGTGGAAAGTGGTTGTCGGACTCCAGACGTCTCGATTAGTTGGATTCATACCTCGACTGCCAGGGAGATACCTGCAAGGTCAAGTCAAAGACTGGAGGGGCTCCGGGAATTGACCCTTCAATGGCAAATTAGAGAGGTATAATTAAAGTGGCTTAAAAAGCTAGTACTGGTGTTGGAATTACTTACCTAGCTCATCCTTTTGGACTTCCTCTTATAGGCCTTTTAGTTAGGCCGTTAGCGAATCCTCTTGCACTTATTTGAACTGAGACAGTTGCATCTTACATGTTTTGACCTAGTCTTAGTGGTTAAGTGGAGGTAGTAGTTGAGTTGAACTAGTCAAAATTATTATAGGTTGGGATGCTCCCGAGTTCAAGGACTGGGGAGCTGGCGAGCTGGAGCTGGTTCGAGCTGTGGTGCTCGGCAATCTGAGCACGTCCCTTTTTTTCCAGTTATCAAGTACCATGCTAAAAAACAAGCACAATGGAAACAATTTTTTTTGTGATTTACAAAGCATATCCACACAAAACCAAATTTATTTGAAGTCGTATTTCTGAGTTGCGTGCTACCTCGTTTGAGCATGCAAAACTCAGGAGTTGCATAGAAGAGAATTTGATCATATCAAATCTTTTAAATCTGATCCTAATGGACATTCAATTTGTTTTTGCATCTCATTCATTAAACTTAAGTTCCTTATAACTGAATGTTATTAAGTATCTGTCATTGTAAACTTATAACTGATTTATCTTCTGCAGCTCTATGCAATTCCCATGCTAGCTTTGAAAGAAGACTTGCTCATTAATTATTGTTTTTCAAAAAGTAGTTCAAATCAGAAATTGAATCCAGAAAGTAGAAAGCCAACCACAAAAAAGAACGTTGTAGTATTCGAACTCGTTGCAGAAGCGTAATCAGTAATCCCCACTTCGTCTTATTCAACGCTGTCGTCGGCCTAAACCTCCTGGAATCCACAATCTCCGACAAAATTGACATGCTTCCAGTTCTTAAGATTATTTTTTTGCAAGCACGGTAAGTAGAAAAAACCCGAATGAATATCTTAACAACACAAACCGGTAATAAGAAAAAAGCCCTCTGCAACTCCTACAACACCGATGGGGGTACCCAGACCAGAAGCAGAGAACGAAGTTGGTGTAACATGAATGATCGTTTGTGATGTCCACCGTATGGAGTTTATGGTGGTGGTGCACTGTGAGTTGACCGGTGGTGGTGCTCAGTGAGGTTGACCGGTGGTGGAGCGATGTGTTATGTAGTGAAATTTTGGAATGAATAGAAAATAGGCTCTTTGAGAAGCCTGACCTCCAAACTCCAATTTTTGGCTTTTGCAAATACTGTGTTTCCATTGATTAACTGGGGAGCAATGGTAAAGGAACTTATTTGGGACCTTAGTTAGGGATTTAATGATGTGGTTTCAATGCAACTATTAGATTAGTTGTGAGTTCTAATATTAGATATCGCCCCCAACAAATTCAATGGTTGTACATCATTAAGTCCCTAAATAAGGTCCAAATAGCATTTCCCTTAATGAGAATATGGATCAGTTAACAACCGAAGCCCCAAGATAAACAAACTTGACCCACGATTAACAGACTCTACCCATGACTATGCAATTAAATAAGGGAAATTTGGGGGCCGGTATTATTCCATGAACTTTTTTGGGAATAAGTTCATTGTAAAAACTTTTTGGAAATAAGTTCATTTTGATCTCCATTGTTCAAAATACACACAATAATTATATTTAATTAAAATTTGTTTAGGAAAACTAACAACTCCTACATTGAGAATTATATTAGCATTAAAATTGTTTCTCTATCATATCTATCTATATCTACATATAGATTAGGACTATTTTATCTATCTCTCTCTCTCTCTCTCTCTCTCTCACACACACACACACACACACACACACATATATATATATATAAAAGATAAAAGAGTAACATTCAAAATAAAAAAAATAGTAACGTTCAAATACAAAAAATAGTAACATTCAAATTAAAAAATAATAATGTTCAAATACAAAATTTGTTCAATGTTCCATGCTACTATTTTTTTAATTGACCATATTATTACTTTTTTTGTTGAGCATGTTATTGTTATTTTTTATGCTTGAATATTACTCTCTCTCTCTCTCTCTCTCTCTCTCTCTCTCTCTCTATATATATATATATATATATATATACACACACTGGACCTGTGTATTTTAATTAATTCATTTCACCTTTGAGATCTTGTATTGAGGAATCCTTTTCTTTAATTACTAGTGACTTAGATTCATTATTGAACCTATCTATTACTTTTTTTAATGAATATGGTTAGTTATTGAGGGTTTCCTTTCTTCAAGAGTTAATTCTAAATATTGTTCTATAGCTTTTGTTTTAGCTATAGAATTTTGAATTTGATCTATAAGATCTAAAATCATCAATTATCTGTAATTCTTCATTACATGTATAATTCTTTAATTCACTCTCAATCTCAATCTTGAATTATTTCATTTAAACAAGTATAATTTTTCATTGTTTGATTTAAGAGTAATGCTAGAAAGACTTAAAATTTAGACTTAAAATATAGACTTGATGATGTGACTGCTGATGTGTATCAGCCATGTCATCAGTTTCTTTCCCAAAAAAAAAAAAAATTCATATTTTAAAGAAGAGATCAGATTTTATTCTCTCCATCGATAAACCTAACCCTTCCCTCTTCCCTCTTCCCTTCTCCCTTCCCTTTCACTCAACCAAACACCACCGGCCACACTCAACAACCGTAGGATTTCTTTATCGACATACCCAATAACCGGGCTTCACAACTTCGACAACGACGCCGACCAAGGACCCAGATCTCGCCTTTGAAAAATCCAACTGCTCACATTTTTGCCTACTTCCCGAGGCCACACTTCTCCTCCCCTCTTTACCTCTTCACTGGAGTAGACAATCGTTCAAAGCCTTTGGAGTAAACAATTTTTTCAATCAAGATTTTTGTAAGTGTTCCATCTCTTTTTGTTTTCTTTGTTGCTTTAATATTATAGCATATTGCTTTTTTGTTATGAATTTCTCAAGCCTTGATGATTTTTTCAATCAAGACTTGATGATGTGACTGCTGATGTGTATCAGCCATGTCATCAGTTTCTTTCCCAAAAAAAAAAAAATATTCATATTTTAAAGAAGAGATCAGATTTTATTCTCTCCATCGATAAACCTAACCCTTCCCTCTTCCCTTTTCCCTTCCCTTTCACTCAACCAAACACCACCGGCCACACTCAACAACCATAGGATTTCTTTATCGACATACCCAATAACCGGGCTTCACAACTTCGACAACGACGCCGACCAAGGACCCAGATCTCGCCTTTGAAAAATCCAACTGCTCACATTTTTTCCTACTTCCCGAGGCCACACTTCTCCTCCCCTCTTTACCTCTTCGCTGGAGTAGACAATCGTTCAAAGCCTTTGGAGTAAACAATTTTTTCAATCAAGATTTTTGTAAGTGTTCCCATCTCTTTTTGTTTTCTTTGTTGCTTTAATATTATAGCATATTGCTTTTTTGTTATGAATTTCTCAAGCCTAGATTTTTTACTAATGATTAATTATGTCTATTGTTTTAGGATGTCTTAGATGTGAATTCATTGAAGAACTGATTTTCTTAGAAGTTTATTGCATCCTTTTACTTTTTAGTATTCTATCCATTTATTTTTGTTGGTGATTTTGGAGCATAAACATATTATTTTTCTTGTGATGTTCAGGCATATATTGTGTTTAAAAAATCTCTGATTAATCAAAGAGGCACTTGGTGGGGTTAATTTTTATTAGAATGGAAGGAGAATGTTCAATTAGTTTGCAAATTATTGATAAAAATGTTGAGACTAAAATACATAATGTGGTCAATGTAGATGAGCCTAAAGTTGGGATGATGTTTGAAAGTGAAAAAGATTTGTTTGAATACTACACAGATTATGGCAAGCGATTGGGGTTCCCAATTAAGATAAGATCATCAGCAAAAGGAGATGATGGTGAGTTGAAATATTTGACGATTTGTTGTTCTCGATCAGGAAAGTCAGAGTGCAATTCCAAAAATCCTTTCAAACTGCATCCAAGCATCAGAACATGTTGTAAGGCTAAGGTCCTAGCAATTTTATGTGTTGATAGAAAGTGGCGACTGAACACTGTCATGCTTGATCATAACCATGAGGTGAGTCCAAGCAAAGCTCGATTCTTTCGTTGCAATCAAGTGATGGGACCAAATGTAAAACGGAAGCTTGAATTGAACGATAGGGCAGGGATTAGAATAAATAAAAAATTTAATTCATTTGTGGTTGAAGTAGGGGGGCATGAGAATATCTCTTTTTAGAGAAGGATTGTAGAAACTACATTGACAAAATAAAGCATTTACGGCTTGGGAAAGGAGACGCTTCTGCGATACATAATTACTTCTTAAAGATGCAAGGTAAAAATGCAAACTTCTTTAATACAATGAATTTGGATGATGAGGTCTGTTAAGGAATGTGTTTTGGGCTGATGCAAGGAGTATGGCTGTGTATGAGGAATTTGGTGATGTTATTACGTTTGATACAACATATATGACAAATAAGTATGACATGCCCTTTGCTTCATTCGTAGGTGTTAATCATCATGGGCAGTCAACTTTGTTTGGATGTGATTTGATCTCCAGTGAATATACAACAAATTTTAGTTGGTTATTTCAATCATGGCTTGCATATATGTCTAAGAAAACTCCACGTTCCATAATAACTTGCCAGGACAAGGCCATGAAGAAAGCAGTTGAGAATGTTTTCCCTAATTCTAGGCATCGGTGGTGCCTATGGTACATCATGAAGAAATTACCTGAAAAGTTGAGAGGTTATAAGTAGTATGAATCTATCAAATTTTTCTTGCAAAGAGCCGTTTATGATTCATGAAGTTGTATTGAATTTGAGGAAAGTTGGAATGGAATGATTGAGAAGTACATGCTACATAACAATGACTAGTTGAGTGGACTGTACAGTGAGAGGCGTCATTGGGTGCCGATCTTTGTGAAAGATACTTTTTGGCCGGGAATGTCTACCACACAACGAAGTGAGAGTATGAATTCATTCTTTGATGGGTAGGTCAACTCTAAGACTACCTTAAAGCAATTCGTCGAACAATATGAAAATACTTTGAAAAGTAAGGTGGATAAGGAGAACGAGGAAGAATCTAAGTCTTTCTCTTCGCAAGTCCCTTGTATAACTCATTATGACATGGAGAAACAAGTTCAAAAGGTTTACACCATCTCAAAATTGAAGGAGTTCCAAAGTGAATTGACAGGGAAGATGTACTCTGATTTGACTTCGGTCAAAGTGGATGGCTTGATTTCTGAAGAGAAAAGAAAGAGTGCAAATTTCAAGGTTTTGTTTAATGAAAAAGATTGTGAAGTGAAGTGCAATTGTCTCTTGTTTGAGTTTAGAGGTATATTGTGCAGGCATGCCATGACAGTGTTAATACGTAGAAAGATTTACTTACTTTCTGATAAATACATCATACAGAGATGAAGGAAGGATGTGAAAAGATGTCACACAAAGATTAAAATTAGTTATGATTGTTGGAGTGCCACACCTGAAGCACAACGATTAGATAAAATGTGCAATGCTTTTAATGAGGTTGTAGACTTGGCAGTAGATTACGAAGATAAGTGCACATTTGTGATGGATTGTATACATGATCTAAAACAGAAATTACAGAAATACGAAGATGGTTCTACAAGTTACGAACCAAGTCCTAACTCAACTGTCGATAGAAGCTTTGGTGGTGATGTAAATGATATATCAAAGGAGACACTACAAGAAAATTACTTTTTAGCGGCAAAAAATTTTGTCGCTAAAAGTGAATAATTCGTCGCTAAAAGTTTTCTGCGACGAAAAAGATTGGTCACCAATTTGTCGCGGTAGGCTCGTCACTGAAAGTTTTTGGCGACCAACTAAAGAATTGTCGCTAAAGTAGATTATTAGTGACAAAAAATTAGTCACTTAAAAAATCATCTGATTGTCGCAAAAAAACCTTCGTCGCTGAAATTTTTTTTATTATGGTCATATTTTCTCTCTTTGGCGACGACATAGTATTTGTCGTTGAAAATCAAGGTACGTCTTTTGCGACCAATATATTTTTGTCACCAAACAATAAATGAATACTTTCACTCTCAAATAATAGGTGACAAAATTTATTTGCTGGCAAATAATAAGAGACTTTTAGCGACCAAATTTTACTCATCGCTAAACAAAATTATTTCTACAGAGTGACATTTTATAATTAATTTTGTCCCTGTAACAAATCAAAATATATTTGCTGTTGTGCTTCAATCATTGAAGATCATTAAAAAATAAGTAATCCATAAAACAAAAACACATAATTTCCAAAAAATTTATACAAAATCCATATAAAAATATTCATACAAGAATTCATACTAAAAAATCCGTACAGAATCTCATACAAAAATTCCATACCAAAATATCCATGTAAAAACCCAAAGTGAAAAAAACTAAATGCCACAATATCTAGATGTCTCAAGAACTCAAAACAACTTAGATCATAAAGGAAGAGATCTCATCGCCAAAACCAACTACACGTAATTCATTGTCAATCTGCATCAAAGACAACAAAAGTGCATTAGCACAATTGAAAATTATTTATTTGAATAAACAACAAATTAAGCATATATTTAGAATTTAAAATGCTTACCAAGTTGAGGTCATCTCGCTAGTCTCGCGACTTCCCCCACCATGTTGCATTGCTAAATTCACCGCTGTCATTTGTTGTAGCATCATCTCTTGCATCTTTTTCATCTGCTCAAGTTTTGTCTTAGTCTCATCCAACTCTCTTTGTCGGGTTTCATTTTCACCCTGAAGGGTCGCAACAACTGCCTCCAAACTTTTTACCTTCTGCTCATGTGCAACAGTTCTGGCAACCTTTATCGAAGAAGAAGACATCATGTCAACCCCATAACCCCTCTTATAGCCAGACCTTGCACCAAGGACAGTGCATGCAATCTCCTCCTGAGACAACGGGGATGCACCATCCTCTGTGGGTTGATCATTTAACTCTTTCATCCGTTCCTGAAATTTTTAAGAAGTTATAACCCAACAACAAAACCTATGAATTTTGAAAATGAAAATATAGAGGCAATTGATATTCTTACATATCGAGACTCTGCTTCTGGTGAGATCCATTTCCCTGACTTCTTGTTGATGTGGGTTTTGTGAAAGAAGTCCACGATATGAGGCGGCTCGTGTGTCTCAGGGTTCGACTGTTTTCAGAAATTCACATGAAACTATATACTTTCAATATTTTAAACAAATAAAAGACAAACAATTTTAAGTTAAAAAATTATAACCATATCATGCATCGCGGAAAGAAAGGACTTGGAACCCATAGTGTGATTGTAAGGCAACTTAGCACGATTATCAGAATTTGTCTTTGATCGTTGCTACAAGAAAAGAAAAAAAAATGTGTTGGAACAACAAATTACTAGTAATGTTGCATTAAAAACCATCAACATCACAAAAATATATATTAGTTTACCTTGAATTTTTGATCCTTGTAGACATGGTCTATTATGTAAGTCCAATCATCCTGACTAACTTCTCGATAAGGCTTACTTTTCGGGTCTACCCCAGACTCCACCAATCTAATATAGTACTTGTGCATTCTACAGCGGTAGTGACTATACAACTGAGGTTTAGTTTTGCCCAGTATGGTAGCTCAAAGAAAATGCTTTTCTTTGTCCAATTAAGTTCCTCAGATGTGCGCTTTCTTTTCCTATTGCTCGGATGCTTCCCAAACTTTACATTTGTCAATGATTGCAGTTGTTCCAAAATCTCATCTCCAGATAGTTCTAATGGTCTCGACCGCTTCTCATACTTACCGTCAAACAACTTACTTCGACGCCAAGCATGCTCTTGAGGCAAGTTACGACGATGTCCCATATAACATATTTTACTTCTCAACGGCTGGGATGATGTATCGTAGTTACAAACTGGGCATGCCATATAACCTTTTGTACTCCACCCAGACATGTAACCATAAGCAGGAAAATCATTAATAGTCCACATAACAGCCGCACGCATTCGAAAAGTCTCTTTGCTACATGCATCATAAGTTACTACCCCAACTTCCCATAGTTCTTTTAACTCATCGATTAACGGTCGCATATAGACATCAATATCTTTCCCAGGTGATTGCGGACCGGGAATAAGCAATGACATCATGAAGTAAGGATCTTTCATACATTTCCATGGAGGCAAATTGTAAGACATAAGTATGACTGGCCACACGCTATATGCATTGCTCATGTTTCCAAAAGGGTTGAAACCATCAGTGGCTAACCCTAATCTAACATTACGTGGATCTCGAGCAAAGGCAGGATATTTTAAATCAAATTCTTGCCATTCTATAGCATCAGCAGGATGTCTTGACCCATTCTCATCATCCACACGTTTATCCTTGTGCCATTTCATATCTGTTGCAGTCTTTCTTGACATGTATAGTCTCTGTAACCTTGGTTTCAATGGAAAATAACGCAGAATCTTATGAGGAATCTTCTTACCTTTGCCATCATTGATCTTGTATCTAGACTCCCCACATTCTGGACAATTTTCTCGATTTTCATTCTCTTTCCAAAATAGTGCACAATCATACTTACATGCATGAATGGGAACATATCCCAATCCCAAAGCTCGTAAGAACTTCTTAGCATCATAAATAGATTTTGGAAGTATGTTACCTTTTGGTAAAAGAATTTTCAATCTCTCCAACAACATGTCGAATGACTTATTGCTCCACTTGTTCAACACCTTCACATGAAGTAATTTTACGACCGTCGATAGCAAAGTAAATTCAGTGCAGCCCGGATACACCTCACGTTGAGCATCCTGTACTAATTTTTCAAAATTCTCCACATCCCCTCTATCACCACAATCACCAGTTTCCCCAAAATCCGATTCCCCCAAAACAGTATCCATGAAAGTCCCCATGCCCACGTCTTCTAACATATCAGGTAATTCATCATGTTCATCGGACTCAGTGTTTGTCATGTCATCTTGGACGGTTTCGCCAAGGTTATTATCCCCATTGTATATGTTCGAAGGCACAGGTTCCCCGTGGTGTACCCACACTGTGTAAGAAGCCATAATCCCTTTCCAACACAAATGAGTTTCCACAATCTCTTTAGTATGCCATTCGAGATTCATACAATTCTTACACGGACACCGAATTTTTCCATTTCTTCCCGTTCGTGGCATTGCAAATCTAATAAACGACTTCACCCCATCAATGTATTGCTTACTCAATCTTTTCCTAACTGTCATCCAACTCTTATCCATTTTAATATACCTACGAATATTATATGCATATGATTAAATACATTATGCAATATATTCAACATAATTTTATCACCATCACATCGTACAAACTTTATAAATTCGTCCTACAATAGCACAAAATTGTAATTTAATGCATTCAGATAAAAATCATGAAATTGAAATTGAATTCATTTAACTTCCACGAAAATGAAATAATTTAACTTATCATAAATTAAAATCAATTAAGAGATTTATCGATTAAAATTTTATAAAATATAAATAGAAATTAAAATTTAACACGAAAATTACAAAGGGACAAAGAGTCACCTGGATGTCGCAAAGTACAAAGAGTCACTCACAAAAGACGAATAGTCACCTGAATATCACAGGAACAAATATATCATGAGTTTGTTAAAGGAAGCAACCATTCTTTCGGTGTACATTTTTTGTAATTTGAAATCCTTAATTGCTATTGTAACAAACTTGGGGACCTAATCAATTATATTAGGGGTGTCAACTCTGACCCGTTGATACGAACCTAACACGAACCTGACACGAATGATTATAAAATTGACATAATTATTAAATACGCACAATAAATAGTCTAAATTAATATTTAATACTCATAACACACTAAATAAATTTTTTTTCGTGGGTCTTGACATGAACACAACTCGAATAACAATGACACGACATGCACAAGATATATATAAGTGCCTAATTGTCAAGTATACAATCACAAGATAAAATTAAACCACCTATAATAATTTGGTAGATAAAATTAAATAAATAATTTAGCCAAACATAACAATAGAGTCATCAAACAGCCCACACCCCATACTCACACCCAACACCACACCAGAGACATCTCGAAACATTGCCACCACCGAGAACTACCGCCAGCCAATTCTCGACATGATCGGCGAATATGAAAATCGACATGAAATTAAAAGATTTGATTTTGGATGACAAATCTGTCAGGCCTACTTTAAAATAGATCGCCATAAACCCAACTGATTATACTTATAGACTAATAAATTTTGATACAGACACCACCCATTGTCACCCATATATAATAAGTGTTTAATTTTATTTTTTTGGGTTCTAATCACACTAACACCATCCCAATTAGTAATAGGCGTGCAACAGTTAAAAAACATAAACTCTTCGTACAAATCAAACTAGCACTTAGAACTCATGCCAAAGAAGAATAAAAATCTAAATTATTTCAAGAAGAAAAATTCTAGTCGCAAGAAGTAAAATTCTGCTCACAAAAATTCTGATCGCAAGAACAAGTAAAATTTTGATCGCAAGAAGTAAAATTCTGCTCGCAAAAATTCTGATTGCAAGAAGAAGTAAAATTCTGATCACAAGAAAAAGTAAAATTCTGCTCGCAAAAATTCTGATCGCAAGAAGAAGTAAAATTCTGATCGCAAAAATTCTGATCGCAAGAAGAAGTAAAATTCTGCTCGAAAAATTCTGATCGCAAGAAGTAAAATTCTGCTCGCAAAAATTCTGATCGCAAGAAGAAGTAAAATTCTGATCACAAGAAGAAGAATATATGCCCAATTATTTTGCGTTAAAATCACATGGATCACAAAAGAAAAAATTTGTTGTAATTAAAATTAGGGCATCAGTGTATATACGGTTTATGCATCAGTATATATATATACATATCATTAATTTATTGTTTATGTATGAGTGTGTGTGAGAGAGGGCCCATACCTTTGACCAATTGCAAATTCTTGGAGAATGGCGGCTACCACTTGCAAATTCTTGAATGGTGGCTAGAAGAAGAAAACATAAATCTTTAATTTATTATATGTGCATATGTCTATATATATGTAGAGAGAGAAAAAGGGAGAGAACGTACCTTTTGAATTACTTGCACATAAACCTAATGGAGCCTAATGGAAGACTAGCGGCTGGGAAGAGGACAACAAAAAAGGGGGAAGAAGAAAAAGTAGGGAAAAAATAGGAGGGAAAGGGAGAAAAGGGAGTGGGCGGGCTCTTAATTTTTTTTTTGGCTAAATTATTCCTAAATTATTTTTTAAAAAAATAAATTAAAAATTAAAAATTTTATCAGCGACAAAAAATTGTTGTCGCCATAAAAAATTATTTTTGGGCGACGAACTAATATTGTCGCCTAATAGCACATTTCCTAAATTGAAACATTATTTAATTTGTGACCACTAAGTTCGTCACCAAAAAATAAACACCAATTGGCGCCAAAATTGGTCAATGGCGGGAATTTTTTTGCAACCACATTCAGCGACAAGTATAGATTTTTGTCGCCAATTATTTTTTTAATAATTTTTGGTGACGAACTCTGATGTTGGTCGTGGAATGTCAGTTTTTGGCGACCATTTTTCTTATTCGTCACAGAAAGTTGTTGCAATAAAACATTTTTCTTGTAGTGAGAGGAATATACTTACTCCATTGGCTGTTCGAATCAAAGGTCGTCCACCATTCAAAAGGAAGCAATCAAAAGTGGAGCAAGCTGCTAGGAAAAAGAAGGAAACGAAAAAAAAAGACGGTATCTCATGGAAATTATACCACTAAATTAAAATTATTCACATTCTTTGTAACATTTATTATTTAATTTATATTTTGTAGAATTCCCTCCCAACTAAAAGTGATGCCATTGGTCATATTGATGGACAACCCACTAGTAAAGTGATTGACGTACTTGGAACACAAGAGAACATTGTTGTGATGATATGACATAACCATCATTTTTGGAATTGTAATATATTTTTTTTAATGTATTGGTTAATTTCATACATGGAATTAACTGTAATGTAGGATTCGAAAACTATAAAAAGTGGTAATGTTACCGAAAGTGATGATCAATACTCCAATTTTCCTCTTTATAATGTAAGTTGTGAAAGTTTATTTGTAATTAATTTGTTGTAATTTTGTAGTAATCTGTAGTAATTTTGTTATGACAAAAAAATTTTGGTCTTATTATGGGGAGTCACTCAAAGATGTCATGAAAACCAATCATATAGGATGGAAAACTATTTCATGGTTAGCAATCTGACATTAGTTTTAGAAATTCTATATCTTTTTTGTTGTTTATATTATAATGTCAATTTATGAAATTTCTTGCTTTTTTGGTTTAGAATAACCAATATCATCCTTGGAATGGTGAATATGACATGCAACATATGCCTTCTTCTAGCTCAAAAGAAGTAGTAGACAATCTAGAATTACCAGTTCCGTCTTCAACATCGCCGTCAAATGGCAAGTAGATTTGGTAAGTTGAAAAAAATTCTATAAAAATTTTTTATCTCATTTATTCAAGAATTGAGTTTTTATTTTTTTTTCCTATGACAGGTATGTAAAGGAGGAACTTCCAACTAAGAGTACTCTGATTTTTTATGATCATGGTTGAACAGCTAACTCTGGAGCTGGGTGTGTGTATTTGGTGTAACAGGGGATGATTGTATGAGGCTTTAGACTCTGTTTGCTGCTGACTGTAGGATATTGCTGCTGGCTTTGATGAAGGCTTTTTGGATGAGCTTTCTAGAAGTGAGGTCTGGCTCACCAATATCAATGAAGGGGTTTTGTTAAGATGGCCTGATAGCAGAATAATCACAGGCTGGGCAAAGAGAGAGCTACATAAAGTAGTTAAAAATGACTTAAGTCCTTTTAAATGATTAAAGCCATCCTTTGTATTTCAATTTTTTCAAATGATGTTTCTTTGTATTTCAGACATGTTGTGGGTTGATTATTGATAATGGATTATGTTCCAAATTATGTTCCTTTACTTTTACTTGATCTCTTATCTTCCATTATATTGTTTATATCTAGTCTCTACAATTAGCTTAACATTCAAAGGCTACTTCAGTCGACCATACAAAAAAATTTCAATTACATGCCCCCCCACTTGCAAGTTCAAAAGCACAAATTGAATAAGAATACATAGTAATTGTTTTGATTACTATTCCACAACCAAACTGAATAAGTTTACAAACAAAATACAATCTGAAATAAGTTCACAAAGGCAAAAGTTGTGTAATTGTCTCCCAAGTTGAATGAGTTTACAAAGTTGAATGAGTACACAAAATGTGTACAATTCACAAATCATTTCTTCTAAGGCAGTGACTGAATTATGCATAACAAATCAGCTTCACCTCTGTGTCCCGTTGACGAAGCATAAATGTCCAAAACTAAGCGTCTTCTACTAGACAATTCGTCAAACAGCTTGTGAACGCAATCCAATCTAGCTTTCCCCTCATTACTCAAGTGTAGATTCACTTTCACGTCAATGAATTCACATCTAAGACATCCTAACACAATAAAAATAATTAATTAATCATTAGTAAAAAATTTGGGCTTGAGAAATATGAGTATGTTGTAACACTAAAGCAACAAAGAAAAAAAATATGGAGAGAAGTAAAAAGGTATGGGCTCCCGCAACTGTCACTGTGACTCCTGCGACTGCGAGTGTCTCTCCAGCGACTGTGATTTCGACGAATAGATGAATTGGGGAGTAGAATTGCTAGGGATTAGGGGAGAGGAGAGAAAAATCCGACTGTGTCCCTGCCCCGGCGTTAATCCGTTGAAAGACGATTGTGTTCTGGCCAGCGTCGATTGTCAGAGTCGTGAAATTCCGGCGGCATTTTGGGCGTGTTCTGTGAAAGAGTTTTGGTGTAGGGAAGGGGAGGGTGTAACACCCCGCATTTTCTTTTATATATGCATATAGATATATAGATATAGCAAATAATGGTTGTAAAGATGTGGATAGGGGTATTGAAGTGTGTTTGAACTTTGTAAATTTGAAAAGTAAAGATTTAAAATGTTAATGAAAATCATAGTTGAAATTTAGTTTTAGTGAGTGAAAATATAAAATGTTAGGTCCTATAACTTGTATTAGATAGGTTTGGTGTATAAATATGTGTTGGAGAGGTTTGTGATGGATTTGGTTAGTTTTGGAATGGATTGGAAATGGAAAACAAAAGAAATAGGCAAAACTGGGTAAATGGTACCGGTACTGTGTACCGGTACCCCGATTCCAGAAGGTTTCTGGTACCGGTACTGGGTACCAGTACTGAATGGTACCGGTACTGAGTACCGGTACTACCGAAACCAGACTTTTTATTTTAAAGTCGCGAATTTCGGTCTCTCTCTCTCTCCCTATAAATACTTAAGGCCGACTATTTGAGCCCCATTTCAGCCTTCTAAACCCTAGGCACCTTTAGAGAGAAAGAGAGGGAGAGAAGAACATCAAAGATAAGGAGAGATACACCATTTTAGAAGATTAAAACCCTAGATTTCTAAGATTTCACTTCTCTACTCATTCTCTTTTCTTCCATTCTTCACCCACTCTCACCCAAATCTTTTGAAAACCCTAGGGAGAGGAGATTAAAAGGAAAAGAAAGGAAAGCAAGAAGGTCTTGAAGCTTGGGTATTTGGCTAAAACTCTTGAGCATTGAGGTAGGAGATTTCTTCTCTTTCTCTTACATTGATGTTAGGGTTAATAAATATGTATGTTTTGATTCTTAATGATATGTATTTGCTATGACTCCATTGTTTCTTGGTTCTTTTTCAATTGTTAACATGTTTTACACAAAGTTAGGGTTGTATACCCATGAAATCCCTCTTTTATTTGAAAAACCCTAGTTTTTCAAGAGTGATGGGTTTTCCTCTTGAACTCTTCCTTTATTCTTGATTTCAAAATCATAGTGTTTTGTGTTGAGTAATAAAATGATATTGTTGTGATCTCTTGCATTTTCTTTGTTGGTTATTGAAAATGTCACATGCTTAAATTGGGGATTTTTAAGATATTCTTGTAAATTGTGAAATTGGGTTTGGTATTTTATCTCTTATGAGTGTGGGATGACCATGGGTGGCCTTTGACGAGATATCGTAGAATGGGTAGACGTGTTGCTTGCTCCGTGGGGGTTGGCATTTCTCCTACCACTCGTAGTGGGGTTAGTGCTTTGGTAAGACTAAACCGCTATTGCTCACGGGTGCCGTGTAAGAGGGTTAGTATACTAATGCCTGGGTTGGATACGTCACTGCCATTGGTGTGGCATACGCCCTTCCTAAAGGATGGATATATTTGATAAGATTTGTGTGGGTGTGTTTGGGTTAGATATTACTCAATGTGTTGATTCATGGGGTTTGCCTTACATCATGTTTGAGATACATATACATATTGATAGATTGTTGTATTATTGTGGAAAATGGTTTCTTACAAGGACTTGTGGGAGTATGGGATTCCACAAGGTCTTGTGGGAAAATGGTTGATATTTTGGAAAATGGATATGTATTGGATCTTGGTTTCTTTTACTGTTTATGTAAACTACTGTTGCTACTTAAACTTGAGATCCATTCTAAAATGTCCATGTTTTACTTCAAAGATTATGTATGCTATTTGTAAAATGAGACCGGCCATTTTATATGTTTTTATAAACCTTGTTTGAGTTTGGGAAGATTTTGCTACAGAGCTTCGTGCTCATCCCCTACAATTAATATTTTTTCAGATTTGGCTTTAGAGGAAGAGCTCGGTGTGAATGAGCCGGGCCTTGGGGAAGCTTCCTTGGAGGGGTACCTAGATCCCGAATGGGACACCTAGAGATATAGCTTGTTTTGCTCTAGACTAGGGGATTTATTTCTGAACAATGTAAAGTCTAGATTCTTTTGAAACTCCGCTGCGATATATTCATGTAATTCTTTTGGGAAATGTAATTGCCATATCTGGCCTATTCTTTTGGGATAATGTTAAGGATAGTATAGATGGTAAATAGAAATTTTATTGTTATTGGATGGTTAAATGGACCCTGTGTGGTCAAGTTAATAGAATTGCACAGGTTGTGATTCTTGGGTGGAGCTTCCTGTACAAAGGAGACTCTGCCCAAATTTTGTTAAAATTAAGAATGTTTCTTATTTGATGGATATATATTTAGTGCTCTCATGATGTGAATGTTTTAGAATGTAATGCCGTCCAGGGTGGTATTTGGGGTGTTACAGAGGGTTACGTTAGGGCTTCGGCTTCGGATGTGGCTATAGAGAAAACCCGATTTTTGGGTTCATTTTTTTTTAAACAAAAAGGGGGTAGGGAGGAGCTGATAAAGAAACTATATAGCTGTTGATTGTGGGCGGCGGTGTTTGGATTAGTGAAAGGGAAGGGAGAAGGCGACAAGGAGGGAAGAGGGAAGGGTTGGGTCTATCGATGGAGAGAATAAAATCTGATATCTTCTTTAAAATCTGATTTTTTTTTTTGGGAAAGAAGCTGATGACATGGTTGATACACATCAACAACCACATCATCAAATCTGTATTTTAAGTCTAAATTTTAAGTTTTTCAAGCATTACTCTTGATTTAATTATCATTTAGTATCTGCTCACTAAGATCCTCATCTTTAATTATTTCATTTATTTTTTGCTTTGTTAAGCACTTACTGGCATAATGTTCTATTTTTCCACATTTATAACATTTAATATCCTTTTTAGTTTTAATCTTTTCAATTGATATTTTGTTTTTAGGTTTATCAATTGTGTCATACTTTTTTCTTCTTTTATAAGGTTTATAAGTTTTCATATAAATTTTTTTATTTTTAGTGGGAGAGTACCTTTTAGGAGCTTCAATATTATAGGCAAATTGATTATAGAATTCTCCTAATTCTTTTATTTCTTTGGTTTTTATGCTATTCTTTTAGATTTAAATCATTACAAAAAGTTAATCCTTATGAAATACATTCTCTAGTTAATTCTCCACAAGTATAGTTTTCATATGAGAATTTAAATCTACCATGTCTTTATCTAAGACGTATTCTTATTTTTTTCAGCAAATAAGTTTGGTAATCCTGAAATAAACTTTTCTTTCCAAAATTCATTATTAGCATCAATTCTCATCAAGACTTTAGATAAATACACATCTTTATACCACCTAAAATGAGTTAAAGTGGGGTATCTTAAATTCATTAAAAGTTATTTACTCTTATCCATATTTTGTAGACTATTTCCCACAAAATGTTTTAAAATAGTCTGTATCAGTTTGTATACTGCATCTTCTTCTCTTACGATTGTAACATTTGTTGCTAGCATAATTTACAGCATTTAATATTTTTGTCTTTTGAATTAAAGTGAGACAATTGTTCCAAAAAACCTCTTAATTGGCCAGTGAAACCAGTTGTTCTTAATTTAGCTATTCTTTTATATTTGAATTACGATTAGCTTTACAGACTGAGGCATACATTAACATTTTATGCAAGACTAGATAAATTACATATTCTGAAGTACCGCCAAATTTTCATTCATAAATTGATGATCCATCGTAAGAACTTTGATCAATTAAAAAGTTTTCTTCATGCAGTGGGTCTTTGGTAATATGCCCTTATTGTTGCTGTCTGAGCATTAATATTGATATTTTTATTTACTTTTGGTTTGGAATATTCAATTTTATTTATCACTGATTGCATTTGATGCATTGAATCCTCAAACTGTTGAATATTAGTATTATCAGTTCCTTCGTCAAATTCTTCTCTACTTGAAATAACATATAATTTCTTCTTTAATTCATTTATAAAATCATCTTCCACCTTATTGTGTAAATTAAAGTGTTTAGTATTAACCGGAGGTTTTATATTGACTAGTTATATACATACAACACATTTGACTTGTATTCACGTACCCATTTAATACCTCTCCCATCTTGGACAAAGGGGGAGAAAGCTTTGATTTGATAATGTTACTATTTTTTATTTTGAATGTTACTATTTTTTTTTTTATTTTGAATGTTACTATTTTTTTTTTTATTTTGAATGTTACTACACCTATATATATGAGAGAGAGAAATAGTCATAATCTATATATATGGATATAAATAGATATGAGAGAGAGAGAAAAGGGGAGACGGAGATGAGAGATGCATTAAATGGGTAAATGAATACAAGTCAAATGTGTTGTCTTTCCAATAAATATGTGTTGTCTTCTCTAGGAAGGGCATTTTTTAGTTTTTAAAAAATTATGAGCTTAACTACTTCTTAGTAAGATTAAAATATGACTTATTCCCAAATAATTTTGAGTGATAGACTTAACTGATTAAAAATTCACTAAAGATGACTCAACCCTAGTTGTCACATTAAATAACAACCCACAACCAAACCACTAGCCAATGTGGCAACTAACTATTACTAAGTAGCTAAAAAGGGGTTCAGCTCGTCTGCTGTTCCTCAAAGAACAGCACTGTGTGCTGTTCTATTAAACGATGCCGCTCCATTTAAAAAAGCCATAAAAGTCTGCACAGTAAAAAAAGTCTGCACAATAAAAATGCCAAATGTTCTGGACCCGCCAAATTCTTCAGTAAACTATTCAACACCTCCCTCCTCTGCACATACAGAACAAACAATGACTTCCTCTCTACACACACATATACAATTGGATTCAATCTTCTACACAAACGGACAACAAGGTTCGGTCTTCTACCCCCACACACTGAATTCTTTATAGGTTGGTAATTTTCTCAATTTTTTATTTTGCTTATTTCTATAGAATATTAGGATTTGTGTGTGTGTGTGTGTGTGTGTGTGTGTGTGTGTATATATATATATAATCCTAATATTCTATGGAAATAAGCAAAATAAATATATACACCCTTACACTGTTATTTGATTCCTAAATTAATCCATTTAATATTATTTTGGTACAAATTTCAATATTGTTATAATAGAAACTCGTTATGTGTCAACAAAATTTTGGTTGCTACTTGGTTTTGAAACCATTGTGAATGCACACAAAATATTGCATTTTTATATCAAATACATTACATTTTTTTAATCTAACCAATCTAAATATTTTAGGATTTTGACTGTAATTCTTTTGTTTTGATCCCAGGTCTTCTGAACTCTGATAGAGTATACCATGACTAATGTACCTGAGAGCACTCCACGTATTGGTATGCACTTTGACTCAGAGGAAGATGCATATGTATTTTATAACAACTATGGTGGCTCCGTTGGATTTAGTGTGAGAAAAGATTATCACAACAAAAGTAAGAAAGATGGTGTATTAATATATCGAAAACATGTTTGTTGCAAAGAAGGGCAAAGAAACTTGGATAAAAGAGATTGGAAAATAGTGAAACCTCGAGCAGAGACACGTACAAATTGTTCAGCTCACATGTGTGTTTCCCTTAATCGGGATATTGGAAAGTTTGTTGTAGTCAAATTGGATGATATGCACAATCACCCTTTGCACCTTAGTGAATGTGTGCATATGATGCCATCTCAAAGGAAGGTTACTACAATGCAGGGCATTAATGTGGATATGGCAGAGGATTGTGGGACATCAATCAAAGCATCATATGAACTTATGAGTACCCAAGCAGGTGGAAGGGAAAGTTTAGGATTCACTCAGCAAGACCAAAAGAATTACATCCGTGAAAGAAGGCAGCGAGAGTTGAAATATGGTGAAGCAGGTAGTTTGTTGAAATATTTCCAATCTGAAGCGGTTAAAAATCCATCTTTCTACTATGGAATTCAATTGGATGTTGATGAGAGAATCACAAATATTTTTTGGGCCGACCCAAAAATGATTATTGATTATGGCCACTTTGGGGATGTTGTCTCATTTGACACAACGTTCCGAACAAATAAGGAGTATCGACCATTTGCATGTTTTGTTGGTTTCAACAATTTTAGGAAAACTGTGGTATTTGGCGTTGCATTGTTGTATGATGAAACAACAACATCATTTCAGTGGTTATTTGAGACATTCCTACAAGCAATGTCTGGGAAGAAGCCTATCACTATATTTACTGATCAAGATCAAGCAATGGCCAAGGCTATATCCCAAGTAATGCCAGAGACATATCATGGGTTATGTACTTGACACCTTTCCCAAAATGCTTTAAAGCATCTTGGAAATATATATAAGGATGGTTCAAACTTTGTCACCAAATTTAAAGAATGCATTTATGAATGCGATGAAGAACATGAACTAGTTGAAGCTTGGAATTCTTTGCTTGATGAGTACAATTTGCAGGATAACATTTGGATGAATTCGACGTGGGCTTTGAGGGAGAAATGGGCTAAGGTATATATGAAGAGAACTTTTACGGCAGATATGAGGAGCACCCAACTTAGTAAGAGTATGAATGCAGCATTTCGAGGTTACTTACAACCGAACCTTGATATTGTTCAATTTTTCACTCATTTTGATAGGGTTGTAAATGATAAGAGATATCAAGAGTCGGAGTCAGAGTACCATGCTAGGCAAAAGTTGCCTAGATTGAAGTTCAAAAAATCTCTCATGTTGGTGCAAGCAAGTCAATGTTATACTCCTCCTATATTTGAGTTGTTTCAAGAAGAATATGACACATTCCAGTGTGCTATTGTGACGCCATGTAATGTTTTGGATGGAGTACATTATTTTGTTGTTCGCTTGTTTGAAGAAGAGAGAACGTATTTTGTGTCGATGAATGCCACTGAACAGATAGTTACTTGTAGTTGTAGAAAGTTTGAAATGGTTGGAATATTATGCAGTCATGCGCTTAAGGTGTTGGACACGATGAGTACTAAGCAAATTCCTGACCAATACATTATTAAGAGATGGAGAGGAGATGTGAGGAATGTTCATGGACAAAATTCTTTTGTGACACAAAATGTGGAGAATCCCAAGTTGGTGGCAACTTCACGATATAGACAGCTATGTCCTAGAATGGTCAAGTTAGCATCTCGTTGTTCTGATCTTCAACCTGCATTTGAGTTGGTGTCTGGAGGTATTGATGCTTTGTTTGATCAAGTGGAGAATATGTTTTCATCACTTAATAACTTGGGTGATAGCGCCGATAAAGGCAATGCGGGAAATGAAGGCATAGAGAATGTGGAGCCTAACATTCTACGGGTGAGAGGTTTAAAAAGGAAAGACGGTGGTTACAAAGGTTGGGGGCAACTAAAACCTTGGCATGAGAAGCAAACGAAAAGGAAGAAAGTAGGCCCACAACCATCTCATATGTCTAAGGTATTACACATCCAATATTGTATTTTATTTTACATTTGATGAAGCTATGACAATATTGATTTATGGATTACTTGTTTTTAAGGTATCAAAGCCAGGATGTCCACATCCATTGTCTTCTCAAGCATCCAACAGTTCACAAAATATTTCGGTATCTTATATTCACATGGATTTTGAGTTACTTTTTCATGCATTGATTTTAATGTTATATTAACATTTTTCATTTTTTTTTATCATTATTAAATTTTATGATATGATTTAATTGTGATGTTTTGGTTTGTTGTTTATTTATATTGATCGTGGGTTCGAACCTCATCGCCACCTTTTCCATGTAACATAATGTTCATATATTGATTACATTGATTTTAATGTTATATTCTCATTGATCCATTCTAATTTATGTAGGGTATGTCATTTGATGCAACACAAATGCATTTATTCGGTGCAGAATCCTCCTTCATGAACGAGAACTTCTATGATTTTTTCAAGGATATTCGAAGAACAAGAGGGCAAAAGTTGGTTTGCGCTTGCTGGCTATTTTTTGCTATTGCTTGATGCTGATGGTTTTGCAATGACGTTGATGTTGCTGCTGCAGTGCTAGATGGTGCTTTAAATTACTGTTCAAGTTTTGAAGTCCAGTTATACTTGATCTTGACACTTTCTTTTTGATCCTTTTGAAATTTGAAATTACAATGTATTCTTTTGCTATGGGGATGGTGGATCTTCTATTGTCTTGTTTTAGAAGATCAACCATCCCTTTGGAAACACATGTGTACATGAATGAACCCATTTTCGACTTTTATGGAATTGATCTTACTTACCAAAAAAAAATGTCATCACTTCAATGCCATCATCATCCATACTATCATCCAACATACAAAGATTAAACATCTCATTTTAATGCAATACCACCATCATTCAACAATCCAAAGTTATCCCACCAACACATAAGTAACATTACATAAATGAAACAAACCATTACATAATTAAGAAAAGATCCTTCTCATAAATGAAAGTAAACTGTTACATCATTTTATCATTACAACCACAAACAATTTCACTAAATTAAAGCTAGATGTTCATTCCCAAAAATTTCAGGCACAGTTGGAATTTCAAGCACAGTTGGAATTTCAAGTAGATGTTCATTCCCCAAAATATTCAAGCAGATGTTCATTCCCCAAAATTTCAGGCACAGAAGAAGACATGCTCAGCTCAACCTGATTTTCTCTGAACAGTCCTGTGGCTTTGCATTATAGTGCCCTGTAGATGCTGAATCAAACTTTGGCTGCAACCCTCCTATGTTTTGTTCAATGTTTTTGCATATATTTCAGTTGCAATGCATGCTTAGTCACATAGACATCAAGGGAAATGCATAACTCCATAACCAAGCTGACAGTACTATTAGAGTATCGAGTCGCCAGTGTTCTGCATAGTTCAATCCATTTGGAATCATTTTCTTTCAACTCATGCACAGATTTCTTCAGATTACCTTTTGGGTCTGCATCAGTAAGAAATTCAGCCACAGTAGTGCCCCTATAAAATTGTATACAGAAGGTTTAATACACCATAATCCATATAACTAACAGAAACCTGTCAGTTATCAAATATATTAACACAAATACAACTAAAATTCTAAAGGGCTGGAGGACCCAAGACAAGAATAGCACATTAATAAATTCGTAGCAAAGTTTATTACATGATATTGCATGTCATTTCATTCTACATATTAAAACACCCACAGGTTACGAATTCTTTCAATTAAGGATGCAGGAAGTGGCAAATAACGTAGCACATGAACCCCAGCAACCATGTTAATCATACTACATGCAGGGAGCTAGAATATGAGACACAAAACAAGTGAACTAACAAAACATTCCGCCAATGTCCAACACAAGATTTACAGGAGGAATGAATCAAATATACACCCAAACTTCAATATCATCCAACAAAGAACCCATCCTCATACTTTTAACTGTCAATAAAATTAAGTACAAAAAATTTTCAATAAAAGAACAAAAAAGGAGATTCTTCCTCAAGAGCAAAAACAACATAAGAGAGTAGCACATTGCTGAAAAAAAAATATGAACATAATAAGGTCAAACCTTTGACTACATCAGGAAATTAATAAAACCCAATTCTAGAATTTTAAAGCTTGTCATCTGCCATTTTGCTCCTTTGTGAACACTATTATAACACTATTTATGCCGGTCTTACCATTTATAAACGGAACCCAACTCAAGAAAGGCATGGACTTTCCAAACTGTTGAGCCCACCACTCAGCACCTAAAAGAGAAATGGACTCGTGTTAACATAAAGGAGAGAGAAGATCAATGACAGAGAAAGTATTTAGTAGTTATGTTCGTCGGCATCGGTGAAGGCGTAGGGCTTGAATTTTTGGGTCTTCGACTTCGGCTGCCATTTTGGGTCTGCAATTTTAGGGCTTGAATTTGGACTGAAAAAGAAAATCCAAACGGTGCCGTTTTTTGGGTCTGATTGGTTTTTTAAAAAAGGCACCAAACGGTGCCGTTTTGGTGAACAGCAGGCTGTGCAGGCTTTTTGTACTGTGCAGACTTTTATGGATTTTTAAATGGAGCGGCATCGTTTAATAGAACAGCACACAGTGCTGTTCTTTGAGGAACAGCAGACGAGCTGAACCCGCTAAAAAGACTCTATACTTCTCTATATGTGAGAAGTTTCTTCTAAAAAGCCATAGTTGGCTTACATTTATTTTACAGCTGGATTCAACTTATTTCCAACTACATTAGACCTTCCAACTGCCCCCTCAATTCACTTATAGCTTTTGTAGCTTCCATCACGTGCACGCCCATCTCCCTAGCTGACATCTATATAGGGAAAACACTGGGAAGTCTCCAGGCACATGACAGAAGACTCCCCTTTTCGAAGACCTTGCGCACAAGGTCTGGATATTTCTCCTTCATGGACGTATACTCCTCCCACTAATATTGTACCACCATTTTCCTAGTGCCAGACACTTGAACCAGTATTTGTGTTTTTTCTCCAGAGAAACGCCTCAGGAAACCTTCTAAACTTAGGTTTCCTACTTCAATTTGACCATCAGTTTATGGGTGGTATGTAGAGCTAAGATTCAACTTCGTTCCTTGCAACCAAAAAAGTTCTTGCCAAAAATGACTAGTAAAGATCGAATCTAGATCACTTACTTTAGTTTTTAGCATTCCATGGAGTTTAAAAATGTTATTGAGGAAGTGACAAACCACTGCTTGCTATGCAGGGGTGGACGAGACCATGAAGTGAGCTTATTTTGACAGTTGATCATCTACCACCATAATGACGCTCTTTTTGTGGGAGATCGATAGCCTTTTTACTAAATCCATGTTGATGCCTTTCCATATCTGATGTGGTATAGGGAGTGGTTGGACGAGGCCTACATGGTGGTGCTGTTGTACTTTATTCCTCTGTCATTCTTCACATTCTCGGATGGATCTTCGCACAACAGCTTTCAATCCAGGCCAATAGAATTCCTTTCTTACTCTTGTGAGCTTTTTATGATATCCTTAATGCCCAGATAACAAACTGTCGTGCATTTGTCATAGTACTTGTTCTTGGAGCTCCTTGACGGATCTCAGGTAAATGCGTCCCTTGTACCAAATAATCCGTTCCAGAGTGTGAATTTACAATCAGTCAGCTCCCCTGCTTTGAAGCTTTCCTAGTAGCTCACCAAGTTGTGAATCATGTGGGTATGCATCCTATACCTTATCCATCCACTACATTATTGACTTTGTAATGGCTTGCAATCGGGCTGATTCATCGTCTTGTTACATTCTTGATAGGGCATCTGCTACTTGATTCTCCTTGCCTGCCTGGTATTCGATGGTAAAGTCATAGCCAATGAGTTTTGGATACCTATTTATGTTCGGCTCGAGTACCAATCGTCTGCTCCATCAGATACTTGAGTGCTTGCTGGTCCATTTTGATTTTAAATTTCTGCCCCAATATGTACGATGGCCATTTCTTAACTTCCATGACCAAGGCAAGAAGCTCATTCTCACAGGTTGAGAGTTGGGGATTCTTGCCCTTGAGGGCCTGACTGATATATCCCAAGGGCATGTCTTCCTACATGAGAACTACTTTGATACCATGGTTTTGAAAAGCGGCCATTACGGCGCGTAACGCCCGTTACGTAACGGTAACGGAGGTGAGCGATACCGTTACACCTCGTTATAGCGGTTAGAAGGAAATTCACGTCTGTAACGGCCGTTACAGCTCCGTAATGGCAGTAACGGTCCATAACGGCTGATACGGGTTATTTTCAACCCGAAAAACAAATCCCATAAGAACTTTTTTTTTCTCCAATATTCTGTAAAAATATATAACAAAATCTTGAAATAAAATACAAAGTACCCATATAGAAGCAGATTTTGAGACAGAAGAAAGAATATGCTTGTAAAGGGAGAGATCTGGAACATGACCTTTATACCCATTTACGGTAGAGATTCATCTGCTAAGCAATCATCCAATGGAAAAGAAATGATTTGAAGGAGAAAGATCTGGCAAAACCATCCAAGAATCAAAAACCACGTAGAAAGACAAAAACTTCATAGAGAAGACGAATTCGCCATTTACCAGAGAGACCCAGCAAAAAACGAATAATTGGAAGAGAAAGGAAAAAATGTCCTTTTGTAGTGGGTAGAGCAATCTGTCGAGTGTTAAGAGGAGATGACAGGTGTTGTCCTATAAAAGTTGTTCCCTTTTTTTCTTTTTTATGTTTTGATTAAGTTTAAAAGTTGTTTCCTCATTTTGTCATTTTACAATAAAAGCATTATCTACAAATTAATTTTTATTTAATTTTCTACTCGAACTTAATTGTGTTTATTCCTTAAATTAAGTTAACAATGTCTTATTTTCGTCGAATTGAATTAAATATTGTCTTTATAATACAATAACATAGCATCATGACCCACTAAAAATATTAATTTGTCTAATGTGAAAGTTAAAATGTGTATACATTTAATTTTGAAGGAGGTGTGAGTCGGAAAAAAAAATTCACGTCTCCAGTTTCCGTTACTGTTACGTAACGTCCATTTCACCCCGCGTCCGTTACACCGTTATCGTTACCGTTACGACACCCGTTACCGTTATTCAGGACCATGTTTGATACCCATACTTGATGCATCACATTCAATGATGAATTTTTCGAGAAGTTTGGCAACCGCAAAACAGGAGTAGTTCACATTGCGTGGTTGAGTTAATTAAAGAGTAATGTTACATTGACCAAATGTGTCGCTCATCTTATCAGACCAATGAAATGAATCCTTTCCTAGGAAGGCTGTGAGGGGTCCAAAAATACTACCATAACCTTTCAAAAATTTATGATAATACCCAGTGAGACCATTTTTTTTTTTTTGTCAATAAAAAGGTCATTATTTGTGTCCCACGAACATATCAAACATAAAAATAATGTCTTGAACAGATAGAATGAATATTTGCACACTCGTAAAAAAAAAAAAAATAGAGTCAACGAATACACCGAAAGCAATGAGAACGGCCTTGTGTCTCATGCTAAAATTCTCAAGTTTCTTTTAACGCACATAAACAAACGTGTAACAATCATTGTAAGATAAAATTAAAGAAATAAATAATAAGTTCATCAGTGCCACTCCCCCTTTCAGAACTGTTGTGTGTGTGTGTTTTTTTTCTCTTAGAGCTGTTGTGACTTTCGGAGATGCTCCAACAATGAAGTAGCCTTTCGCTCGGCCCTATCTGTGCCATTCTGTGAAAGCTCAGTTAAGGGTATGACTGCACCAAGGCTACTTATACAAGCAAGATTCTCACTGTCTCTCTTGCACAGGGAAAGTAAAATGGCTGCTGCATTCTCTTTGTTGCGGGGCAGGCCTGTCCTCATAAGGTCTATCAAGACGGGTATGGTGCTAGCTTTTACAATAGCAACCTTGGCCTCTTGGTGGCTAGGAAGAACTGACAGTATAGTCAGAGCTTCATCCACCATGCAACTGCTTGAATCTGTGAGCATTTTCAGTAATGCTGTAATAATCCCAGCCCTGCCCTTGTTCCCCTGATAGATAAACAAGCTAAAGAGTGCTGTTGCAGCATCTTTCTTTCCTCTCGCGCTTCCATTCTGGAGTAAATCTACCAAAGCCGATTGCTCCTGATGCACCAATTATAATTTTATTCTCATCTGCAAGTGACAAGCTAAAAAGGGTTGCTGCCGCTTTCTCTCTTGCTTCCATGCTTCCAGCTCTGAGGACTTGGACAATAGAAGGAATGGCACCAGCAAGCATTATTAGTCCCTTATTATGTTCATATATAGAGAGGTTGGGAATGAAAGTAACTGCATTTTCTTGCGTAAAAACGTCTTCGGATGTAAATAGGTTAACCAGCACTGGGATAGCTCTTGCTTCCCCCACTAATATCCTATTATCGGTGCTTCTTTTAGAAAGTGATCGGATTTCAGATACTTCAGCCCTGCATTCCTCAATGGATCAGCTTGAAAGCTTCCGAACTAGTGCTTCAATGGCTGTTATATCCCCACTGACATCACGAAATGATCCATCACTTTTTTTTATGAGCAATGTTATATATCCCAAATTTATATCTCAAATATGCATCTCAAATCAATAAGGATGGTTGGATCGGTGAGTCCCAATTAAAAAAGGTGATAAGACCCACTTATCCAATAATTCTCATTCATTTGGAATGTAAATTTGGGATATAAATTTGGGTTACATAGTATTTCCTTTTTTTTATCCTCCCATTCATCAATGCTGTCGGCTGCTCAATATTGTGTTTCGTGCACCACTGAGTAATTAGACTTCTCAAAACATAATTTGGGGTGAGTGTGAGATTTTGTAGTTTCTGTTGAGTTTTTGGGCATGTCGTGTTGCCACAGTCTATCCATCTCTGTATGTAAGATCTCTCATAAGTCTGCCTTGTGGCCACAATGACAGGATCCCTCATCAGTTCAGGAGATATAGGGTAGTGGAAATCATTAAGATAGCCAGTGAGACCTAAGAAGCCTTTGAAAGCCCGAATGGTGGTAGGTACATGCCAATTAACCATGTTGGAAATCTTGGTTGGGTTTACCTTGACCCCTTGGGCCGAGATGAGATATCCCAAATGATCAACTTCACCACACCCAAATTTACATTTAGATAGTTTTGCATATAATTAATTCTGTTTGAGTATTCCCAAGAGTATCCTTAGATGGTTTAGATGGTGAGATGGGTCTATATTAAAAATCAATATGTCATCAAAGAATACTAGTACAAATCTCTGTAGGTATTCGTTCATTAGCCCTTGAAAGGTCGAGTGAGAGTTAATGAGCCCAAAGGACATCACTAAAAACTCATAGTGTCCCCTCATGGGTGCGAAAAATAGTCTTAGGTATATCCTCGGGGGCACACCCTGATAAGGGCTTTGGCTTGGTCTTATTACTCCAGTCTCTAGCATTCCCTTGATCAATTGTTCAATCTCTTCTTTTTGGTAGTATGGATAATGTTAGGGTCATACACATACATGTTGGGTTCCTTCTAATGAACGGATCCTATGATTGTACTTCCGGGGAAGGGGCAGGTTTTGGGCTCATTAAACCCACCTTCAAATTCTTCTAGGAGCTTTTGCACTTCAGGAACCTCACATTGGGTTTGGGCTTCTGGCAGAGGCCTAATCATTCCTTTGTGGTTATTCTTGTTGGGTTTATTGAACTGCTACCCCTCTTCCACTTCTAATCCTGAAGGATTCAGCCCTTGTAATTGCAATTCTTTTCCATCTCAAAGAAAGTTCATGGTCCACCAGCTGAAGTCTTAAAAAATAGGTAGAATTACATTCGTACTCTTTGAGATTTTGTCACTTAATCACTCAGATCCCTTAATATTTAAAATATTACACACAAACCCCTAAAATTTGTACGTACGTAACACTTAAAACCGAGCCGTCAATTTCCATTAATATATCCGTTAATAAATTACACCCAGACCCCTGAAGTTTGTAAGCATATATTACTTAGACCCCTTAAGTTTAAAATATTATACTTAGATAAAAAATACTCCAATTAAAGATAGAATATCAAATATTTTAAATTTTACAACCAAAATTTATATTCTATTGTATCTTTTATTGAAATAAAATCAAAAATAAAAATTCAATTTTTTCTTTAAAAATCGTAATTAGTATGCAATTATATTGTTTATTGAAATTTACTTCGGTCGTTTAAACGACCAAATTAAAATACCAAACTACCCCAAGTAAAGTTAGAAGATATTGTGTTTATTACAGTTTGACCCCTTATTTAATTTTTTAGTTTTCTTCTAATAAATAGTATAATTATATACTAACTATGATTTTTTTTTTTTTAAATTATATTTTTATTTTTGATTTTATTTCAATAAATGAAACAATAGAACATGAATTTTGGTTGTAAAATTCATGTTCTATTATGAATGACTTAAACCTCTTGTTTGATTTTTTTTAGTCTTATTCCAATAGATAGTATAATTATATACTAATTACGATTTTTTAAGAAAAAATTGAATTTTTATTTTTGATTTTATTTTAATAAATGATATAACAGAACATGAATTTTAGTTGTAAAATTTAAAATATTTGATATTCTATCTTTGATTGGAGTATTTTTTGTCTAAGTATAACATTTTAAACTTAAGGGATTTAAGTAATATATTCCTAAAATTTTAGGGGGTATGGGTGTAATTTATTAATGGATATATTAACGGACATTGACGACAAGGGTCTAAGTCTTATGCGCGTACAAACCTCAGGAAATCTGTGTGTAATATTTTAAATGTCAGGGGATCTAAGTGATTAAGTGATAAACCTCAGAGGGTCTGGATATAATTCTCCCTAAAAATTAGGCCCCAAGGTCCTTAGTCAATTCACTCCCAACCAATTTTATCAAAATCGGACCGGTTATCGAACCGATAAGAGGATCGGGTCAATGGTTCATTGGTTCAACCGTTGAGCCAACTGGATGGACCGGTCATATAATAAAATATTATAAAACATAATAATTTAACTAAAAAATATGAAACATGTTCAAAACTCGTAAACAATTGACCATTTACACACATTTACCAAATTCGAATATCTATATACTACATAACCAAACATGGAACATAGACACCCACCCACTTTCGAGGAACATGCATCAAATTCAAAGAATTTAGATTGTATAGTAAATAATCTAACATGAAAGAAATTACCTTCAATCAATGAAATGGGCTTGAATATATCCCAAGAAATTACTAATGAATTAAAAAACACAACAATGAAATGGGATCCAAATTCTGTTCAGAAGTTTTAGAGGACTCAGAGGCTAGAGCGCTACTGTGTGTGCGTGTGTGAGAAAGAGAGGTTTCATTGCTCATCGCCTGAGTCAGATAGACTGACTGAGTGAGAGAGATGGAGCTTCGAGCAGAGGAAGAGGAGTAGTCGCTGATTGGTCGCCTCCCTTAGCTGCTGTTCGTCGTCGGAGTGGTTGACGGAGTGGCCATTGTAAACTGAAGTGGGAAATCAACTACAAAGTGAAGTGGTCTCCCACAGCCTCAGGCCCACAATTCTGTGATTTAGGGCAAAATGGCCCCCAAAAAAAAGAGGATTTTTTTTTTTTTTTTTTTGTATAAGAAGTGGAATTCGAACAGTCGGTTTTAAAAAATTATCCAGTTTACGGTTTTGGCCAAAAATCGGCCAGTTTAACGGTTTTCTTCCGATTCTTTTCTTTATGTGGTCTAACTAGAGAATCGGACCAGTTAAGGTCTCAGTTCACAGTTGTACCGATTCAACTGACCGATTCAGTCCGATTCTGAAAACACTGCTCCCAACCACTAGATCACAACCTCCAAGGGTCAGTAGGTAGAGTGTGGTGGAAAATGCATGATCCTATAGAGATAAGTGGACTTTCTCATAAACACCTAAGCAAGGAAGTTTTTTCTCCATTGGCCACCCATGACTGTTAGATTACTCCCTACATGTGCTAACAATTTGGCCTTTTTTCCTACATTATTAGCCACAAAATTGTAGGTGCTTCCATTATCGATGAGTACCACCACAGTTTGGTTATGAATTTTCCCTCATGGTCTTAGGAGTAGGAGCTCTAATAACAGCATGGAGGGAAATCTCCAGTAACTCTGCCCGGAGATTTCCCAGTCTTTTCCCTATACACATGTCAGGAAGGGAGATGGGTGTGCACGTGATGGAAGCAACAAAAGGTACACAAGAATTGAGGGGGAATTAAATGGAATCCAGCTATAAAAGAAATGTAAGCCAGTTGTGGATTTCTAGAACAAAATTCTCACGTACAGAGAATTGTAGAGTCTTTTTAGCTATTTAGTAGTAGGAGTCAGTTACCACATGGGCTAGGGTTTCCTTGTGAGTTGTTATTTAACTACTTAGTCATGGGTATGGTCTATTAATCGTGGGTCTAGTTTGGTTCAATTTTGTGAACTGACATTGGATTATCAAAAAGGGTAGGAGCAGACCTTACCCTCACAGCCTGGATGAAATCTTCCAAGTGGTTATAGGGCTGGAATCCCTATAACCACTTGGATTTTTTGAGCATCAGGGGTGTTGTACTGGGCAAAGAGATGCTTGGCACGAAAAACCCATCTAGTAGGGTCTTTACTATCAAATTTTGGGAAATCCAGTCAAAGGGTGCGGCCTTGAATTCCAACATACCCTTCAAACATGAGATTTTCATGGACAGTATGTGAAGGGTGCGAATTTGGGGGTGGTTGGGGAGTAAGGGTAGATTCTATTTTGGTTAATTGTTTGGATAGAGTAGTATAGTTGGTTGCAAGGTTCCCTACCTCTTGTACGAGCTCTTCCAGTAAACCTTGTTGCTGTTGATTGGGTACCTTTGACTTCTACTTGCTCATTCCTTAGTGAGCAATGTTATTGGGACCTAATTTGCTGACCTAATTCACTATGACCTTTGGATTGATTGTGGGGACCATTAAACATTGGAACTTGGTATTGATCAAATGGTTCTATTGAAGTCACATCATTATGTCAGCAAATTAGGTCAGATTTTTAGGTCCAAATAGTATTACTCTTCTTTAGTTGGTGCACTGTTTTAGATAGCCGGGAAAAAAAAGGTTCCCTCAGCCATAGAGGAACGTTGATTCTGATACCAATTACTTTGCTCCCAAAAGTGGTCAAATAATAAAATGGGTTTGCAAGCGCAGGAATGTATATCGAGGGAAAACGGTTGCAACTCAAGCAATGATGAATAAAAAGAAATATAAAATCCTTGAATTTTGATAATGTTTTGAGAAATCAATAAAATAAGAAACAATAATTAAAATAAATTGGACAATCTTTAGAGCTCATCTCATTGAAAATAGAAACGTTGACCAAATTTATAACTTACTCAAGATTGTAATCAAACGTCCTTGAACAGAGAATATTCAACTTAGAATCAAGAAAATAACAAATGTGTTTTTAAATTGATTAAGTTAATTGGTGAAAGAATTACAGTCACGTTAATTGCAGTAATTCCAAGAATTACCCATGTCAAACCTAATTATTTATGGAAAAACAAAGAGATATACATATCAACCATGTTTTCAAAATCAATTGTCAATCAATAAAATAACTTAAACATTATAAACCCTAGTTAGGTCAAACTCTCCATTTATGGATGAGAATCCATCGTCTAATCATATCGAAAATTAACGACTCACTCATTGCTAAAGTAAAATTAAAAACAAGTATTAAAGACATAATCATAAACAAAAGAGAAATTGAAATTGAATTGAAATAACAAAGTACCTTGAATTGAAATTGCAACTGTAAATGATTACAAGAAATAAACCAACAAACTTCTTCACGTGTAAATTACAAGATTAAAAAGAAACAATACTTTGGAAATTTAAAGAACAAGAAACAAAGAACATGTAGAAAACTAAATAACACAACCTTAGGCGCTATTTGGTTTGTGTCTCAAAAATAGTATCTGAAAAAAAAAAAAAAAAATTTTGGGAAGAGTTTTAGAAAAATAGTTTTGATGTTTTCTGAGACGAAGAACTTATTTGGTTAGATGATTTAAAAAACAGTTTTACAGAATAGAAAAAAAGTAAAACCTGTTTGGATAGCCTAAATATATGTTTGGACAATAATTCAAAAATTAATAAAAAAAATATGATAAAATTATTTTTAGATTGATAGTTTCATAAAAAAAATTCAATGAACCAAACTCTAATATAAATCAAACAGATTCAATGGTCCTTCAATTTATAAAAAATTCAATATCAATTTATATATAAAATCAATAAACCAAACACCAATAAATTTTTTTGAACCAAAAAAATCTCAAATCAATAACGACACCAATAACAGATTCAATATCAATGACAAATTCAATATCAAAAAATCTCCAGATCTGAACCAAAAAAATCATATCAGATAAAAAAAAAAATTCAGATCTGTGTTTGATCGCCGATTGAATCAGATAAAATACCAGATCTTAACCAAAAAATCACTGTGTGTGTGTTTGTGTTTCAAAGTAGATCCAGTCGTTGGAGAGCTCTCAGTCGTCAAAGAAGACAACCTCCAATTACCAGAAAAGATGCTCTCTATGTGTGTTTTGTTGGAGAAGACGCAGTCACCGGAGAAGACGTTCTGTCTGAGAGCGTCTATGGAGAGAAAGAAAGGCGGGGAGAATGAGAGTCGGGGAGAGAGAAAGGCAAAAGAAAAAAAAGCTTTTATATTATGACTTGTTTTGCTTCTAATGAGATTCAAAAGGGAGACCTCATTAAAGAGTTCAGTAGTTCTCCGTGTTTTTCATTTTTTTCCTTCTTTTGTCTCCAAAACACTCAAAACAAGCTCAGCTTGTTTCCCTTTTTTTGTTCTTTACATCCCTCTTTTTCCTAAAATTAGAGAACCAAAAACTCAAACCAAACAGTTTCTCCTTGTTTTTAGAATTTTGTAAACAAAAAATTGTTTTCAAAAACCAAATCAAACAAGCCCTAGTTTCTAAGGTAGAAGAAGAACGGTAGAACCAAATTAAAATGATTGATCAATTGATAATCCCCCTTCTCCCTTTCTTAGCCTTGGAATTTATAGGAGATACTGGCAGACTCTTCCCTTTTATTTTTCCACCAATAGATTGCTTGGAAAGGCCTAGCCGATTTCTTTCCAAAATGAGTTTTTGCCGAATTAAAACACTGATGAACCGGTAGGAAGCAAGTCCCGACCTACCGGTGGTGAAGTTACTGTTTCACACAAATTGGTAGCTCTTCACAGCTACTGGTAGAACTACTCTATATTTTGAACCTATCGGTACCGGTAGCAAAGTTTCTATTTTGCTTCAACAAGTAGGAATTCACTGCTACTGATAGAACCTCAATCTGCTGCCTGATGAATCGGTAGAAAACCTACTGATAGAAACTCACTTTTTTTGAATTTCTATTGTAATGCTCTTGGAAGACATAAAAATCAATGCAAAACGTTTGCCTTTACATCAATTCACTTGCAAATACAAAAATTTCCTATAAAACACAATACTAAACTAAAACAAGATAAATAGATAACAAACAAAGCTAAGATGAATAATATGAGGCATAAAATATGTAATATTATGTACTCATCACCAACTGTTATGAAATGAAATTTTGGAATGTATAGAAAATAGGCTCTTCGAGGGGACCTCCAAACTCCAATTTTTGGCTTTTGAAAATACTAGTTAATGCACACGTGCGTTGCACATGAACCTTTCTTCATATGATATTATATATTGGTGACACGGATCACTTTTATGAAGAACTATTTTTCATATTAAAAATTTGGTGTAAATATTTTGTTGCCCTTGTAACTCAGGTTTTGTACATTTTTTTATATTTTTGTTTTTATTAGGGTAGTTTTCATAAAACTTGTGCCAAGTACAAGAACTTGTGTGATCTTGTGCTTAATAATTAGTAATTACATGGCCTTTACATATCTTGATGCTTGGGGCCAAATATTAAAAGTTTCATTGAACTAAATGTATTACAACCGATACCATTCTCTTCGAGATTGATCTTTCATTAGTTTATTGTGATTTTCTTTGATATTCATTTGTTCATAGACTGTACCACCTTTTTAATGGCTGAATAATACATTTGATTTCATACAACTCAATCTCTGATAAAGAAGTATGAATTTCTCACCATCTTCATAATCATTTTTCTCACTCACAAGGTGAAGCCTGATTGATGATAGTGCAACTGATAAGCACATGGTCTTTTTACCTGCATAATTAGGGGTAAAGTCCATATTCTGGTCTAACAATTAGAGGATCCAGGTCATTGGAGCTCAATAAAAAATATTTTGAGATACATATCAATTAAATCACCAAAATAATAAAGCTAGTCATACAAATACACCAAAGTCCGTAAGCCTTTTAGTGGTCTTAATACTTAAACCAACCATAACCAATTATTTTTTTCCCTCAAAATCCACAAAAGAAAAAAAATCTTTGTCTTTCTAGGATCCCTATAGAAAGTACTAATTAGAACCACTAAGCACCATACCCTATAACTAAAATTTATAAACAACAAAAGAGAACTTTGAATGAGTTTTTAATAATGAGTGACGATCATCTTCATTAGTGTCATCAAAAAGTATTTAAGATTGTTCTGTAAGGCATTCTTGATAAAATAAACAATGTCCTTTTGTGATTGATATTTCATCTATGTGCATTCTCAAATTTAGGTTTCCCCCTTTCTATGCAAAAGGAAATATTAGTAGACAATTAAAACTGGTCTAAAATAGGATATAAAACCTGGGATAACATATCGTTTAGTACTTGAAAGATATCCTGACTCATCGATTGAAGTGTTCGTGGACCCTTTGCTTTCATTTTTCTTTTGAATCTTTTCATGAGATAAATCAATCACGGTAGTGTACTGGCTTGTGGCACCCTAGACCTGTTTGCAGCACACATCTACCACATTATCTGCCACCAAAAATGATACCGAGAATAAGGTGGCATAATAAACAATTCCACCATAAAATTGGTTTATTCATTTTTGCGCCTCCCTCTCTTCTCATCATCATGTTTAAGAATAATTGGTGCATCTTTTATGACAAAAGCAATAACACATCTCTCTTGACGTCTCTACCCCAAGAATGCGTTAATGCATTACATGCATAAGTTTCTTTGTTTTTGTGATGTTGTTAAGGAATGCGGCATAATTAAAGGAATCAGATTTCAAAAAAAAAAAAAGTTAGACCAACAGAAAGCGATAAAGTTGATCAACTCCCTAAAATGTCATATTTATATTGAAAATTGAAATACAACAAATTCTAATTACATAACTGAATCTTACATGTACCTCGATCGGCAACATTGCGATTGAGATTCTCTATTTAACAATCTCTCCAGCAACACATAAGTACCACAGCTTAAATATTACCCACTTTTCCGTTTGAAGGTTATCTTCTCTTTTTCACATAAACAATGGAGGAAACTCAAAAGCTGACCATCAAATAGAAGCCAATAGAAATCACATAATTTGTTCAATAAAGCTTAGGAAATAAAATTAAGACAAAAGTCACCACTCTAACAAATGTCGTTCATGAAATTGAAATTCAAACAAAAATTGTTGTGTAGAAGGTGATAAACATGTACTTAAACAATAGAGCTTTAGACAGGTCAATCTATTTAATTAGTTAGCACTCTGGTTATCTAGAACACTGCCTCATGGGTGCCCTCCCTTCAATCTCTTCCACTGAAAATTTTAGGAAAACAATGTAAAACCAAATTGAAAATCAAAGCACATGTGTTTTATAGAAAATATGTGTAACTGAGTTACCTAAGAAAAAAGGAGTTACATGAGCTCTCATGAGTCAGAGCTAGTAAAGTTCTTCTTTCTCCTTTGTCTTCCAAAATCAAGATTTTTATTCCTTGAATTCGTACAATTAGTCTAACGCTTTTGTGTATTGTGTTTGGGTATTTAACATTATACCATGAGGCAATGAACAATGTTATTTGTATATAACATACCCACATTGAATTCTGATCTTATTTGAATGCAAGAGAGATGAGGAGATCAAGAGTCATTTACATTTCTTTTGCTATGGAATAATGTTTGTATCAATCCTAGAATTTGTAGTGTCATCAGTTTTAATATTTATTGGTTGTATTCAATTCTAGGATGTGGAGTGTCTCCTTTATAGTTAATGTGAAACACAAGACAGAGGGGTTATAGATTAGAACAATGCTATATATCCCAAATTTATATCCCAAATATGCATATCAAATTAATAAGGATTGTTAGATCAGTGGGTCCCAATTAAAAAAGTTGATGAGACTCACTCATCCAATGGTTTCCATTCATTTGAGATGCAAATTTGGGACACAAATTTGGGTTACTTAGTATTTCCCTATAGGTTATTTAGCTGTAATTTGATAACTCATTTATTTTATAATATATAATTATCCTAATTGAATTGTTTTAGGGTAGAAATGGAAAACAAAAGTTTTTCAAGTTTGTTCACATTTTATAGTAGTATAGATTGTGTGTTTCCATTGATTAACTGGGATATAAATATACTAACGAGTCTTTGGTCCAATGATACTCCTTACCTTGTGAAAACTTTGTCTTCTTGAAGTCAAGAGTTCAAGTCTCCCTCCCCCTCCCCCTCCCTCCCTCTCACCCCCCCCCCCCCCCAAAAAAAAAGGGATATAAATAGGTTAACAACAGAAGACCCATGGTAAAAAAATGGGTTTTTTAGGTGTGGGTACAAGTTTTTAGACTTATTTGAGCAAAAGTGTATGGGTAAGTTGTTTATTCCATTAAATACAATTTTTATAAAACTTTTTATGTTTAGGTACAAAATTCAAATGAATTAAAATCATTTTTACCTAAACACCCTTCCTTAATTTATGCAGCTATCATTGACAGTTATTTTAGGAAATGAATATGTAAAGATCACATATTTGTTATCTTTTAATTTTTGAATTTTGAATGAGCAGTTATGTGGGAATTTTAGGCAGCCATTGACAGATATTTTAGGAAACAAATATGTAAAGATTACATATTTTTTATCTTTAATTTTTTGAATTTTGAATGAGCAGTTTTGTGGGATATATGCAGTAAATGTTTTGTTCGATATTGTGTATTATTCGTTGTTGGGATGTAGGGAAAAAAGAACTTCTTTGTTTTTTTTTAATTGGTGTAACTGTTTTTTAATGGGTGTAACTATTTTTTAATGGGTGAAACTGTTTTTTAATGGGAGTAACGGTGTAACTGTTTTTTAATATATATAACTATTTTTATAATAGGTGTAACTGTTTTTTAACGGGTGTAACTATTTTTTTAATGGGTGTAATTGGTTTTTAATTGGTGTAACTGTTTTTTAATGTCTGTAACTATTTTTATAATGAGTGTAACTGTTTTTTAATGGGTGTAACTATTTTTTTAATGGGTGTAACTGGTTTTTAATGGGTGTAACTATTTTTTCGGTGAAAAAGTTGTCGGAGACGATACACAATTACTTGATCGTAGACGACGATGAACAATAACTCGTATTCCTCTCTTTTTTTGGACGATGAACAGTAACTCGTACTCCTTGTTTTTTTGGACGATGAACAGTAACTCGTATTCCTCTCTTTTTTTGGATGATGAATAGTAACTCGTACTCCTTGTTTTTTTGGACGATGAACAGTAACTTGTATTGCTTGTTTTTTTGGACGATGAACAGTCACACTTCTGGCATTCCCATGGACATAGAATTCTTCTACCGAAAAGGATGGATTTTGATAATTAAACCCCCTATTTTCCCTTCCATTACTTGATTGCTGCCAAAAAAAAAAAAAACGGATGGAAGATGATAAGTTTCCATACATGTGCTATTTACCGATGGCAATAATGACATTTTTAAAAAATATGCACTTTACCCTAAATAAGTTTTTGAGTTGTACTTTTGCCTAAATAAGTTTAAAAAATTGTACCGACTTCTAAATTCTCCTAAAAAAATTAGACGCACGATTAATAGACCCTATCCATGACTAAGCAATTAAATGACAACCCACAAGGGAACCACTAGCCCATATGGTAACTGACTCCTACTAAATCTATACTACTCTAAAAAGTGAGGATAGCTGAAAAACATTTTGTTTCTATTTTTACCCTTCAACAATACAAATATGCCATACTTATCCTCCACATTCAATCTATATATACTACTCTAAAATGTACATATAATGGAAAAACTTTTAATTGACCACAATATCCCTACTACATATTTTAATTACCTCAAAACCCATCCGGTCAAGGAATATTTGAAGAGATTCACCCAAACCAATCAACTCTTCCCCTTCCTGAAATTACTACATCATTTATCATTTGGATGACCAAAAGCCAAGGAGTGAATATATCATTTATTGTTGTAACTTGTAAGAATTGGAGCTTCAGCACAATGAAATCCTCTAATGTCCGGCAAGTCGCCATCTTGGGTGGCACATTTTGTTTCACCAATGCTTTAAGTGCCAGCCTGTTATTGGTAGCACTGCAATAGATTACTCCATTAAGCACGTATATTTAATTTATTTATTTTTATGGTTATTTGTTGATGGTTTTTGGTGTATTGCTATGTTTTGCTATATATATTAAGCTTTCCATTAGTCTGCCAATGCATATGAAAAAACATTTAATGTAGGAATAGGCATCTCAGAACATATTTCATTCTTTATTAAGCAATAAAATCCTCACCACTAGAAGGAACGACAATGGAGCTTTAACGGTTAGTGTCTCATACCATATTTGGTGAACTCTCTAAGTTGCTAACCTGTAAAAAATATTAGTGATTACACCTATACAAAAATGCCATACGTTGGTGAATTTAGAAAGCTTAACAGAATTTTAATGTCCATGTGGACAGCGAAGGCTTTGATTTGATTTTGTTGAATTTATGTGTATCCAGGAAGAGACGTTTTGCATGTGATCAGTGAAAATAGCCTAGATCTCTAAGCTTGCAGCCTGGTTGGAGACTAATTTTTTGGTTAAATTTATTAGATTAGCCTAAGAAATTAAGGTTTGCAGTGTGTCTTGAACTCTAGACTATTATATCTATATACTTTAGTGGATACTGCCATCTATTTACAGAAGATTTTTCTCATACATTTAAAACAAATGCATCTGACACTATGAATACAATAAAATTTTGGTTGATATCCAAACCATGCATTTCATGGAATCCATGCTAGTATCATTGTATATGTGGTTATCAACTTATTACTTACTTGATAAAATAACTTAACATATTAATAAATGTCTATTAGGTACTTTTTTCTTAAATTTGCCTAAAGTAACGATAGTAGTCTAACAAATCCTTATCGATTCATTTAATTTTTGCAGGGATGGAGTTGCCTATGGTGGTGAGATAACTAAGTCATAGGTCATAATAACATGGAAGGATAAAATAAGACTTGGAATAAAAGATGAGATGGATTTCGAGGTAAATTTGTTTCACTGTTGAGCATTTGGAATATGATTCATCGTTATTTTCAAAATTTATGTTTGTACTTACCGCCTAAGTATTATGTTTAGGTGAATGTCAAAAGTTTTTATTTTCTATTTTACCATTTAATAATGTTATAAAGTTGATTTTATCTTTATTCTAAGAATTACATTTCCATTTTATCCTCCATTATTATCATAAAAGAAATTTTATGCTTTAGCATATGGTTGCATTCAAATCGTGCAACATCTTTCTCTAAGTGTTTAGTTGCATATATTAGTTACCATAAACTTCTCATTGTGTGAATTAATGTTGTTTGGAATTGAATTTGTGATGCATTTGCTTCGCGAAGTCCAGAGCTCTGAAGACTGTTCCACTACTTCCGACAATTTGGATTCTCTCCTTCCTCAGTCATGCCTCATCCAAGGCATCGGATGCATACACAAGTTTGCATATCCCATCTAATTCCTTTCCATTTCAGCACTACTCCACTGTCAAATTTTTGTGATGTTTAATTCTAATTGATTAGTTGAGGACTCATTGATTCGTTGCTTTGAAATTGTCATGAATTTGTACTGTAATTGAGCCTTTTGCTATATTCAGTTAAGAGCTTCACAAGCATGTGCTCAACAACTTTGATAAGTTGCTTTAGCTTGCCCATAGTTCTTCAAGATTAAATTCTTAAATGTTTTTCTAACAAAACTTTAAAAGTTGCTTTGTTACTTTGATAAAAGCTGCATTACTGAGAAGTTTAGGCACTCCTCCTACATAGTTGGAGACAAATTATTATAATCATTATTTTAATTCATGTACATATTGCATGACATGATTGTGCTACCGCTTAAAGGTTAACCGATGTTTATCAATCAACAATATTCACCATTACTATTGTATCACAAATTAAATTAATTTAAAAATAATTAGTTTCATGTGACGAGTTTTAAAATAAAAGAGTTATACAAATCACAAAAATAGGGCAACCATTCAAGTCCATGATGTTAGTTACTTAAAAATAAAATAATAATCAGTAGATTCAAACTGAACAAGAGAACCATATAATTCATAAATCTCGAGTCATATATATATATTCAAATATTTCAGGGACTTGGTTCACGTGCAACGCACGTGTGCATCAACTAGTAGCTAAAAAGACTCTACATGTGAGATCTGACATGCATGCATAGCATTTAATATATAATTGTGTGGGGTCAAACTTACAATATTGTAATTTAAATTTGTGTGGTTGATTAGGAATTTTTATAGAAAAGGGGAGTTACATGTAATTTGCTATTAGAAAAATGTAGGGTGGAAGTTTTAATTTATGAAACTTGGAGGAAAAGAAAAGAAAAGGTAATATAATAATGTTAAAATAAGCATTGTCATGCTTGAGAGGTGGCAACTGCATGTTGAACCTTGTATCTTTAAAAGTATTTTATACTCTAAGATGCTAGAGGAGTTGCCATTTAGCTTACCCGATTTCTTTTTCTTCTATGCAAGTGAGATTGCATTCTTTATTTCTTACTTGATGGCTTTGCATAACTAATGGGCTAAGGAGGTGAATGTAGTGTTCTTGATATCAAATAGAGCTACTACCTTCGGTAAGATGGAGTCATGCTTTAGCAATTTCATGATTTGGAAAAACCCTTTTTGATTTATGAAATAACATGGTTGTATAGAACAAACAAGTATATGCTTGAGTTATTATATTTTATTGTAGCTTTGAATGGGATTGTATATAAAAGTATTGGTTTTTCATTATTTTCAGCATGTGAGTTGGTAAGTATATATTTGTATGATGGGTTTGGAGGTAAAAATGGGAAGGAATAGATATGTGAGTAATTGATGGACGGTAGTATGGGTTAGTTCTTCCATTCAATAGGTTTAGTATTTGAGTAATTGCTATTTAAGTCCATTGAAAGGTACTTTACTGTTACTACAGTATTCAGATTTTGTAAGCGCATGCATGGAATGGAATTAATCTAGTTTGGCATGCATGGTTAGGATCCAAATCGAAACCTATAATTGACTTCGGCAGTAATAGACAACTCGGATACCTTGCACGGAAATTGTCATAGCTCACTCTAGAAAACTCAAAATGATGCACCGTTTGTTGGTTTGGAAACTAAAAACGTAGATCTTTCCATTGACATATGATAGAGCACCTGGGTACCTTTGAGAAAATACTTGTGTTAGTTTAAAGTTAAATTAAAGTAGAGGAGTGATTGTAACGTTTCGAATTCGATGTTCTATTGAAAAATAATTGGAATGGGGGCTTCAGGTTGTCGTTTTGAGCCCGTGAAAGATTAACAAGTCTACTTTAACATGAAATTGTCCTTATAGTAATACGCTAAACATAGACATAGAAATTACCAAATAAACACAGTTAGGTCAAGCTGATTTATTTATAAAACCCTAGAAATAGAGGTTAAAAGAGGGTTTCACTTTATGGACTCGAGCAGCTATCTACTTACCATGCCTCTATAGATTGTTTTAGAAAAGAGGTTGTTTTCAAGATGCTAGATGAACCTAAATTCAGACTTCAAGGTGTTCGAAAGGTAATTCCTAACTCTTTGATTTCTGCAATCAAAGCTCATAAACTAATTAGAAAGGGTTGTCAATGGTATTTGACATATGTGAGAGATACCATAACAGATGAAGTAAAATTATCTGAGTTGTCAGTGGTTTGTGAATTTTCAGATGTATTTCCAGATGCGTAACCCGGATTGCCGCTAGACAGGAAGGTTGAGTCTATTATTGAGCTCGAACCTAGAACCGCACCTATATTTATTGCTCCATATCATATGGCACCTACTGAGTTAAAGGAATTGAAAGAGCAGTTGTAGGATTTATGGAGTCGGGGTTCATTCAGCCTAGTGTATCTCCCTGGAGTGCTCCAGTTTTATTTGTTAAGAAGAAAGATGGAACAATGCGATTATGTATTGATTATTGATAACTTAATCAGATGACAATTCAGAACAAGTGTCCCTTACCTTGAATTGATGATCTATTTGACCAATTGCGAGGAGCAAGGGTTTATTCCAAGATTGACTTGAGAAATGGATACCATCAATTTAGGGTGAGGATGAGTGATGTGCCAAAGACAGCTTTTTGTACTATATATGGACATTATGAGTTCCTAGTTATGCCATTTAGATTGACGAATGCACCAGCTGCTTTTATGGATTTAATGAACATGGTATTTTAGCCCTACTTAGATTCTTTTCTAATTGTGTTTATTGACGATATTTTGGTATATTCTCATAACAGAGAAGAACATGAGCAGCATCTGAGAATTGTGTTGCAGATTTTACGGGAAAAGCAGTTATTTGCAAAATTTAGCAAATGTGAGTTCTGGATGGACAATTTGGTTTTCATAGGACATGTGATTTCGAGAGATGGCATTCAGGTGGATCCTAAAAAGGTGAAAGTTGTAGTAAAGTGGGAGCAACCGAAAAATGTATCTGAGATTAGGAATTTCTCGGGATTAGCGGGTTATTACCGAATGTTTATTTAAGTTTTTTTTTTCAATTGTTATGCCATTGACTCGACTGACAAGAAATGATGTGAAATTTGAGTAGGATGATAAATGTGAATAGAGTTTCCAGGAGTTAAATACTAGATTGGTTTCAGCTCTAGTATTAACTATTCCTACAGAAAGTGGTGGTTTTGTGACTTATAGTGATGCTTCACACTAGGGGTTGGGTTGTGTGTTGATGCAACATGGAAAGGTCCTTACTTATGCTTCTAGACAAACTCATGAGCTTAATTATCCTACACATGATTTGGAACTTGCTGCAATTTTTTTTGCCTTGAAATTGTGAAGGCATTATCTATATGGTGAGACTTGTGAAATTTTCACAGATCATCAAAGTATGAAGTGCTTGTTCACTTAGAAAGAATAGAATTTGAGGCAGAGACGGTCGATGGAGTTGATTGAGGACTACGATTGCACCATTCATTATCATCCAGGGAAGACAAATGTAGTAGCGGATGGCTTAAGTCGTAAGTCATCGAGGTTGCTAGCTTGTGATCAATGTGCTTGTGTTGATACTTTTGCAGATATGAGATATTTGGGGGTGGAGTTAGCATTGATTAAAGCCGATATATTGATAGCTCAATTCAAGGTAAGGCCGATATTGATAGATCGTATTCGGGAGGCTCAGACTCAAGATCCTCATATATTGAAAATTATGAAAGAAGTTAAAGAGAGGCTCCGATCAGATTTTGTGTTACGAGAAGATGGAATGCTTTTATTTGGTGCTCGCATATGTGTACCAAATGATTTAGTATTGAAAAAATAAATTTTAGAGGAGGCACACAGTTCAGCTTATGCTATACATCCAGGTAGCAATAAGATGTATCGAGATTTGCGAGAATGTTATTGGTGGATGGGTATGAAGCGAGAGATTGCAGAATTTGTGGCAAGATGTTTAGTGTATTAATAGGTGAAAGTTGAGCATCAACGACCTGTGGGTTTACTACAGCCACTCCTTATTCCAGAATGGAAATAGGATCACAATACAATGGATTTTGTGATAGGTCTTCCTCGTACTTCGAAAGGCCATGACTCTATTGGGTAATTGTCGATCGGTTGACAAAGTTGGCTGATTTTCTAGCTGTTAAGACTAATTTAATCACTAGACAAGTATGCTAAATTATATGTGGATGAGATTGTGCGATTACATGGAGCCCCACTATCTATTGTAGCAGATAGAGATTCGAGATTTACCTCTCGGTTTTGGCCCAACTTATAGCAGGCTTTGGGCACCACACTGAGGTTTAGTACATCTTTTCACCCTCAAATGGATGGGCAATCTGAGCATGTTATTCAGATTTTGGAAGATATGTTGAGGTCTTGTGTAATAGAGTTCAAGGGCAACTGTGATGATCATTTACCATTGATAGAGTTTGCGTGTAATAACAGCTACCAGGCAAGTATTGGTATGGCACCATATGAAGCTCTTTATGGAAAGTAGTGTAGGACACTAGTGTGCTGGAATGATGTGGGGGAAAGAAAAATACTAGGTCTTGAATTGGGGCAAATAACAACAGATAAGGTAAAGGTCAGCCAAGAGTGATTGAAAATTGCTCAGAGTCGACAAAAGAACTATTCGGATAACCGAAGAAAGGACTTGGAATATCCCATTGGAGATCAGGTATTTCTACGAATATTACCGTGAAAGTGGATTATGAGATTTGGGAAGAAGAGTAAGCTGAGTCCAAGGTAAATTGGACCATTTGAGATTCTTGAGCGGATTGGGTCTGTGGCATACCGTTTAACATTACCTTTAGATTTATCATGTTTACATGATGTATTCCAAGTATCAATGCTTCGGAAATACATATCTGATCCTTCTCATGTGTTGTCTGTCAAGCCTATTGAGCTAAAAGAGGACTTGACTTATATTGAACGACCAGTGCAGATTTTAGATCGTAAGGAACAAGTGTTGCACACAAAGACCATTACATTAGTTAAGGTCTTATGGCGGAGCCGTTCAGTAAAGGAAGCAACTTGGGAAAGTGAGGAACTAATGAGAGCTCAATACCCTTGCTTGTTTCAGAGTGGTAAGTGAAATTTCGAGGACGAAATTCATTTAAGAGGAGGAGAGGAATGAGACCCGACATGCATGCATAGCATTTAAAAAAAAAAGAAAAGAAATAATGGGACAATATATATAACTAGAATGAGGAAAAAAAAGCGTGGGGTCAAACGTACAATATTGTATTTTAAATTTGTGTGGTTGATTAGGAATTTTTATAGAAAAGGGGAGTTACATGTAATTTGCTATTAGAAAACTATAGGGTGGAAGTTTTAATATATGAAGCTTGGAGGAAAAGAAAAGAAAAAGTAATATAATTGATGGTACCCAAAATCAGTTCCAAGTGTGAGATCAGCCCCTGAGGTGAGATCGGGAGGTCAGTTCGGAGCCCCAGAGCTCAGAGGACCATAGCTCGAGCTCTTCCCACGCAAAATAACAGCCGAAGCGATAAGGAAGCAGCTGGATGATAGCTGGCACCTCCCAAACAGAAATTCAGCTGCATCCCAGGCGGGAAACCCGTAATTGACCAGGATCCCCTCCCAGAATTAAGGGGGATCCCATGAATAAAGGGCAAAGATCTCGGTAGAGATCTCTTAGGGTTGGGAATAATATTATAAGTACTGAATAATTACCCCAACAGAAGGGAGGAGTAACGTAGAAAAAGACTATGTAAACTTCTTTGAGAATCAATAAAGAAGAAGGAGTAAGAGCCTCCATTAGAGAGTGGACTAGCCGAGCTCATCAGCCGGTGAACCACTATATTTTCATTGTGTGGCACACATTACACCTCGGATAACCAGAACATTCATCCACCAATTCACGAGTCTAGTAGCTCAGATCCATCCCATACAATTGAACCCAAACTCATTACTCATTCGTGTAAAATAACACCATCAGTTTGGTGTCGTCTGTGGGAACGATTGTTCTTATAACAAGTACACTGATTCTTCAGTAATTGATGGTCTCTACACGTGATATGAGCAAAAGTCAGATGAATCCCCCAAGAGTGCAGAATCTACAAGAGGTCACTAGCGGGAGACAACCAGAAAACCTTCATGATTTCGTGCCCATTACCAGAGATGACCTGTCTGCGGTGGATCCCCCCACCAACAACAAACTAGACGCCCTTCGTCTGGTCAATCAACGTTTACTTCAACAAAATGAAAAGCTCATGAAGCTCTTACGAGGCCCTCAGCAAACACAGCCAGCCCAGCAAGGTCAGAATGACCTCTCTCGTAGGGAACAACAATACCTTGATCCCCTTAGAGAGGTAAACGAGGGAGGGGAGAGTAGCCAGACGCCCCATCAACAACCTAGGGGGGTGTCAATGAAGAAGTACAGAGCCAAAACGAAGGAGTTGAGAAAAATGATTTCCTTCCTTTCCAGCAGGAGAGAATGGAGCCATACTGGGAGCATCGCTTCAAGGAAATCCAGCAAGAACTCAGCCACATGAGGGAGGCAGTGAGGGTCAAGACTCCAGTGACGATGGACACCTTGGTGCAACAAAAAGAATCCCCATTCACCGCTGGAGTGCTACATTTCCCTCTTCCTCCAAAGTTCAGGATGCCTCAGATAGAGGTTTTTGATGGGACAAAAGACCCTGTGGACCACCTCAACACCTACAAAAACCAAATGGAGCTGCATGGATATCAGGACCCTGTGCGGTGTAGGGCCTTTGCCATCACTCTGAAGGGGTCAGCCTTAGCATGGTTCAATAGGCTCCCCCCCAGCTTTGATCTCTTCCTTCAAAGAACTCTCCATCTCCTTTGTATCTCACTTCATAGGAGCCCGGATCTACATGAAGCCGAGCTATCACTTATTAAATGTAAAGCAGAAACTTGATGAGAACCTCCGATCCTATGTACAGAGGTTCAATTCAGAATCCCTGAAGGTAGATGTCCCAGACGAAAATTTTGCCATCACTGCTTTCATTGCAGGGTTAGGAGTGCAGTCAAAGGACTTAATGTTCTCTATATAAAAGAATCCCCAAGCAAGCATGGCCGAGGTGTTAGCCAAGGCAGAAAAATATATAAACGGTGAGGAAGCACTCCTTTCCAAGGTGGGGAGTGCATCATCACGAAAGGAGAAGGGGAAAAAAGAGAAGAAGAGGGACCGAAGTCCCAAGAAAGAGAGAGAACGAGAAAGGTCTCCAATGAGGGACATAGATCGCTCCCCAAAGAGAAGAAGGAATGTTAGAGACCGCTTAGGCCCTCCACAACCTGAGCTACAGCCTAGGTACGCACCTCGGCAGTTCACCCTACTCACCGCCACAGTGTCCCAGGTCCTGTATGAGGTCCAGAACGAGAAGTTCCTAAGGTGGCCACCTCGGATGAAAGTAGATCCAGCAAAGAGAGATCCCACAAAGTATTGTGACTACCACAGAGATCATGGTCACCATACCGATGATTGCATTCAGCTAAAGAAGGAGATCGAGTTTTTAATCCAACGAGGGCAGTTACGTCGCTTCGTAGCCCATGACAATCAAAATTGAGCTCTTCCACCACCGCCACCTTAACAGCAAGCACCTGCGCCACATCAAAAACCTCTAGAAGAGATCAGAGTAATATCTGGAGGGTTTGCAGGAGACAGAGACTCCAGCTCAGCCAGAAAAGCTCACCTTCAAAGGATCAGAGCCGGAGAAGCTCTCGAGGTGCACACTGTGTCCAAAGCGCCGCGTTTAGACACAACTATCACTTTTTCAGACTCAGACTTGGAAGGGTGTCAATACCCCCATGATGATCCCTTGGTGGTAAGAGCTGTGATAGCCAACAGAACTGTTCATCGGGTTCTGATTGACAACGGCAGTTCGGCAGACATCATTTTTGCGCCTGCATTCGATAAGATGGACATAGGAAGGGAAAAACTTGAGCCTGTAAGTACCCACTTGTTGGGTTTCTCAGGAGAAAGGGTGTTCCCCTTAGGGTCAATTCAGCTTGTGCTTACCCTGGGTGACCCACCTTGCCAGGCCACCACAACTGTAAAATTCTTAGTGGTTGATGCACCTTCTGCGTACAATATTCTGCTTGGAAGACCTTCCCTCAATTCTATGAGGGCTATACCATCTGCCTACCACTTGGTCGTCAAATTTCCAACAGAGAACGGAATTGGAGTGGTCCGGGGAGACCAGCGCGTAGCAAGGGAGTGCTACATGGCGTCTGTAAAGATGAAGGAGGTTGAGAACATCCAGTTGGATGAACTTGACATGAGGGATGAGCTGGAAACCAGACTAATCCCATCAGAAGAGCTAGAGCCTATACAGCTAGACAAAGAGCTTGAACACCTTGTTTATGTAGGGTCCAAGCTGAGCAGAGAGATTAAGAAACTTCTCGTCCAATTTATGAGGCAAAACATAGAGGTGTTTGCCTGGAAGCAAGAAGACATGGAGGGTATTGACTTCTCAGTTATCACGCATAAGCTCAGTGTGAATCCTAGCTACAAACCCATCAAACAAAAGAGGAGGAGTTTCGCGCCAGAGCGTCAAAAAGCCATCAATGAAGAGGTCAACAAACTTCTTCATGCTAGAGCCATCAGGGAGGTGGATTACCCAGTGTGGCTAGCTAATGTCGTCCTCGTTAAGAAGACCAACGGAAAATGGTGCCTCTGCATTGATTTTACTGAATTTAATCGGGCTTGCCCCAAGGACAGTTTCCCCTTACCTCGGATAGACTTGATTGTGGATGACACCGCTGGACACGAGCTCCTCAGCTTCATGGACGCCTTCTCTGGGTATAATCATATCAGAATAGACCCTAATGACTAGGAGAAGACCTCATTTATAACCAAGCAGGGGACGTATTGTTACCAGGTTATGCCCTTTGGATGGAAGAATGCTGGAGCCACTTATCAACGCTTGGTGAATAAAATGTTCCAAAAACAGATCGGGACGACCATGGAGGTTTACATCGATGATATGCACTGAAGGCAGAGCTCCACATCAAATATTTGGCGGAATCTTCCCAGGTCCTGAAGGAGTACAAAATGAAGCTCAATCCCGCCAAGTGTGCCTTTGGAGTTTCAGCTGGAAAGTTTCTGGGCTTCATAGTTAATAGCAGAGGGATAGAGGCAAACCCAGAAAAGGTGGACCGCCAGGACTTTCCAGAGGCAAAAAAGTAGCGTTGAGACCACCCTTCAAGAGATGGAGGAAGGTCGAGAACCAAACGGGGTAAGTTGAAGTGCCTCCAACGAAAGAAGCTGAAGCAGGGGGAATCATCCTCTTCGATCTCAAAAAAGTAAAGGAACTCAGCGACAGTAGGGAATCCACCATTGCCATACATACGCCAGAAGAGGAAAAAGCTGACCATAGCAGCCCACCCTCGAGGTGAAAGGCGAGAGGGGCACAAGCCATAATACGCAAGAATTCGCCTTATAGAAGGATGAATGGGAAGGCGAAGCCCCATGTCCATGGCACCTTCAAAAAAACAAACTTCCCCTCGGGAAAGGTAGTTATAAGGCTCATCAGGGGTGGGGACTCGTAGAGGCAAGTCAAGATCAGGGAAAAATCGCTTCTTGATGACTGCCAAGTCAGAAGGCTTCATCGTTGAAGGGGTCAAGTAGTGACAATGCCACTTCCAGTCAATTCCGAAGGAAGTGCGTTCTTTGAACAAAGGAGAAACAGGGGCAGCCATCAGGATTACAATGAGGATAGAAGACAACCACTGAGATTCAAGAACAGACTCTGAAATCTTTTGGCAAAGGAGGAAGAAATCCAGGAGATATTAGAAGTTTTGAGGAAAATCGTGAGTTTTTAAGAAACCAAGAACCACACAAAAAACTGAGTCGGCGGTCCTTTTGGTTTCCTAATTAATAATGGCAGTTACGGTTTTGGAAAGCGGTTGAGTAAATGCGGAAAGAAGAATCAGCGCAAGATAACCCCCCCAAATGTGATTGGAAGTAAGTCTGAGTTTGACCCCACCTGAATAAAATATTCCTCAGACTTCTTTGGGTTGAGGTCAGCTCTTTTGGCTGCCTAACTTCTCCAGCGCAGCTTTTTGAGATCTCCAGTTCCAAGAACCATGTTTATATCCTGGATGAAATGGGCTGGTATTTCTCAGGCTCATCGATCTTCAAAGTCCTCATGTATGTAGCGACTTAGCCCCAGCAGGTCTACCTTTGGAAGAGCTCAAGCATCAAGTTACTTGCTATCTTTTCCAAGTCCAGCAAACCTCTTGTCACCGCGAGAAATGCCAAGACTCATATCCTAAAGAGCTCTAAAAGGCTTCTTACTTTCAAAAGACGACATAAAGAAGTAAGGCATCATGGTCTTAACAACCCTCTTAGCTCTGCAGCCCTTAACTTGGTACGTAATCAGCTATTCTGTTCATCCAAGTTTGATAATCTTGCTTGAAAAGGAGAACTAAAGAACTCCTCCAAGAAAGGGGGGCAACGGGAATACAAACAAAGAAAAAGGAATGCAAAATAAAAGGAGTGCAGAATGCAGACAGACAAAACAATTAGCATAAGAGTAACAGCGACAGAAGAAGGCTGCATTGAGCTCCAAAAACAAAAACAAAGTGTGTTCAGCATTTACATCAATAATTCAAAAATGTGTTCAGCATTTACATCATTAATTCGAAAGTGTGTTCAGCAATAAAGGACTCCTAGGATCCTGAAGAGGCAAGAGGAGAAGAGCCTGGCAGGTCAGCACTAGGAGTGCTTGTTGGATCAACAGATGAAGTCTTTGGCAAGATAACAGTTGAAGTCTCTGGAATAGTCAATGGAGCAGAAACCTCGACTTCAGTTAAAGCTCTCGTCACCAGGTCAGTAGAAAAGGAGGCAGCAGCAGAAAGGTCAGCAGGTGCAAAAGTCAAGGAAGCCTCAGGATTACCCGCGGTAGCAGTAGGTGCAGAGGTGGGAATGTTTTGAGCTTGGACCTCAGCCGATGAGGTAGGCAGCTCAGGACCCGCAGAGACAGCCCCAGAAGCAAGTGCTAAACTGGGCACCTCTGCCTCCTTTTCAACTGAAGCCTCTACCTCTCCCTCAGCTGGAACGTCAAAGTTGAAATTCAGTTCGGGGTAGGTTTCTTCGGCTATCTCCTGAAAAACAATCCACCCCTTAGCCCACCTAGTAACAACGTCATCCTTTAGCTTGGCAACCAGATCATCTCTCTCTTTAACAGCTGCTCTCTGAACTTCAAGCTCAACTAGCATGGCATCATGCGCCTCTGCCAATACGCTATACTCTCTTTTCATGTTGTTATAAGAGCCCAAGGCCTCAAATTTCTCCTGATTAACCTTGACCCAAGCCTCGGTCTTAAGTTTAAGCTCCTCTGAGACCTTTCTGAGCTCATCTCTGCTCCTCTTCTCTTCCTCTACTGCTTTCTTTTTCTCCTCCTCTAGGCTCTTTATGGTAGAAGCCTGCTTCTCTGCATGCTCTTGAAGACTCTGAAGTTGAGCATGGAGGTCATCGTTAGCAAAAGTCAGCTCTGCGGCTTTGAATTCTCACGCCTTGGATGCCTTGACAGAGCTCTCCATAGAACGAATTCGACTCAGCAAACCCCTCACGTGTATAGCCAGCTGAAGAGAAATGCGATCAGAAACAAGGAGCAAAGCAAAGCGACAAGCATAAGCTTAAAGAAGAGGCAAGAATAGGTACTTACGGCTATAGTTCCGTAGAGGGCTGAGTTGATGGAGCTCTCAAGAGGCATAGTGGCAGCCCTCAGAACATCAGAATTAGGAATAATGGAAGTGATGGCGCCAGCTGCAAGGTCAATGTTATCAAAGAAAGAATCTCCGTTCCCTTCTGGTTTAGGGAACTCCCCTTTCTCCGACTTGGAGCTCGGTTGAGGTAGCTGGGAGATGTTCTCAGATGATCCAAGAGGAGGAGAGGTGAGCTGAAGCTGAGGAATAAATCTCAGGGCCCTTTCAACCTCAGATGATGAGGGAAAGGTCTGGCCCTGCGCTTGAGCTTTACTAGGAGCCGACAAAACCCCTTTTAAGGGAGGGATCTCAGGGACTTGTGGGGAGCTCGATGAAGGAGCAAGAGCTCCGAAAGTCAAAGCAAGAGAGCTCGATCATTGGGAAGGAGCTCCTGTAGTTGAGACAGGGAAGCTGGGGGGCAATCCCGATTTCTGCATCTTAGCTCGGGTAACAGGACGGCTATCAGAACCGACCTCTGCCTTGCGCTTGCTCCCACTTTTACCCTTCAACAGAGCTACCTTAGCCTTAAGTTCTTCTTGGGTTGGCTCCATCAAGGAAGAACCTAAAAAATCAAAATGGGTAAGTTAAGAAGGAATACGGAAAGAATAAAAGATTCTCTGAGGTGAATAAGGAGAGGAGAACTACTACCTGCCACTTCAGCCGTAGCAACTGAAAGAGGAATAGGTGCTTCAACAGAAAGAGGAAGAGGGGATTCTATTATTACCCCAGGGGGGCTGAACCCTTGCTCTACAAGAACCCAAGGTCTGATGAGCTCAGAGTACCTTGCTGAAGAGCACTTCTCTAACCTCAGCAACACCCTTTCGTCCTCTGCACTGAGCTCAGGGCGTCCACCTGGGGAACAATATAAACAAAGCAGAGTCAGAGAAAGCCACAAAGCCCGATCACAGTTAGGATTGCACAAAGGCTTACCTAGGTTTTCAGGGACTGACCAAGCCCAGGGGATTGGAAGAGTATCTGTCTTATCTGCTGAATTGTATTCCCATTGTGAGCCCCCTACGTAAAAGAATTGTTTTTTCCAATGCTTGTGGGAGCTTGGGGGATCAGTAATAATCACTTTAGCCTTCGTTCGTTTGGAGATATATAGAAATCCCTCACAAGTAGTGTGTTTGACGTTGAAAAAGTGCATGAACAAGGAAATAGTAGGGACTCCAAGTTTGTGAATTTTGAAGAAGACAAGAAAACCCACCAGGACCCCCCAGAAATTAGGTGAGAGCTGAGCAGGGCAAATGTTGAAGTGCTGAAGAACACCCTTTATAAAAGGGTGTAAGGGAAAGCGCAGACTGTTCTCGAAGGCGGCCACAAAGAAGCAAACCTTCTTATGAACTTGGGTGACATAGGGGGTGAATGCATCTGGGCACCAGTATTGAACCCCCTGAGGAAAACCATAGCGAGCGCTAAAGACCTTCAAGAGGGAAGGAGTGACCTCGCTAGCGCCTACGAGCTTTGCATGACTGAAAGCAGAAAACACCTACACCACTCACTTTGCCCTTGCCTTTGTTCGAGTTTTTGACTACAGGGGAAGGAGTAGAAGAAGGCTCATCAGTATGAGCCTGAGCATCGACGGAGTCAACACCAGGGAAATTGTCGATCTCCTCACCCACGACACCTAAGTCAGAATCCTCTTCAATAGACCGGTCCCCTAAGAGGGAAACAGAGGAAGGGGTGGCTCCAGAGGAAGCAGACATAGTTTGGCAGGTAAAGGGAAGCTTAAAAGACCTGTAGAGGGGGGGAATTTCAGAAAAACACTCCTTGAGAACTCGGGGGTCGACACAACTGTGCGCAATAATGAAGATTCTAGCGGTGGAATAGGGGTCCAAAAAGAGGGGAAGATGAATCAGGGAAAGGCCTTGGTTCCTAAAATAACATAATCGAAAAGTCCAAAAATGAAGAAACCACCTCAAACTCGAGGGATGCAGAACGAAAATAGCAGGTAGGGAGCCAAGAACGTACCTAATCGAAGGCAAAAAGCAAGCCAAAGTTCGGAGCGAGCAAGCCACGCACACCAATTCGAAGGAAGGTGAGTTTCAACAAAACCCTAAATTCGCCGAAGGATTGGGGGGAGTCTGAATCTGCAAAGAAGATGGAAGATGGAAGGCTTGACAGAAGGATTCAAGAGGGAAAAATGGTCGTTAGTGTCAATTCAAAGGCATTTAAAGCCAACTGCACAAAGTGGAGAACGTGCGCGGGAAACAAGGAAAAAAATGATTACCTGTAACCGTCAAAAACCTGTTCGCATACGAACCGAGGTCGGCAATTGGAGGTCAGATCTAAGTGGACATCATCTCAGCCCCTACCCAAGTTCACTTGGATTAAGGGCTGGGGGGCAACTGATGGTACCCAAAATCAGTTCCAAGTGTGAGATCAGCCCCTGAGGTCAGATCGGGAGGTCAGTTCGGAGCCCCAGAGCTCAGAGGACCAGAGCTCGAGCTCTTCCCACGCAAAATAACAGCCGAAGCGATAAGGAAACAGCTGGATGATAGCTGGCACCTCCCAAACAGAAATCCAGCTGCATCCCAGGCGGGAAACCCTTAATTGACCAGGATCCCCTCCCAGAATTAAGGGGGATCCCATGAATAAAGGACAAAGATCTCGGTAGAGATCTCTTAGGGTTGGGAATAATATTATAAGTACTGAACAATTACCCTAACAGAAGGGAGGAGTAACGTAGAAAAAGACTCTGTAAACTTCTTTGAGAATCAATAAAGAAGAAGAAGTCAGAGCCTCCATTAGAGAGTGGACTAGCCGAGCTCATCAGCCGGTGAACCACTATATTTTCATTGTGTGGCACACATTACACCTCAGATAACCAGAACATTCATCCACCAATTCACGAGTCTAGTAGCTCAGATCCATCTCGTACAATTGAACCCAAACTCATTAATCATTCGTGTAAAATAACACCATCAATAATAATGTTAAAATAAGCATTGTCATGCTTGAGAGGTGGCAAGTGCATGTTCAACCTTATATCTTTAATGGTATTTTATACTCTCATATGCTAGAGGAATTACCATTTAGCTTACCCGGTTTCTTTTTCTTCTATGCAAGTGAGATTGCATTCTTTATTTCTTACTTGATGGTTTTGCATAACTAATGGGGTGGAGCCATTCTTTAGCAATTTCATGATTTAAAAAACCCTTTTTGATTATGAAATAACTTACGGAAGGTTATTATGAAATAACTTGGTTGTATACAATAAACAAGTATATGCTTGAGTTATTATATTTTATTGTAGCTTTGAATGGGTTTGTATATAAAGGTATTGGTTTTTCATTATTTTCAGCATGTGAATTGGTAAGTATATATTTGTATGATGGGTTTGGAGGTTAAGATGGGAAGGAATAGATTGTGAGTAATTGATGGACGGTAGAATGGGTTAGTTCTTCCATTCAATAGGTTTAGTATTTGAGTAATTGCTATTTAAGCTCATTGAAAGGTACTTTACTGTTACTATAGTATTCAAATTGTGTAAGCGCATGCATGGAATGGAATTAATCTCGTTTGGCATGCATGGTTAGGATCCAAACCGAAACCTATAATTGACTTCGGCTGTAATAGACAGCTCGGTTACCTTCCACGGAAATGGTCATCCCTCACTCTAGAAAACTCGAAACGACGCAGTATTTGTTGGGTTGAAAACTAAAAACGTAGGTCTTTCCATTGATATATGGTAGAGAACCTCGGTACCTCTGAGAAAATAATTGTGTCAGTTTAAAGTGAAGTGAAAGTAGAGGAGTGATTGTAATGTTTCGAATTCGATGTTCTATTGAAAAATAATTGGAACGAGGGCTTCGGGTTGTCATTTTGAGCCCGTGACCTATCGTTAGAAAGATTAACAAGTCTACTTTAACATGACATTGTCCTTATAGCAATACGCTAAATGTAGACATTGAAATTACCAAACAAACACAGTTAGATCAAGCTGATTTATTTATAAAACCCTAGAAATAGAGGTTAAAAGAGGGTTTCACTTTATGGACTTGAGCAAGTTACTTTACAGAAATTTTCCTTCATGGATTAACGACTTAAAATGTTAGTAAAGACTATAAAAGCTAGTTGTAATAAACTGTAGATATCGTAGCATGAAAATACGTAGTTTTTGGAGTTAAAATGGTGTATGAATTAGAGTCGCATGGGAAAATTATGATCACTTGGTTTTCTTGCTATGCAAGTAATCTAAAAATCTTAAATGAATATTGAAAAAAAGTACATAAGTTGGAGATGTATTAAAGGTAGATAATCAATCGTTATGAGTTCAAAAATCAACCTGACTGGTAGAGCTTTAACTCAAACATTTACAAACCATCTTTAATGCATTCTCAAACACTATAGACATGCATAGGGAAGGAATTATCATGAGGACATGGTCATGAATTTTCAATGAATTCATGAGCAATATTTGAATGATGAATCCATTAGCATGATGTGTATTAGGTTTGGAGGTGACTCCAACTGTTTCGACTCCACCTAGAGGTTGAGAGTGATATTACCTAGTTGTTGAGTTATTTGAGGTGAGTGTGATATTTCATACAATTTTGATAATGACAATAGTATACCTATGTTTTAGTAATGTATGAGTGTGTTGATTATTGGCTTGAGATAGCTATATGAATATGCTATGTGGTCTTAAGTGGTGAATATAGTCTTATTGGCTAATGCCAGTTTATTATTAATGAATGAATGTGTGGACCATTGACTAGTGATGGCAATGTGTATATTAAACAGCCTTATTGGTAGGTGAATAGCCTTTGTAGCTAGAATAGCCTTAAAGGCGAATGTTTGGCCTTAGTGGCGGTTATATAGCCTTAGTGGCAAAAATATGCATTGGAGGTAGATATAGCCTTAAAGGCTAAGTTATGGCCTTAGTGGCTAATATACGTACATAAATGTCAAATATGATGGTTTGTGGGTGATTATTCATTTAATATTAATGAAGTGATGTTAGTAGTACGAATTGTACGTACGCTGTGTTGAGGTAGTAATGACATGTGAAGTATATTTTCGTTATTATCTGTTATATGAAATTGTACATTCACTTAGCATGTTGTGCTCACCCCCCCCCCCCCCAAGTTTGTGGTTTCAGGTAATTGGGCAAAGCGAGAGATACACTGGTAAGTCTAGACAGTTAGGGATATGGTGAGTGGGTTTTGTTGTATAGTGTTGTCTATGTCAAAGTCAAGTTGATATGTAAAGTTTTGATAATCATGATTACACACGTTGGTAATTAATATATGATGGTGTTTATCTACCGAAGACGAGCTAAGGGTATGGGTGTGCACGAAACCAAATGTGGTGTCTGAGCTACAAAGCTCATGCAAAAAATACTGATAGATGCTTAGGGAAATTGAGGAAAGGGAAATGAACACAATGACATTACAGTGGTTCACCGGCCTGTGAGCTCGGCTAGTCCACTCTTCAATGGAGACTCTTGCTCCTATTTTCTTATTGATCACGTTGGGTGTGTTACAATGCAGTGTGGAGGAAATTAGGGTTCCTCGTGGTTCTATTGCCTATCTACCCCCCTTGATGGAAGCTTACCCTGCTCTTATAGCCTCTTGCTTACCTCTAACCCGATTTTACTTCCTATAATGGAGGGATCTTTCCCCCTTTCTCTCCCCAATCCCGGAGTTACCTAAACTCCATATGGCTGGCTTAACGGACTGTATCCCGAGATCTTTGTCTTCTACCATGGGATCCTCCTTTATCTTTGGAGAGGGTCTTGGTTGGTTAAGGGTTTTATGCCTTGATTCCAGCTTGGCTATCATTGCGGAGGTATTCGCTATCACCTTGTTGTCTCCCCACCTCTTCTCCTATTATCTTGCTTAGGGGAGCTCTAACACGGGCTGGACGAGCTCTGACTATGGCTTGGATGAGCTCTGTTTATCTTACCTGACCTCCCGAGCTGGGCTCATCTTCTGAGCTCGTGCTTAGGGTTTATTTTAGGTATCATCAGTTGCCCCCCAGCCCCTGCCTCAAGCGAGCTTGGGCAAGGGCTGAGCTGTTTTTAAACCGAGCTAGATCTGCACGTGGTTGACCCTGACTTGCACGTGACTGAACCCTTTTGACAGTTTGTATCAATCATGGCTTTCCTCGATTCCCGTGCACGTTTCAGTCCATGTCTCTCAAGCTTTAAATACCCAAACGGCTATCTGAACCGCTTCTTCCCACTGTTCAACTTCTTTTCTTTCGGTTTCCGATTTTCCAGCTTTGAAGTTTTCTGATTCTCACCCAAAATTGAGTCTTTGCATTCGACTTGAGGATCTGCAGTGCTTTCTTCCCTCAATTTTGCTCTGGATTGTTGCTTGTTTCTCTTTCCTAGCTAGGTACGCTTTCCCTGTTCCCTTTTCAACTTTTCTCGTTCTGGATCCTTTGAGTTCGAGGTGGTTGTTGCGTTTCTGGGCCCATAGGTTCTTCTACTTCTGGTCTCGTGATTGCTGCTTGTCTCCTCTTCCCCATTTTGTGGATTGGAGTTCTATTGTGCACATACTCGCTGTTGGAAGCTATTGTGCTGACCCTAGGGTTATTAGAGAGTGTTTGACTGGTGTTCCTCCTCTCTATCGTTCCTTTGATCTTCCTTTTTCCTGCCCAAACATGCATGCCTCTTCTAGAGCTACTCGATCCTCTGTTTCTTCCCTAGAAGGTAGGTCTGCCGAGGAAGAGACCGAATTAGGGGAAGTGGGTGATGAAATCGATAATTTCCCTGGTGTTGATGCTGTTGAGTCCGGAGTCAATACCGAGGAACTTCCCTCATCGTCTTCTCTTATGCCCCCCAAGCCTGACAAAGGCAAGGGCAAAGTCAGTGGGGTTGGGGTTTCTGGTAGTTCATCATACCTAGGAGCTGCCTTGGATCATGCCGAGTTTGTGGGCCCTAGCAAGGTCCACCCTTCCTTTATGAGGATTTTCACTGCCCGCTATGGGTTTCCTGCTGGTGTCCAGACAGCTCCACCATTTACGTTGCCAAAGTTCACAAAAGGGTCTGCTTCTTTGAGGTCTCATTCGAGAATGGTCTTCGCTTTCCTCTGCACCCATTCATCAAGAACGTTCTGCAATATTTCAATGTTTGTCCCTCTCAGCTTTCCCCTAACTTCTGGGGGGTTCTGGTGGGTCTTCTGGTCTTCTTTAAGGACCACAAGCTCGGGGTTCCCAGCATTTCCCTGCTTTTGGATTTTTTTAACGTCAAACTAACCTCTTCTGAGGGCTTCTTGTATATCTCCAAGCGAACCAACGCTAGGCAGATCATCTCTCATATCCCATCCTCCCATAAGCACTGGAAAAAACGTTTCTTCTTCGTTGGGGATACAATCCTGCTGATAGAACGGATACTCTTGGTATCCCTAAGGCCTGGACTATCCCAGAGAACTTGCGTGAGTCCTTGCTCGAGTTGACTGAGTTTTGCTTTGAGAATCATAAGTTTCTGACTCTGCTCTGCTTGCGTTGTGTCTAGGTACCCGACCTGAGCTCAGTGCTGAGGACGAGGAAGTAAAGTTGAAGTTGGTCAAGTGCGACCCGAGAAGGTATTCTGAGCTTATCCAGCCCTTTGTTCTGGTTGAGAGAGGATTTAGTCCTCCTGGGATAGAGGTAAAAGCCCCGCCTCCTATTTCTGTTGTCAGACCTGAAGAAGCAGCAGGTAAATTCCCTTTCCTTAATAAGTTGTGCTGCCTCTCTTCCTATTTCCTCATATATACGTAATTTTGGCTTAGGCCTTCCAGGCTCTTCCACAATAAAGCCCACCTTTGAGGAACTCTAGGCTAAGATCGATTACTTATCGAGAAGTGGGAAAAGTGGCAAACGAAAAGCTGTGGCCGGTTCTGGAAGTAGCCCTGTTACTCGGGCTAAGGTTCAAAAATTGGGGGTGCCCTCTTCTTTTCCAACCTCGACCTCATCAAAACAAGTTCAAACGTTGAACACCCCACCAGCTGTTGAGGCCCGCCTGCCATCAAGGGTCCAGCCCACTTCAAGTTGAACTAATGAGCCAGGCGAGGCTTCTCCTTCCTCGACTGAGGTCAGGGAAGCTTTGAGGTTGGTTCCTGACCTTCAACCTGGTAATTTCACCTATAGTCCTTCAGGGAAGATTATTGAATCTTTTCCGAAGGAAACTGGGTGTGATGAAGCAAAGCATCCCAAGGTGGAGGAGAGTGAGGACTCCTTTTTTGAGAACAGTGATCTTGCTGCTGGGGCCATTTCTTCTGTCCTCACTAATTTTGACGTTCAAAAGGCTTCCTCCATGCCTCTCGAGGGGACCATCAGCTCAGCTCTTCAGGGAACAGCTATTGTAAGCTCTAGCACCCTTATACATCCATTTTTCTTTTATGACGTAACCTTAAGCTTTTTTTTTTTTTGTTCTTAGCTGGCTCTTCATGTAAAAGGCTTGGTGAATAGGATCCAATCTTCTGAGAGCTCTGTCAAAGCTTTAAAAGCATACGAGTTCAAGGTTGCTGAGATTACTTTTGACAATGACGACCTCCGAGCTCAAGTGACAAGCTTCAAGGAGGAGTTGGAGAGACGGAATTCTTCCTTTCAGGGCTTACAAAAGTCCAAAGATGCTGCTGACGAAAGAGAGAAGAAAACCAGGGATGAGCTGAGAAAAGCCAGGGAAGAGCTGAAGCTTAAATCTGAGGCTTGGGCTAAAGCCAGTCAAGAAGCTTTTGAAGCCCAGAGTTCTTTGCAGAGTGTAAAGGAGGATTATCTTGCTGTGACTGAGGCAAATGTAACACTCTACACCGAGCTCGAGGCACAGAAGACCCTTGTCCAGGAGAAGGATGAAGTGATTGCTGAGTTGAGGGATGACGTTACCACTCAGTGGGCCACTGGATGGCTTACCTTCAAACGCCGAGCTACCAAGACTTATCTAGACCTCGACTTCAACTTCACTATTCCTACCGAGGAAGAGCTGGAGGAGACTGATACAGATGGCGAGGGGAACAGCTTGGCTCCTCTAGATGCTACCCCAGAGGGTGTTGAGATGCTCATCCCTCCTGCTGAGACCTCTGGAGCTCCTTCTACTGGGAAAGGCTCTGTTGCTGTAACTCCCGAGCTCCCAGCTACAACTCCTACTGCTTCTGACACTACACCGTTCTCAGCTGACCTTGTGACTAAGGCTCTTGCTCAAAATTCGGAATCAATGGGAGTAGAGACCCTTGTGGCTGGTACCTTAGGAACATCTGCCGAGCTGCAGAATCCTTCAATTACGTCTTCCCTAGATACTTAGGGCTTTCCTTGTGTGACTCTTATTTCACCTTTCCTGTATCTTAAACTTGTTCACTGAAACACAAACTTTGAAAGAAACTTTCTGAATTTTTGTTTTGAATTGTGATGTGTTGCGATGTGATCTCTGGCTTTGCTTTGAAACATAGTTGTTTTCCTTTGTTTTATGTTCCTCTTGCCCTCATTGCTTTGAAAAGTACTTCAGTCATTCTTAAAACAAAATTAAGGACTTTATGAGCTGCCGGGTTCTAAGGAACTTATCAGGAACTCATCATTCTGATGTGAGCATGGTTCTTGGAACTGGAGGTCTCAAAAACTTGCTATGGAGACGCCAGGTTGTTCAACCGAGCTGAGCTCAACTCAAAGAAGTATGAGGAATATTCTGTTTAAGTATGGTCAGTCTTATTTCTAATTATATTGAATGTATTGGGAGGGGTTACCTTGTGCTGACTCACCTTCCCGCATTTACCCAACTGTTTTCCAAAAACCGTAACTACCTTTATTAATTAGGAAACCAAAAAGACCGCCGACTCTACCTTCTGTGTGGTTCTTGGTTTCCTAAAAGCTTACGATTTTCTTCAAGTCTCCTAATATCTCCTGTGTTTCTTTCTCCTTTGCCAAAATACTTCTGAGTCTCTTCTTGATTCTTCGTGGTTACTTTCTGTCTTCACCGTAATCCTTGATGGCTGCCTCCGTTTCTTCTCTGTTCAAGGAACGCACATCCTTCGGAATCGACTGGAAGTGGCATTGTCGCTACTTGTCTCCTTCAACACTAGAGCCTTCTGATTTGGTAGCCATCAAAAAGCGATTCTTCCCTGATCTTGACTTGCCTCTGCGAGTTCCTACCTCTGACGAGCCCTGCAACTATCTTTCTCGAGGGGAAGATTGCTTTTTTGAGGGTGCAATGGACATGGGACTTCACCTTCCCATTCATCCTTCTATTGGGCGAGTTCTTGCCTATTATGGACTATGCTCCTCTCGCCTTTCCCCTCGAGGATGGGCTGCTATGGTCAGCTTTTTCTTTTTTTGGCGCTTGTATGGCAATGGTAGATTCCCTTCTGTTGCCGAGTTCCTTTACTTCTTCGAGATCGAGGAAGATGATGTTCCCTGCTTTAGTTTTTTTCGTTGGAGACATTCTGATTCACCTCTTTTGGTTTTAGACCTTCCTTCCAATCCTGAAGGGTGGTCTCAGCGCTTCTTTTTTGCTTCTGGGAAGTCTTGGCGGTCTCCTGAGTTGCGCTGTCCTGATACTAGGTGTGAAATAAAATTCATGTTCTATTATGTCATTTATTGAAATAAAATCAAAAATAAAAGTCTAGTTTTTTTTAAAAAAATCATAGTTAGTATATAATTATACTATCTATTAGAATAAAACTAAAAAATTAAACAAGGGATCGAACTGTAATTGACATAATATCTTTTAACTTTAATTGATATTTTAATTTGGTCGTTTAAACGACTAAATTATTTTTCAATAGATAATATAATTGTATACTAATTACAATTTTTTAAGAAAAAAATTGAATTTTTATTTTTGATTTTATTTCAATAAATGATACAATAGAACATGAATTTTTGTTGTAAAATTTAAAATATTTGATATTTTATCTTTGATTGTAGTATTTTTTGTCTAAGTATAATATTTTAAGCTTAAGGGGTCTAAGTATTATATACCCACAAACTTCATGGGGGTCTAAGTATAATTTATTAACTGATATATTTAAAGCAGGGGCCTAAGTGTTACGCGCGTACAAACTTCAGGGGATCTGTGTGTAATATTTCAAATATCAGGGGGTCTGAGTGATTAAGTGACAAACTTCAGGGGGTCTAGGTGTAATTTTTCCTAATTTTTATTTAAGATTTATATATATATATATACACGAATATATATGCTTAACTTATTATTTTTTCTTCAAAAGAAATTCACATGGAATGATTAGAATATAAAAAATATTTGAGTGAAGGTTTATTCTTTTTTTTTTTTGTTAACATTTACATAAAAAAAAAATTGTATATTTTATTCGTGATCTTATTTGTTTAGGACCCATTTTAAATCCTTTATTAAAATAATTTGTTGCGTATGAAAACCAAATAAAATAATAGTAACTTTCTAAATTTACCCTGCTTCTATTAAAGACCATTCGAGCCATAGCAAAACTTGTCATTAAAAAAGCCATAAATCATTCAAAACAAAATTATTGAAGCACGACCAAAAGAATTGAACTTTCTGTTTAATTAGTTGTTCATGTTCTAAGTACTAAAAAAAACTAAAATTTTGCTTATGTTCTAAGCACGACCATAAATTTTTTTTTTTTTTTTGGTTTATTTATATATTTTGATAAGCAATTAAGTGAATATATATGAAAAAATTATTGTTTTTATTCATCTTCTTTTGGTCAGTATTGACGAGGCCCAGACCCAATAAATCAAGCAAGCCCAAGCATGCTAAAAGGCAGCCCAAGTCCAGTTCACCAATCCGGCCCAGTCCAAGATCCGAGGAGGCCAGGAAGATAAGAGCACGTGGGAGACAGATTATCGGGATACACACTCAGGAAGATCAATACTACATTAATTGTACTTACCTTTTGTAGCTATCATCCCCGAAGAAGTAGTGCCCTCTCCCTCACCATCTACTCGTCGCCCGAGGGCGCCGCCTGCTCCTCTTTGCCTAAGGCCGCCGCCCATGGCCTGGGGCTTCGCCAAGGCGTCGCCCATGGCCTCGCCTGGCTTCGCCAAACGTAGCCCCGTCTCGTTTTGGCTCCTCTCCACTCACACCTGGACAGAAGACGCCGATCCCGTTCTTGCCGACGCCTGGATCACCCGCACCAAGAGAGGCACCACCGCCTCCTCCTTGCCCACCATCGGCGTCGCCCAGTGCCATGGCGCCATGAACTTCTCTCTCTTTGCTCCTTAACCTCAATGATCTCTCCATGGTGATCTCCTTCAAATTTGCCCAATGTCTTATGGAGAAAAATGGAGTTTAGGAAGGAATAGCTTCCAAGAGAAGCCTTCAAGAAAGATGGCTTCTAAGAGAAGCCTCTAAGGAAATGCCTTCTAGGAGAAGCCTCACAAGAAAAAAAATAGAAGGGGAAATGAGATGGGGAGACTAAAGGCTTCTATATATATGCACGATTTCTTCAAGACCCAGCAAAAGGAATGCTGAGAAATGCAAAAAACACCCAATGTCAGTAGATTCAACAGAGTCCTTGAAGACGAAGAGACTACCGTGGGGAGCAAGCCACCCAAAAGTAAAAGACTCGCTCATGCCCTTAACCCCTACACCATCAGGGTTTAGGGCATGGGGGGCAAATGACGAGCCCAAATCTAACAAAGCCTAGGCCCAATAAATCAAGCAAGCCCAAGTCAGCTAAAAGGCAGCCCAGGCCCGGTCCACCAATCCGGCCCAGTCCAAGATCTGAAGAGCCCGGGAAGATAAGAGCACATGGGAGAGAGATTATCGGGATAAGCGCTTAGGAAAATCAATCCTACATTAATTGTACTTACCTTTTGTAACTATCCTCCCCAAATAAGTAGTGTCCTCCCCCTCACGTCACCGCCTCAACATACCTATAAATTGTAAGCCCTCTCCATATGAGAGAGGACATCTTGAGATTTCTCAACACACCCCTATAAATCTACACACATAACTTCTCTCTCCGAGCTATTGTACCTCTCCCGGAGCCTTTTCTCTCTCTATTCATCAATAAAGAACCATCGACCACCGTTGCTATTTTCGAGAGTGGAGTAGGTCACCCGGACCGAACCACTATATATCTGTGTGTTGACTCATTATTTACTGTTTTCGCCATTGATTGCTTATTTATTGTTCATTAATTACATCTCTTCATACACTCGACTGTTGATCTTGCACGAGACAGTTTTGTGCATCATCAGTTTGGCGCCGTCAGTGGGAAGATCAACAGTCGAGTATGTGAAGGGGTGTAATTAATGGACAATAAGTAAAGCAATTAATGGCAAAATAGTAAATATGAGCAAACACACAGATATATAGTGGTTCGGTCCGGGTGACCTGCTCCACTCTAGGAAAACGGCAGCGGTGGCCGGATATTTTTATTGATGAATAAAGTAATCGGGAGAGTTACACTAGTTAAGAGAGAGAAACTATGAGTAAAGAGGTGTGTTGAGAGATCTTAAGATGTGTCCTCTCAGGTGGAGATGGCTTATGTTGTCCGAATTTGGTATTGACAATTTACGTGCAAATATACACGATCAACAAGTAATAAAGTGATAAGTAGAGTATCGTTCCCACGGAGAATTATTGCTAACAACTTTCAAGTACTAACTTTATATCAATTCGATTTTATTTAAACAATAGAAATTAAACTATGAATTCACTAATTTAAAACTAAACTTAAACTTAATAATCAAGGGTTGAATTTAACAAATAAAAGAAGTTAAGATTACAACTTCTCATAATGCTTCGTATAAATCTTTCCACTCTCTTTCCAGTTAATTGATCAAAATAAGTTGTTAACTGAGACTTCAAAATTATTTATCAAACCTCTTCCGATAGTAAGATAAGCATATCTCTCCCAATTAAATTACTATATTCCTATGCAAAATAAGTTGGAAAAGATTCATTAAGTTCAAACTCTCAATAAAGTTACACACGACATATAGGTATATTCCTATCCTACACACAAACTCAGCTATTCAATCCGAAGAAGAATCAACTAGACGCATGTCATCATATTCCGATCTAAACTTAGAATTCATCTCTCAAATTCATCTAGGTTATCAAATTAATTGTTGGCCACCCAATTATATATTAAGCACAAAATATGACAAACAACTCATGTATGATCAACAAGAACTAGAAGCGAGAGTAGATCAATTTAACTAGACATTAGGTTCCGTTGCAATCTTAATAAAGATTTAGTTCATAATATAATTGAAAAATATCATTCTCAAATTAAACAACATCTCAGAAAATTAAGAAGTAGAAGTAAGAGAAAAGAATGAAAACTTAGTTGCAATCTTTAATCTCTCTCTAGCCTTCAATCCCGATTTTCTTCGTGTCGGTTCCTTCGATTCTTGCCTTCAATTCTCTATCAATCTTGGTCTTTTTCCTCTATATTTCCAGCCCCCAAATTTAGTCTATATATATCCCCCTCAAACCTTAGCATATATAAGGCATTAGAGTCCAATTTCGGGTCAAAATAAGTCATAATTCGCGTCCAACTTTCGTCACAAGCGTAGCTGCGCTGGGATAGCGCTTAATGGGCAGTAAGTGGGCACAGGGGCGCTGAAACAGTGCTGGAACAGCGCTGGCCTTTTTTTTTCCTTCAGCTCCCTTTGTTGCTCAGCCTTCAAAAATCCAACTTTTAGGCTCCAAATTGACCTTGTTTCCTTCCAAATGATCTTGTTTGCTTCCAAATGATGATTCCTATCAAATAACATCAAAACACACAAAACAAATAAAAAAGAACATAAAATAATTGAAAACTTACAAATTCCTCAAGCCGAAAGTACTCAATTCGTAGGTATACCATAATCAGAGACACCCGGGAGTTTGTCAGGAGATGTGACAAGTGTCAATGCTTACCAACTGTGCCCAGACAACCGCCCGAAGAGCTCACCACCATTTAGAGCCCATGGCCCTTCTCCATGTGAGTCATCGACATCCTAGGTCCTCTCCCTATGAGTCGGGGCCAGTGCAAGTTCATAGTGATAGTCATTGACTACTTTATTAAGTGGGAAAAAGCCGAGGCCTTAGCCAGATTAATAGATCAGAAGGTAAAAGACTTCATATGGAGGAGTCTAGTCTGCCACTTCGGAATACCTCATGCCATTATAAGTGACAATGTCAAGCAGTTTGACAACAAGCTACTTAACGGCTTCTATGCCGACCTACAGATCAAATAGCCCCACTCCAGCCCCGCCCATCCACAGGAAAAAGGGCAAGCAGAGGTCACCGTCAGGACCATCCTCCGCAATTTGAAAACCAAACTAGAAAGTGCAAAGGGAAGATGGGTAGACAAACTCCCAGGAGTATTGTGGCCCTATCGAATGACACCAAGGAGCCCCACGAGCGAGACCCCTTTTTCCCTAGCCTATGGGACAAAGGCGGTTAAACCCATCGACATTGGGGTGCACTCACTTAGGGTACACCACCATGACCCTACCAGTAATGAAGAAGGCATTCGCATCAACCTCGACTTGGTAGAGGAGGAGAGGGAGATAACCATGCTCAGAAATGCAAAGTACAAGCGTCGTATGACCAAGTATTACAACTCGAGGGTGAAGCCTCGCTCCTTCTTGTCTGGGGACCTAGTCCTCAAAAAGGTCATCCTATCTACCAAAGACTCCCGGGAAGGAAAACTGGGACCCAGCTGGGAATGACCCTACACAGTCACGGAAGTTGTAAAACCGGACACCTACAGAATTCAGAATTTCGAGGGGAAAGTTCTAGTCCATCTATGGAACGCAGAGCATTTAAAAAAATACTACCAGTAGCTAGGGGCAAGTAGTGAGTGTATAAGTTAAGTAGTCACCGTTTAGATTATTTACTTTTGTTTTGGTCAATTTCTCTTAAATATTTATTTTGGATTATGAAATAAAATCTCGCAATATTTTTCAAAAAGTTGTATTTCATAGAAGTTCATGAAGTTTTTACAAAAAGATAGAACATGACCTAGCAACCAAAACGTAAATGCAAGAATATCATGCTCCTAACGGCACTCACTGCCCCCGCTCCCACCATCGCTCAGGTCCTCCTCGTCATCAGTCCCTGGAGTCTCATAAGGTAAAAAACCAGAAAAGTCATAAGTAGGAAAAGCTGCTGAGACCTTCCTCCTGAGCTCATCATAGCCATCAATGAAGGCGTATGTCTTGGCCCTCTCAGCAGCATCCCTCTTCCTCTCCATCTCCATAGAGTAAGCATCTGCCCTAGTAGCTCTCTCAAGAGCTGCTCGAAGGTCAGCCTCTAACACAACGGTCCTCTCACGGGACGCTCGCAGCTCAGTCTCTACAATCTCTCTGTCAGCCTCCAGCTGGGCGGCCCTCTCGCGGGACGCCTGAAGCTCGGTCTCAAGCATGGCAGCTCTCTCACATGCTAGCCTCAACTGCTCCGCGGCATCCTCTCGTGCCTACCGCTCGAGCCCCAACTGCTCCGCGACATCCTGTCGTGCCTGTCGCTCGAGCCCCAACTGCTCTTTAGCAGTCTTTCGTATCTGCCTCTCTGCTGCTTGACCATCAAGTGCCTCCCTAATCTTCAACATACTTGAAAACAAGTAGGAAAAAGTAGCAGCCACCTGCAGACATTCAAAAAATAGAATATGAAGGAGAGAGGTCAGGTACGGAACCAAAGAAGAGTGCAGGACATGCCAAAGCAAAGTCCTCCATGACAACGTCAACAATGTCCTCAGAACCTCGAGAGGCTACCTCCTCAACCTCCACACGGGTCACAAATCCCCAAAGCCGCTCCTTGGCCATTTTCATGTCCTGTAGCATGGACACTGAAGTACTGCCCAAAGTCGGACGGCCAGGCGAAGCCTCTGCCCTAGTAGGAGACCGCATCGAAGCCTTAGTCTCCACAACAGTGTCGGGACCATCTCTCGGCGGAGAAGGAATAGTAACTGGGGAAGAACGGGGAGCATCATCAGGTTCCGCCTCTCAGGAACTAGCCTGGCCAATGGACCCCGGCTGAGAAACACTGGGGGCATCAGACTTCCCCCTCTTAGAAGAAGGAGGAGAAAACGCTACCCTGGAAGCATAGACAGCCTCCACCACAGTTCTGTCAATGGAGGCACCTGCAGAAACGGTGTAAGAAAAAAAAAAGGCCTACGAAGTCAAAGAGTTTATTGGAGAATCAAATACTTTTCCTCTTTGGCCTGGGAGTAGCTTTGGAGTGACCTGACGCGGACATAATCCCTGAAAACTCCTTGTACGGATGGTCGCGTACCATCTGGAGTCTACCCTCTTGCTCCGAGGATAATTTCGGGGAAGCTGCAAAGAAGCCAATTGCACAATAAGAACAAATATATGATAACCAGAAGTAAAATCAAAAGTGGAGCCCTTACCTAGCTTGGTCTTGGGGACAATGTCCCATTTTGAGGGCATCAGGTCACGATCACTCTCGATGACCCACTCTCCTCCAACAAAGAAGAACTTAGTCTTCCAGCTATGAAGATTCGAAGAAAGTCCAGTGATAAACTTATCTGACCTCGGGAAAAAACGGTACCACCCCTGATTATGGATGAGGTTCTCTAGGAGCACATACTTGGCCAAGAATACCTCGAATGGGGAAGGGATATCAGCACTGTGAATCAGCCGCCATAATGAAAGAATCCCAGTAACACCCTCCACCCGTTAGGAGCCAATCTCCCGGAAGCCAACGACAGGTGCCCCAGAACCCGACATATGGGTCCAGGTATCGGAAACCTCAAGCCTGCCTCCAAGATGTCTTTATAAAGGACAATCTCGGTAAAGGAGTCACAACATGCTGGCTCATCCTCCTCGCCCGACAACACAGGACAATATGAGGGATACGGTACGAAGATACTATACTAGCAATATCCTCGTCACAGTCAATAAAGCTGAATATGGAGACTACCTTTGAGCCATTATCTCCAGCAGTCCCCATGCCTCGCTAGACCTCTTGAGTGATCTCCTCTATGATAAGCTCGTCAGAATGGGCACCTGCTAAAACAAAATCAAGTCAATACTAAGAAAACACACACGCCAACAAAAGAATAAAAATGAGCACCAGGCAACATACCTTGAGAGCTCGTTTTGTTCAATTCACTGCCTGACTGTTTCCTCGCGCTACCCAAGCACCCAAAGGTACCACTAGGCTTACCCGCATGCTTCTTGGAGTTGCCCAAAGTGCATGAACCTCCACCGAGATCATCCAATGCATCCAAGTCACCACCATCGCTTGGAACACAGACCATATAGCCATTGGCGTCGCCCAGTGCACAGCTGGCGCTGCCCAACGCGTAGCTGGTGTCACCCAGCTCCTCATGGACACCTCCTTGCGACTGAATCGCTCCTAGGACGCCGCTGGCGCCGCCCAGCACGCAGCTGGTGTCGCCCAGCTCCTCATGGACGCCTCCTTGTGACTGAATCGCTCATAGGACGCCGCCCACACCTCCTTCGTCGTTGCCCGCGTAATCCATCTCCCTGGCATCACCAACAAGAGACCCGAAACCAGCCCCATGGGCGCTGCCTCCTGGGCCAGCGCCATGTGCGCCGCCTCTACTTCCAAAATCATCCCCATGGGCACCACCTCTGACTCCAAGATCCGCGCCATGGGCGCCCCTTACACTGCTGCCTAGACCATGGGTGTCTCCTTTTCCACTTTGGGCACCACAAACACTGTCACCCGAACCATGGGCGTCGCCCCATCATCCTCTGGCGCCTCCAATGGCACCGACTGAGACTGGACGCTACCCCCTCCACCTTGGGTGCCTCCCATGGCGCCAAATAAGGCATGGGCACAGACCTCTCCACCTTGATCATAGTCTTGAGCCAAATGGGCGCCACCCATGGCGCCATCCTCTCCATCTTGACCGCGGCCCGCAAGGAAATGGGCACCTCCTGCTTCTTCTCCACCGCCGGCGCCGCCCATGTCCTCTCCACTACCAACTTCTTTCTTATTTGTGGAATCAATGGAATCCTCTATTACCTCCTTCAAGTTCCTATTCCTCATTATCTCACTTTGATTTAGGGAAGAATGGAGTTGAGGAAAGAATAGCTTCCAAGAGAAGCCTCTAAGGAAATGGCTTCTAGGAGAAGCCTCACAAGAAAATAGTAGGGGAAATGAGGTAGGGGATTCAAAAGGCCTCTATATATATAGGCAAGATTTTTTCAAGACCCAGCGAATGCAGTGAAATAAAAAAATACCCAGTGTCAATGGATTTCATCGGAGTCTTTGGAGACGAAGGTATACCGTGGAGAACAAGAAAATCTCTATTCGACCAAGTGAAGAAGAAACGCATGCCCTCAACCCACATTCTCTCACCAACAGTCGGAGGCTTGGGGCATGGGGGGCAAATGACAAGCCCAAATCTAACTAGGCCAAGACCCAATAAATCAAGCAAGCCCAAGTCAACTAAAAGGCATCCCAAGTTCGGTTCACCAATCCGGCCCAGTTCAAGATCCGAGGAGCCCGGGAAGATAAGAGTACATGGGAGAGAGATTATCAGGATACACACTCAAGAAGATCAATCCTACATTAATTGTACTTACCTTTTGTAGCTATCCTCCCCAAAGAAGTAGTGCCCTCTCTCTCACGTCATTGCATCGCCTCACCGCCTCACCATACATATAAATTGTAAGCTCTCTCCACATGGAGAGACATCTTGAGATCTCTCAACACACCTCTCTACACCTATACACATAGTTTGTCTCTCCTAACTAGTGTAACTCTCCAGGAGCATACTCTCCCTAAGCTCTCTCCCGGTTATTTTATTCATCAATAAAGACCTCCGGCCACCGCTGCCGTTTCCTGAGAGTGGAGTAGGTCACCAAGAGCGAACCACTATATATCTATGTGTTTGCTCATATTTATTGTTTTGCCATTGATTGCTTTACTTATTGTCCATTAATTACACCTCTTCACATGCTCGACTGTTGATCTTGCACGAGACAGTTTTGTGCATCATCAAGTATCTTTATTCGAATACAGTTTTGATGCGATATAAGAGGTAACTATATTCTTATATCATTAGTCTAAGTTGTCGTACATAAGACTTGACTCTCTATATGATAAAATCTTGGCTCCACCTTTGGTTGTTGGTATCTTGGTTACATCAAGACATAACTAAGAAGAATTTTTTTTCAATTTTTTTTTTTAGTTAAACATCACACAAGATGCATTTAGTTATTAATGAGGTCGATATAAAATGGGATGGACTTAATTTGTAATGTGGAGGATATAAAAGGGTGAATTTAATAGTTTTACAATTAGTAGATTAATGGGGCGGGAAATATTATTAATGGGATGGGAATAACCCCAACCTATTTGTTTTGAACATGATAGAAAGCTTCATTCATTATATGAGAAAAATGGTTATTCTAGGTAACATAATTGATAATTCTAAAATAGACATTTTTTTTATAAGATAAAGCTTGACATTTACTGAAGCATATCCAACAACTTCAAATTTGAAAAAAAAACAAAGATTCTTCTTATTTGAACAAAGATCAAAAAATCCGACAAAGTTACAAGTTAAATGGAGTTATAATTTATCAATAAAAACACATGATTCATAGTCTTTAAAACTCACCAATGTATGCATATTTGAGAAAGTTGGATCCAAAATAGTGAAATTTTGGAAAGGAAAATATGTGAAGGATAAGAAAAATACTTTTTTTTTTTTAACTAAATATGAAAAATATTTGTAAATTCAAAACTTGAAAAAGTTCATATTCAAAATTAGAGAGAAATGTTTGTTTTACTATATCATTTTGTCATTTAATTGAAAATTAAATTATAAAAGATGTTAAAACATACAAAAATTTGACCAATAAAATTTATATTACAAGATAGCTAGATTTTTGAATTTATGAGGGTATATTTTTCCCGTCAAATTTCACACACCCAACACACGGTTCTCCCCTAAAATTTCACAAACCCAACATACACCTGCACACACACACACTCCAACACACACTCCAACACACACGCATTATATACATACTCTAATTGTACACACATTTCAATACAAGAAAAATGTCATAACTCAGTGTACAGTGATTTTAATCTTGAAGTATTGCTAGTACAAAAATATGATAACTTTCATATCTTCATCTTCACAAAAAAGGTCAAAATATATATATATTTTTCAGAAAAAATTTCCACATCTAAATAAAATTTTCTGATTTACAAACAAAATAGATTGGAACTTTGAAACCATATCACATCTAAAGTCCATATTTCAACAATAAATTGGGACCATTACAAGAAATTTGCATCAAGAGACGGGCCCCCCCACGCCAGAGATCTATCCATCTCCAACATTAAAGAGGTGGAACTCACCACCTTTCCCTCTAGGGTAGGACCCACATCACCACCAATTATCAATTCTTGCTTTACTTCTTTTGATGCAGGGAAAGACTACGATAGCCAATGCGCTATCGAATTAAAATTTATAATTTTTTAAAGTTGAGTTATAAATTTTTTATGATTCAAATTATAACTATAAAAAATATGATTAATTATAATCAATCACAAAATTTTATTTTTTAGAAGTTATAACTCGCAAAGTAAAAATTACAACTTACAATTGATTCAAATAATTTATTATCAATCACAATATTTTATAATCAATTATAACTTTATATTCAAAAAAATTATATCTTTATTTTTAAAATTCATAAAATTTTGTATCGATTTTTTTTTTGGTTTAATTACAAAATGTCCTCTCCAAGTTTGGGTTATGTTGCAATCGACTCCTTCAGGGTTTAAATTCGACAATTTGTTCCCTCCAAATTTGAATAATTTTCAATTAACTCTTACCGTTAATTGACCACCATTAAAAATGACAGAAGTTTATTAAAAGCCCAAAACTACCCTCATCTTAATATTTTATGTAAAAATAAAAATAAAAATAAAACCTCCCACCCCTTTAGTGAATCCACCTCCTTCCCCTTCCAGTGACCCCACCTCCCTAGTGAAACCAAAACCCATCTCCTTCCCCCTCCAATGAACCCACCTCCCTCCTCCTCCAGTGAAACTAAAACCCACCACCACCCAAACAATCCACCTCCCTCCCCCTCTGGTGAACCCATCTCCCCAGTGAAACGAAACTCACATCCCTCCCCTTCTAGTGAAATCAAAACTCACCCCTACCCAAACAATTGAAATCCCTCCAGTGAAACCGAAACATCCATACACCGAAACATTAGTAAAATCGAAACATTCATACACCCCACCCTCAAACAACTACCCTCCATTTTTTCCTCCCGTGAAACTGAAACCCACCCTTAGTAATACCCTCCAAACTTCCTACTCTCCATTGGGCAACACCCATTTGGAGAGAGAGAGAGAGAGAGAGAGACAATGAAAGAAGTGGTTGAGAGCTTTGTCGGAGCTGGTATGTCGAGGGAAGGAAGGGCCAGAGTTGGGAAGAGTATTGGGGGCACTGCCAGAGTTGGGATAAAGTTGAGTACAAAGCAAAAATGAAAAAAAAAAATGATGTTGGGGTAATTTAGGAAGTTCACATTTTTCACTCACTCAATCAGTTAATTTAGTCCCAAAAAAAATATTAAGGGGGTAAATTGCCAAATTTAAAATCTGAGGGAGTCGATTGTAATATGACCCAAATATGAAGGGGCATTTTATAATTAACCTTTTTTTTTTGTATAGATTGCAAAAAGCCAAACACTCCCTTGTCTTCGAACCCACACCCAAACCCAAGCACGTCTCCCGTGGACCCTCCACCTAAAAATGACACCTATCCCTCACTGTAAGCGACAACCCTCCAATTTTTTCAACATTTCTTGTGGCTAAGGCTTCTCCACGTGTCCCTCTCTTATTTGTCCACGGCAGATCTCCTCTACCCATAAGTTAAATTGTCGGATAGAAAACAATTACAAGGGTAAATTACACTTTCGTCCCAAGAATTTTGGAATAATTATACAAAAGTGTCCTTGATGTTTCGAGAATAATACTAAGCACAATAAATTTTGTACGTGATAAGTAGTCGGTCTAGATGTCATAATTTTCAACATAATATGTTTGTATGATTAGAGCACGAAATCAAATTATTGGGTTTAGACTAGGGGTGCAACTCGGGCGGGTTGGGCGGGTTAGACAGTCAACCCTAGCCCAACCTTAGGTATATAATCTTCAACCCTAACCCTAACCCTAACCCTAACCCTAACCCTACCTCGGGTTGAGGAACTCAACCCGAGCCCATCCCGAGTTTAATTCGGGCGGGCTCGGGTTGAATTCGGGTTCACTGCAAGAGAGACAGAGAGATGGGAGAATAATTACAAATTCATAAAACAATCCATATATTTCATTCATAACAGTGCACGATTATTTATTATCTACTTTCACACCAAAAAACTAGTGATCTCAAAGCACAATCCCAGAAAACATAGAAATTAGACCAATTAAAACATTAAACTTCAAACATCACACTATCACCACTAATCACGCATAACGCATAACAGAATAGCAAGCAACAAGAAACAGAGGACGATTGAGTAAAAATGAAAAAAAAATGCTAATGTTTTATATATATATAATTATTTTTTAATTTGTCGGGTTCGGGTTGAAATCGGGTTGCCGATACCTCAACCCGAGCCCGGCCCAAATTGAATTCGGGTTGAGGTTTTTTGACCCAAGCCAACCCAAGTATTAAAAACCCTAGCCCAAACCCTAATTTTTTCGGGTTGAGCTCGGGTTGAAATCGGGTTGTCCAACCCAAGTTACACCCCTAGTTTAGACTAACGATTTTTTACCATGATTAATTTTGACTTGTGCTCAAGTTTTCACATTATTAAATTTGTTCAAACTGTTAATCTACCTAACTGTTTTACAATATAATCCTAATAATTAGGACTCAATTGACTACTCCAAGATAGTTTTCATGACATGATTATGATCCATGTAACCTATATAAGACCTTTGTTTTTAATGTTTATTGGCTTTCAATCTTTTCGACAATGAATATGATCCAAATAATTTTTCCTAACTCGTGAAACATATTTAATTTAACATGATTTATTACTAAAATGAGTGTAAAAGATCTTCTCGTACCACCCGTGTAATAATGTAATAATTGAATGTGCTATGTTTATGCATTTGTTATACAATAAATTATTAAGGTTTATTTTGTGCTAATCTAGTTTTACACGATGAATTTTAACATGAAACAAATTCTTTGTAATACTACCCGATTATTATTCCTTGTAGAGATACTTCTTTCGTGTTGATAATTATCAAAACTCCAATTTTATACTTGATCTTTTTTTTTTTTTTGTTGATTTTCTACTTTTTAATTAATCAAACTCAGATAAAGTGGTTATTCCAATAACAATCCGATTAAAAACTGGGGTCCCCATTTTACTTCTTTTTTTTTCTTTTGGTTCAACGGTCAAAAGTGTTCGAACCAATTTATACGTACCTTGACTGATCTCCTCCTCAATTCGATCAAAAAAAAGTCATTCACGTCGGAACTAGGACATTGAAAAAATTTCTCATGGTCTGACCCAAAAATGATTGTTAAGATTCGAATTCAAAACGTATAACTTTACAGTTCGTCGTTGTTATCACTTAAACTATCCCGTGAGTTTCATTTTAGTTTTTGAATGTCTAGATTGTACATGCCGAAAAAAAAAAATATGTCAAGACAGTTGTGCTATATTACAAAACTCTGGAGAAGCTAGTGTAATTTATCCAACAAACCAAAAGAAAAACCACCACCACTACAGAAACTTTCATGCATATACTCCATCACAGAGAGAGACAGAGAGACAGAGAGATGGGAGGAGAGAGTTGGAGTCTGACGGGGAAACCGTGTGACTCATGCAAAACGTCGCCGGCGACCCTGTTTTGTCGGGCGGACACCGCTTTCTTATGCGTGGGTTGTGACTCGAAGATTCACGCGGCGAACAAGTTGGCTTCGAGGCACGGCCGCGTGTGGATGTGCGAGGTGTGCGAGCAGTCGCCGGCCACCGTCACTTGCAAAGCTGACGCGGCATCGCTCTGCGTCACCTGTGACCGCGACATACACTCCGCCAACCCCCTCGCCAGCCGACACCAGCGCTTCCCGGTGGTTCCTTTCTACGACTCCGCCGCCGTCGCAAAGCACCATCACGACAGCCACGGCGGCGATGACGACGCCAGTGAAAAGTATTTCTCCGACGTCGACGGCGGAGCCGAAGAGACTGAGGCTGTCTCGTGGCTTTTGACGAATCCAAATCCGAACAAAGTGATTGATGTGTTCGACGAAATGGATTCGTACTTGGATTTGGATTTGATGTCAGGGGATGGAAAACAACAGATTCAGAATCATCAGCAGTATAGTTGTGGGGCTGATCGGGTGGTGCCTGTCCAGGGCGAGGATGTTCTGCGCCGCCCACAGGTGGAAGGTCCGGTGGTGGATGGATTTCCTACCTATGAAGTAGACTACTCTGGATCTAAGCCTTTTATGTACAATTTCACTTCTCAATCCATCAGTCAAAGCGTAAGCGAACTCTTTCATCCTCATTTTATCACTTCAATTTTCCGTAGTTATATTTTCTGTTTGGTTGCCTAGAAAAGCTCGAAAAAAATGAACTAGATCAGTTTTTATCTCTTGTTAATTGCTGATTTGGGCTTCAGACGGTGAGAAAGTAGAAATTAATCAAATTATGTAAGTGGAGATCATGTTGTAGTTGGCTCAGTTGACTGAGGGATGTCTGTTTGGTTGGAAAGGAAATTTAGGGAAAGAGTCGGAAAATAGAGAAAGGAAATAAAGTTCTCAAATCTAGAGTTCTCTTCTCTTTGATGTCCACCAATATGAACTTCTGTGTTTCTATCTAATGGGTTAGTGTTTCATCTTCATCCATAAGAATCTAACTTCCATGTTTTAATCTCTAACTACTCCCCATCCACGGTACATTTTCTTTGAGTTTTCTCAGAAATAAAACAGAACTGTAGATTTAGATCATCGCTTAATTGTTTCTGTTATTCTTGGATTGGATGTTTGTCATGAACGCTAAACACCACCCAGTTTTTTGTACACTTAATTTTCTCACCAACCAAACAAAGGGTAAAACATCCTGGATCCATCCTTGCGACCAGACCAAATTTTCAGATCAGTCCATGAACCAGGTACAACATTATATGACATATTAGATTGACAATTAATTTCACAATTGGTGACAGGTATCTTCGTCTTCACATGATGTTGGTGTTGTGCCAGACCACAATGCAATGGCGGATGTATCCAATTCATTTGCAGTGAAAAACACTGCAGACACCGTTCCAAACCCACTCTGTGGAATGGACAGAGAAGCTAGAGTTATGAGGTACAGAGAGAAAAGAAAGAACAGGAAGTTCGAGAAAACCATTCGATATGCTTCAAGAAAGGCCTATGCAGAGACCAGACCAAGAATCAAAGGAAGGTTTGCCAAGCGTTTGGAAATGGATGTTGAGTCCTTAATCACATCAGATGTCTCATATGGCATCGTTCCGACTTATTAAGCTTTTTTTAACTAAATTTTGGTGGTTTTGTTGATGTTGTTGTTAATGCAGATCTCTGTATATGTACATGTACATGTAATAGGTACCAATGACTCTTTGATCTAATGGTACTCTTTATCTTATGAAAACTTTGTCTTCTTGAAGTTAAGGGTTCAAGCTCTCCTTTCTCTTCCCTCTCCCCCTCTAAAAAAAAAAAAAAAAAAATGTATTAGGTGATCTTGATCTACATTAGATCGATGGGGAATGATTAATTTTTGACCGTCGATTTTGTTGAAGCTGTTTTTGCTTGTTGTCTAATGTAATGAGGTTTTCTTTTCCCGTCTGTGATCTTTCAAACCTATGAATGATGGTATGTATGATAAGTTCTGCTATTGATTTCTTTATTGGCTTTGTGGATGGTTTGTTCATTGCCAAAGGAGTGGCGAATCAAAATCCAAAAGGCTATTGGTTGGTGGGATCGTTATTCTTGGATGATTAATTAAATTATATGGATGGTTTGTTTATTGCCACATCTGAAGGACTAATGGGCGTCATTTTACAAGGGTCTGAAAAATAAAGGAAAAATGGTAGTCGATACAAAAATTTAGACTTATTTGAGGTAAAATATATTAAAGAAATTTATTTGGCCATAAATACATTTTTTTTGGAAAAAGATCAAAAGGTCATTCGATAAAAGTAAAGATTTGTGCAAAGCTGGTTTAAAAATCAACCGGTTTCATGGTAACAATAAACACGAATCGGCAAAGTTGGAGATGGAAATTGGCGCACAATCTTCTACTTTCCAAAGTGGGCTTTGAATTTCAAAAGCAATATCTATTGTTCCTAGGGATGTCAATGGACCGAAGCGGGGGCGAGAGATATAGTATTCAATCCCGTACCCGCTTAAAAAACTTTTGCCTATCCCCGCTAACGAGTATAATTTTCATCCTCATTCCATTGTAACTAAACTTTCAGAATTTACCTCTCATTGAAGAAGAACAAACCAATGATGGTTCCACTATATTGAAAACATGGGTTTTGAAGGAGGAAAATTGAAGCAAAATCGCCGACAATTTGGGTTTCTCGTACGAATTACTTTCTTTCTTTTTTTTGGTTCAATTTTTCATCTCCATAAAATCCAAACGAGCTAATTGAAAAATCCATGTTTTGTAACAGGAAAATAAGAAAACTCAAAACGTTTATGATGAATGCATGTATGTAAAATTGAAATTCCTAAAAAATAAATATTAAACAGTTACACATGAATAATTGTTTGGTGTATCATAGGGCTAGTGTAACTCTATTGAGTAATGCCTGAGTTGCAGCATCAAGGTCTAACCCAAATTGAGCAAAGACGGTCACTTCGCGATATTGTGCCAATTTCAGTTTTGAACTACCACAGACTTATTTCTTAGCTTTCCACTGAGCGGTAGACCTGATTGATGTAATTGTTTGTTGTAACGTTGATATCACATTATGTCTAAGTAATTATTTGGTATAACTCTTTACTGTATCAAAACAAATGCATAGAATGGTGTTAACAAAAACATGTAAAGCATGGTCAGCTATGGTCTCTTCGTTTGCTACATAATAAGCCAGATTGCACTGGACGAAAAAAATACAAGAAAATTTGATAGCTGCACAAGTGAAAAAATTTCGATCATAAATGATGGCAGTGTTCTTAAACCATCACAATTCTTGGACTATAGACAATTTCAACAAAACGTTGAAATTAAAGGCAAAATATAAAGAGAAATGATTAAGATTTTATTGCATATCTTTGTAATTTTAAGTAAACATTTTTTTTCCCGTGTAAATATGGGATATTGTTTATGAATTCGAATTTTAATTCAATTACTTTCATCATTTCAAGTTTAAAAATTTGTGCAACTCTTTGGTGTATCTATTTTTCGTGTATCTCGTTAGTGTAAATATATGGTGCACCACTATGAGGTATCTCATTGGTTAATAACAACAAAATGTACATTGTATCTCATTGGTGTCACTATTTGGTGAAACTGTTTGGTATATATCGTTGTTGTAGCTCTTTGTTGCCATTGGATGGTGCAATTGTCTATAGGTCATTAATTTATCTGTTTGGTGTCCCTGTATGATGTATCTCTTTGGTGTGATTTCTCCAATTTGGTGTATATAATTGATGTAACTATGCCGTGATACTAAATTGTGTAACTCTTAAATTTATGTAAACAACTGAATGACAAATTGAATTTGTGTCGTAATTTCGTGTAATTGTTTAGTATAACTATTTGGTTTTATCAGAACATATGAATAACTATTTGGTGTATCATACGATAAATGTAACTTATTTGTGTAATTGTTTGTTGTAACGTTGATATCACATTATGTCTAAGTAATTATTTGGTGTAACTCAGTGTTGTATCGGCTTGTGACATTAACATGGCATTACAACTTTGTTTTTCTCAATGTTATCAGAACTGGACCGGTCATCGAACCGACAAGGGGACTGGGTCAATGATTCACTGGTTCAACCGTTTGGTTAATTGGTAAGACCGGTCATATAATAAAAAAATATATAAATATTATAAAATATAATACTTTAGCTACAATGCATATAATTTACCAGAAATTAATAATAAAGACAGATGGCAACATCATATGTTTGCCTTTAAAATTGATGAATAAATGTTTGATCAGCTGGCATACACTAAGCGAAAGGGAGCAAGAGAGAGAGAGAGAACTCTAAGTGAGAGAGGCTACTGTGTTGAAGCCTACTGGGTTGAAGGCTTGCTGTGTTGAAGGTTTGAAGCTTGAAGGCTTGCTGTGTTGAAGTTGAAGCCTACTGTGTTGAAGCCTGCTGTGTCGAAGGCTTGCTGTGTTGCTGTGTTGAAGGCCACTAGAGTTGGTTGCCTGAAGGAAGAAGGTGGAATGGAATTGAAGATTTAGGGGAAATTGCCAAAAAAAGAGGATTTTTTTTTTAAATATTATTTGAAATCCAACCGGCCGGTTTTAAAAAACTGTCCGGTTTAGCGGTTTTCTTCCGGTTTGACTGCTTATACGGTTCAACTCCAGAACCGGACCGGCTTAGGTCTCGGCTCACGGTTGGACCGGCCGGTCCGGTCCGATTCGGTTCTGATAGCACTGGTTTTTCTACCTTACAAAAAAAATTTCTCTCTATTTTTTTTTTGCTGTAATTTTCCCTCAACCAATATTCTTCAATATGAAAAGAGTTACACCATACATGTACCAGTTCCCTTATTTAAAAGCTTCCACAGTAACATGTCTACATAGAATGACTAAAAATAATAAAGCAATGACAAGTATCTAACATGAGTTTAAAAAAAAAGGTAATGAAATTTTATTAATTTTAAAAAGTAATCCAATTACATAGGCTCGTAACAAGTTTTCTTATTGTGGCTCCCTGACTGTCCACAACGAATTCGCTTAATAAGTTTTCCCTTAACCTTATTCTACATTTTTTCAGTCGACCAAGCTGCTTCTTAGAGAATGGCGGCAAAATCTCAGCTTCGTCCACCGGGAAATTAGGACAACCAAAAATGCAAACCATGGCTAAATAAAAAAAAATAGATTTTGATAAGAAAATATCAATACAAAAAATTAAGTTCATCCAGTGATAATCCTCAAAACACATCCCCAGTGACAAAAAATTCGTAGGGGTTGGATTGATAATCTATAACCCAGATTTAAAATTACACAAAATCCCAAAAGAACTTTAACGTTAAACTCAATTTTTTTTGGTTCGAAACAATTAAAAAAATGAACATTTAAAAAAAACTAAGAATAATTAAATATTTACTTGTTGGTCGGTGATGATGATCAAATTTTTGATATGTATTTTGGATGAATCCTCAATTGATGAAGAAACCAACTCCGGATCAAAAAAAATTAGAAGAATAGTTGATAATGCAGACCAACAAATGCTGACGATCAAATGTTCTATGCCGTTTCGGGAAGTCCACAACTACAGAAGAAATATAGGGAAAAGAATTGGTAGAAGGCAACGGTTGAAGAAGATACTACTATTCAAAATTCAAATGAATGATAAAATTTAATCAAATTTTTACATATTTGATTAGAAAATAAACTATCAATCAATTATACATTACTTAAGGAAGGGTAAATAAGTAATATAAATAAAAGGTAAACTGAATTTTGTACGTAATAACAAGAAATTTAAGTAAAAGTGAACTTAATAGAGTAAAAAAATTATCAATATACTTTCTCTCAAATAAATTTTAAAAAATGTACTTACACCCAAAAAACCCTAAAATAAATAACGTATTCGAGGTCGACTTTGGGCTGGTTCGTCGGAGATTGGTCCGAAAAAATGAATAACGTATTTGAGCTCAATTTCACAAGTTAAAGCATAGAAACTGTTTAAAATATCATGCTACACGAACTTGGCTCGAGATTGGTCCTAAAAAAACCCATGATTCTTGTTCGAATCTGAAATGAAGCTTAGCAATGGACTCGACTCCGATTTATTTTGAACCCTCAACTAGCCATTCTCTTTGACAATTTGGGTTGAATTCACCAGAATAACAATTTCCTTCCATGTTAAGAGTAAGCTAGATCTCACATTGCATATGAAATAGCACAATGTTGATATAAAACACATCTCGATTTTTTTGATAGTGTAGGTGGGAAGTTAAACAGGTTGGCACCTGTGCCTAATTCCAATATACTCGAAAGGACGAGTAGGATAAATAGCCAAAATGAAAGGACTTGAGTTGTCTATCAACTTTTGGGACCAACTTTTGAGCAAAAATTTTCTGGGATAGGTAGAGGTAATGAATATTGTGGCATCAATCATATTGTCTATCTCAGACTAGGTAGTTGTGTCTATTGTGGCATCAACCGTATTTGCTATGAAGGGATCCATAGCAAATGTACTCGCATAGATGAAGCTGCCCTACGGGTTACCTACGACTACCTCTGTACAGGTGTCTCAAACATTAAGTAGACAGATGTGATGTCTACTTGGCTGCTTGGGCTCAATTTTCGAGAAAGGGGTACATTCCTTGAGACAAAGGGAACACCCGAGGTAGAGGGTCATAACTGGGTCACTGTGGAAGGGTCATATTTGTGGTGCACCCAATGCACGCACACCGCGACTTCCCCTTTCCTTTTAGAACCACTTCTAAAGGTCTTCGCTTAGGTGCCCAATCAAATATTCTCACATAGTTGCGATCATTTAGCCATCAATTCCCATGTCCCATCATCTCATACGTTGACATGGACCATTAACCCCTTATACCTTAGGAGTCCTTCCAGATCCAAGTCAAGCACAATCCAGTAGGTAGTGAGCCATACACTTGGAGGCTTGCTTGAGCAAACTGAACCTTCAAAGTTTTGCCCGATGATGAGATTGACAATCATGTTCATTGGTCCCTGTTGCTCAATTTTCCTTCGAGGAGGGTTATATTTCCTTATCTTCAGGTAGGGACCTCTTCTCTTAATCCCTTGGGTTAGTCGAGCAACAATATACCATTGTTTAACTTTATCTCCATCGGCATCGAATGGTTTCAGGTTCTCTCTAAGGGAGTATCCCTCAAAGATTTGTAAGAGATACAATATCCATCATCCGTGGGATCCCAATGATTAGCCATGATTATTGTAATAGTAGTTGGCTAATTACATTGGGTGAAGAGTTAATTATGTTAAATTGATTAAGTTTTGGATATTATCTTCCTTTTGAAGTATTTTTCAATTTTTAGGTAAAGTATGTGATTTTAATACTTAAGGGGGTGAATAACAAAGGAGTAAAGACATAAAACAATTACAAGGCAAAAAAGAGGGAAAAAAACCATGCGCTTGGACGATGGAACAAGCACGTCCGGACATGACTTCCAGAGGCTACAAAGGATTTACTGTCAAGTGCATCTGGATGGTCCACAACACGCGTCTGGACGCGAGTAGCAAAAAGGCCAAAACAACAAGATGCGTCCGAGCAGTTGAAAACACACGCCCGGACGCAATGATCAGAATCGACCAATTACTCTAGACTTTGATTTTAATTAGGTTTTTGTTTTTTGTTCCCTGGTGTTTATATAAGCTAATGTAAACCCTATAGAGGAGCATTGATTCTTTAGCCTCTTTTTCCCTAGTTTCTTGTATTATTTTTCTTATGGATTGCTAAAGTCCCTAACTAAAGTTAGGGGAGAAGCTTTCAATAAAGGATAGTATAGTTTTTGATCAAATGTTCTTAATTTATGACTTTTATTTTTAAATTAATTCATGTCTTTTTGTAAAGTTTTTGCTATGTAAACTTTTTTAATTTGTTATGCCACATACATCGAATGTTTGAAATTTCTTACGAGTCAAATAACTGGTTTTGCATGTTTGAATTAATTGATTAAGATTTTCTTAAAATAATTGATTTCTTACTTGTGATAAAAATAAGATTTATTTTTTGAAAATTTTGATTCACCTTAGACTCCGGGCACGATGAATGCTTGTGCTTTGCAATTAGATACTTAGCTTTATCCGGATAATTTATCAAATATACTTGTGGATGTTTTCAATATTATCACCACTATATATTCCAATTAAGATCGCTTCTCAGTTGATTCTTAATTGAGTTTAAAATTGGATCATAAATAATTATTGTATAGAACTGAAAGGGTATCCTTGATACTTTAGTATTCTCAATTCCTATTTGAAAATCAAAATTCATTTTTTTATCATTTCAAATCTATCCAACAGTTTCCAAAGCAATTATCTTTTAATTTTTCTTTGTGTTCTAAGTCCTTCATAATTCTCTATAGTCCGATCTTGAACTTTGGAGTCTTTTATTACTTTGCATAAACTACGCTTGGTGATACACTATTTAAGTTGTAGCCAGGGATTTGTTAGAAGCCAAGGAGCACACCGCCATTCATTGAGGATTGCTTGATTTGAGATTCTTCAAAGATTCGGTAATCTCGTTCCACTTTTTTACTTTACTGTCATTTAAAGTTTATGTTTTCTGCTTCTACCCCTTCTATTTTATTTCTTTATGAGTTCTTTCACTTTGAGCCAAGTGGACAATTTATTAGGGAGGATTTAGAATTTCTGTTTGCTAATTTATTTAATTCTCCTGTACAATCTCACACTCACACAACCATGACTGATGATGAGAGGAGAAATCATGACGACAATGAGATTAATAATGAGAATGTTAATAACCCTGGTAGGACTTTGCATGAGTATCTACAACCTGCATGATACATTGCACCATCTTGCATCGTCTTTCCTTTTCAAGCCACATTTTTTTAAAAAAAACTAGGAATTATTGTATTAATCCCTAAATTCCATGGCTTAGAGTTTAAAAATCCGTACCTCCACATAAAAGACTTTGAGAAAGTATGTGCCACATTCCATGACCAAACTGTGAAAGAAAATACAGTCACGTTGAAGCTTTTTCCCTTCTCACTAAAGGAAAAAGCTAAGAACTGGCTACATTCTTTGAGACCTAGATCTATAGGCACATGGCAGGAGATGCAAAAAGAACTTCTGGAAAAAAAAATTCCCACATTGCAAAAATTCTTTGAAAAGACAAATTATGAATTTTTCACAAAAAGAGAATGAAACTTTTTACCCACATCATGGCTATGAGAGTTGGCGCATTATCACTTTTTTCTATGAGAGTTTGTCATCCCAAATGCGTCAATTCACTTAGATGATGTGTAATGGAGAGTTTATGATCAATGAACCTGATGACGCCTTTGATTATTTTGATCACCTTACTGAAAGTGCACTACCCTGAGATACTGCATCTCCTGAAACTTCTTCTAAAACTAAAACTTCAGGTGCTTCATCAAATGGAGGCAAATACCAATTGAGAGAGGAGGATGACATAGGAGTTAGAATAGCTACCTTGACTAGTAAAATTGAGGCCATGGAATTTAGGAAGGTTAATGAGGTTCAAGCTATTCATTAAGAGGAGATTTGTAGTATTTGTGAGGTCCCGGGACATTTTACAAAAGAGTGCTCCACAATTCCTACTTTTAAAGAAGTTCTACAAGACCAAGAAAATTCTATGAATAATATTTCTAAACCTCACCCAAATCCCTATTCTATAACATACAATCCGGGATGGAAAAATTATCCCAATTTTAGTTGGAGAAATGATAATGCTACACAAGAACCACCTCTTTCTAATTTTGTGTCATACACTCCACCTCCAAAAAGGAACCTTGAGGATGCAATTGTGTCATTGCAACAATTTATGCAAAGTCATATCATCTTTAATAATCAGACATCTCAAGCTTTAAATGACATTTAAAGCATCCTCACTAAACTGGCCACTGCATCGTACCATCAGAAAAAGGTAAATTTTTGGCACAACCACAGCCTAATCCACAGGGTCAATTTAATGTGAGTGAGTCTACATCAGTTGATACTACACATGAGCAGGCCAAGTCTATTACTACACTCCATAGTGGAAAAACTTGATAAAACCATTACAACGAAGGCCCAAAATTCCGAGGAATCTTCAAAACCTATAGAAAGTGATAAACTTGACCAGTCTGAATCTAGTGAGCCTGTGAGATGTCTGATTCCTGCTCCCTTTCCCCACAAATTATAACCCCCATCAAAGCCAAATCTGAATTTTGAGATTTTAGAAATTTTCGAACAAGTCAAAATCAACATCCCTCTATTAGATGAAATCAATCAAATACCTTCTTATGCCACATTTTTAAAAGATTTATGCACCATTATACGTAGGCTAAATGTGCATCAAAAAAATTTCTAACTAAATAGATAAATGCTATCATTCAATAGAATACTTCATCAAAATATATGGATCTTAGCTACCCCACTACTTCTTGTGTTATTGGAGTGTGAATTTGTTGCCATAGTCAGTATATGAGCAGCTTGATCTTGGTGAGTTGAAGCCTACATTTGTGACACTTCAACTTGCTGACCGATCTGTTTAGATACCGAGGAGGGTGGTGGAGGATGTACTAGTCCAACTAGATAACTTTTATTTTTCTGTTGATTTTTTTATCTTGAAAATGCACCTATTATGAATGCTAGTGCTCAAATTTGAGTCATATTAGGCCGCTCATTCCTAGATACTTCCAATGCTTTGATTAATTGTAGGAATGATGTTATGAAGTTATTTTTTGGCAACACGACTTTGAATTAAATATTTTTAATATTTGCAAACAACCGAGTGATGGGGGATGACGACTTGCTTGAGGTGAACTTGGTTAAGTCTATTATACATGATCAATTTAATGGCTCTTCTTATTCAGATCTACTTAAAGCTTACTTGCTTGAGTGCACTTTTGTCGATTTTGGTGAAGAAAATTCTGAAATAAATGAATTTCCTATTTTGAAGTATTCACAAGTTAATGAAGTGAGAGATTGGAAGAAAAAGTTTGAGGAGCTTCCACCAAGAAACAATCTACCTTTTCCATCTAGTTCACAAAAACCAAAGCTGGAATTGAAGCCTCCACCTATTGATTTAAAGTATGCTTTTCTAGGAGATAAGAAGATTTTTTCAGTAATAATTTCATCACATCTTAGTTCAACCCAAGAAGGTAAGTTACTCAAAATTATTTTAGAGCACAAGGGTGCTATTGGTTGGACTATTGCTTGTATCAAGGGAATTAGTCCCTTAGTGTGTGCACAAGATATACTTAGAGGGCAATATCAAAACATTTAGGGAGATGTAAAAGAGACTCAATCCTAAGATGAAAGAAGTGGTTGGAATGAAGTATTGAAACTATTAAATGTAGGGATTATCTACCCTATAGCTAATAGTAAATGGATGAGTCATATACAGGTAGTCCCCAAGAAATCTGGTGTTACTGTAGTTTCTAATGACAATGGTGAGCTAGTGCTAACTAGGATCATAACTGGTTGAAGAATGTCATAGACTATAGGAAACTTAACTCTGTTACAAGAAAATATTACTTTTCCTTACCCTTCATGGATCAAATTTTAGAAAGGGTAGTTGCACATCTGTTCTATTGCTTCTTAGATGGGTATTCAAGTTATAACCAAATTAAAATGTCCCTAAAAGACCAAGATAAAACCACTTTTGCTTTCCTTTTTGACACCTTTGCTTATCAAATGATGTATTTCGGACTTTGCAATGCACCTGCGACTTTTCAAATGTGCATGGTTGGTATTTTTAGTGATATGATTAAGCGTTTTCTTGAAGTTTTTATGGATGACTTTACTATTTTTGGTGATCCTTATGATGACTATTTATCTAACCTTGAATTTTTTTTGATCATGTGTGAGGAAAAGAAACTAGGACTGTAGATAAAACAAAAATTGAACTGATTTCCAATTTGCCTACCCCCAAGACCATTAAGGATTTTAGATCTTTCTTAGGTCATGCTGGTTTTTATAGGTGTTTTATTAAAGATTTTAGCTAAATATCTAAACCACTTTGCCACCTCCTTGGGAAAGACATTTTTGTTGAGTGGAGTGGGATTTGCCAAAAAGCTTTTGATAAGTTGAAAGACATGCTCAACACCGCTCCTATTATGCAACCCCAAGATTTGAGTCTTCCCTTTGAGATCATGTGTGATGCTAGTGATTATGCAGTTGGGGCCGTTTTAGGGCAACGTAAGGATAAGAAACCATATATCACATACTATGCCAGTATGACTTTAAATAGTGCACATATGAACTACTCTACTACAGAGAAGAAATTGTTAGTAGTAATATTTGCATTAGACAAGTTGAGGTCATATCTTGTTGGATCACATATTTTCATCTTCACAGCCCATGCAACCCTTAAATACCTGATGCAAAGCCTAGGTTGCTTAGGTTGATCATTCTACTCGAAGAATTTGACATCACCATCAAAGATAAGAAAGGAGTAGAGAATGCAGTTGCTAACCACTTGTCTAGGCTAGTGAGTGATGTGTCCATGGAGATAATGTCGATCAAGGACACATTCCTCGACGAGCAGTTGTTATCTTACCTTGGTTTGTTGACATTGTGAATTTTACTGTTATAGGAGAGATGCCTACACATTGGAGTGCATAGGACAAAGGGAAATTTCTAGTTGAGGTGAGGTCTTTTGGGATGATCCATATCTATTCAAGTGTTACCTAGACCAGATCATCAGAAGATGTGTACTAGATGATGAAGTACAAAGTATACTCTCATTTTTGTCATTCTGAGGCTTGTGGAGGTCAATTTTTAACTAGGAACACTACTGCAAAAACTTTACATTGTGAATTTTATTGGCCAACACTCTTTAAAGATGCACATAATTTTTGTAAGGCTTGTGAGCGATGTCAAAAGATAGGAGGGATAACCCGTAGGTATCTGATGCCTCTTAATCATATTTTGATTATCGAGATCTTTGACTGTTGGAGTATTGATTTCATGGGTCCATTCTGTAAAACCCGGATAAATTTAAATTTTTTATGAAAAAATGATAAAACGGTAATTTGCTATTTCAGTACGGGTTGAAAACCTGAATTTTTCTAGAACTCAGATGATGAAACGGATCTCACCGTTGGATTTGTCTCGCGAAATCTAGGTATCCAGACAAATTTCGTCGAATTCCGAGATAGTTGGATTTTTTGCGTTTTACAAGGAAGTCGGGTCTCGGGTGACCCAAAAATATTTTTATTAAAATTTAGAAAGTTGGAAAATAATTTAAAGTAAGTTGAAATAAAAATATTTTGAACTTGAATCGGGATGAAATTTAATCGTTTCGGGGTGAAAACGGACCGGAGAATAGGGGACATGTGGCGTATTGTGGACCAAGTGTTTGGAGACTATAAAATGGGGAAGAAATTAGATTCTTCCCCATTCTCAGCTGGGTTTAACATTGGAGAGAGGAGGAGAGGGAAAAAGAGAAGATTCAAGACTTCTCTCTACGATCTACGGAGTTCTGTCGGTCGAAATCCTTCGGGCCAAGTATTAAAGTCGATTTCCTCGACGAGGGCTACGCAACCATACCAAAAACGAAGGTTTTCACCGAAGGTTCGAAAAACGAAATTTTGGAAAAGCTTGGATTAGAGCTTGAGTTGAATTCTTGAAGCTTCCTACATTGATTTTATGCTTCAAGATGTAGGATTTTCATCCTAACTAGGTTTATTTCCAACCTAGGACGAATATATGAAATAGGTGGGCTGTTATATGTATTTTAACACTTTCCTATGTTTGTGATTTGATGAAATGAGAAATGAAAATAGGTAAATTCAATGCTTGTATGAATTGATAATTAGTAATTGCTAGCTTGTGATTTCTTGGAAGTTTGGATAATTGGGTATGTAGAAATCAATTAATGTGATTTCTTGAGTTATGTGATGAATTTTGGGCATTTTATGTGATTACATGATTTGGTGCCTTGAAGGTGTTTGATTAAATGCCTATGTGAAATAAAGAGTGTTAATTGCATGAAATTAGGTGGGAACATGCTTGAAAATTGTGGTTGGATAAAAATGTTGATATATACTTGATGATGTATTGGCCTTGTGATGATTTATGAAAATTATATACTTTGAATATAATTGCCCATGAAATGTGTTGAAATGTGGTTGCAATAGTTCATATGACATTCATTACATATTGGACATGATATTGATATTGCAATTATACATTACATTGCATTTGCACGGAGGTATCATATTCATGAGCATGAGGCATGAGTGTGGGTGTGTGTGCATGGTTGATCAAACACCATTCTTGGTGGTTGATAAGTGGACTTGGGAAGGTTGGATTGAAGATCCGGCTGAGTTGCATGGTTGCATGAAAAACTTATGTCGGGTATAGCAAGTAGGGCTAGATTCTCCCTCGGGTGCAAGACCTGGCTACTTGGTTCATACACTCCCCTGTGGTGCAATTCTGAAAAAGTGTATCGGTGTGCGGAACCGGCGGTGCGACAGCAAAACTCCGCTACCCAACAATGACACATGATTTTGTTTTATAAAATAGTCGTTCGTTGTGTAACATCCAACAAAGATACATGATTTTGTTTTATAATAAAGACATATGATTTTTATTTCAAAAAGATCATTGGATGTATTTCATCAATAGTGAATTTATACACATTGACATTGCATTGTGTTGTGGGAGCCGGAGTGGGCTCGGATTAAAGTGCATGAGTGAGTCTCATCTCATTTAATGGCATGACATGGTGATTTTTAACATTGAATTGCATATTCTTATTTGGAATGTATGTTGTTTGTTGAAATTACATGTGACATTTCATATGCATCTAGGTTGGGGAGTAGCCTCTGTAGGAGATACCCTATTGAGCGTGGCTCACCCTATATGGGAAAACATTTTAGGTGCGGGGTTCACGTCGGTGGAAGGCTCTCAATCGGGGCCTAAATGTTGAAGAAAAGCCGAAATGTGGCTTTAAATGATGTTTTTTGTAAAACTAGACTTGTAATTTAGTTTTTGACATGTAATGTATGTAAAAGAATTATAATTTGAATTTGTATTAACTGTGTTTGATGCATAAATTCGATGGGTTTACAAGTAGCAGTGGTATATGTCGCATTGGAACAACGGTACAAGTCACATTGGCACAGTGGTACACGACAATGACACAGTTCTACAAGTCAACGTCACATTGATACCAGCCTATGTCACACTGATATAAGCCAATGTCACACTAATACCAGCCTATGTCACACTGTTATAAACCAAATTCACACTACTATAAACCAATGTCACACTACTACAAATCAATGTCACACTATATACATTGACATAGGACCCCCAGTCTTAGGGGCGTCACACATATGGACTATTTTTAATGTAAAATTGCATGTTATTAGATGAGTATGGATAAATGGACCCAGTGTGGTCAATATGGTATATTGGACCTTAGATGGATCATGTGATTGTATGATTACACATGTTGTGTTTTGGGTAGAGCTCTCCGTACAAAAGAGAGACTCTGCCCGAATTTTGTTAAATTATGGATCCCGATAAATGGGGCATAATAGCATGATATCTCCTGAAATGTTGTCCCATAAAGGGTGAGCCACGCCAAATAGGGTTTCTCCTGAAAAGGCTACTCCCTAACCCATATGCATATGAAATGTTCACATGCAATTCAACAATCAACAAACATTCATTCAAGAATATGCAATTCATAATGGAATTCACAATGTCATGTCATGTTATGAGATGAGACTCACACATGCAATGCGACCCAAACCTTCCATTGGCTCCCATACACACATGCAATACCATACATATGAATCCGGACATTTTAAACGCCCGTCATTGATGCTACGCATCTAATGACCATTTTTTAAAATCACGTGCCTTTGTTGGGTAGGTGATTTCCTAGACTTGCACCATCGGTCCACCACACCAACACAGATTTTGGTATCCTACTTCCGGTTCCGCTTACGCCAATACACTTTTTTGGACTTTCACCGTCAGAAGTGTATAAATCAGTAACCGGGTCTTGCACCCGAGGGAGAATCTAGCCCTTCTTGTTATACCCGACACAAGTTTTATATGCAACCCGTGCGACTCAGTCAAACCTAGGTCCAACCTTCCCGAGCCCACGTATCAACCCACCAAGAATGATGTTTGATCAAAAACAGGAACACACACCCATACTCCTGTCAATTGCCCAGGAATGTAATGCTACCCGTGCATATGCAATGTAAATGTACAATTGCAAATTTCAATGTCATATTCAACATATCATGAACATACTATGAACATGTCCCAATTCCACAAAAAATCTCAAGTCCTTAATGTCAATATATCATAAGACATATATCAACATTTCCCAACATCAATCTCAAGCATGTTATAACATATTCAATGCAAATAACACAATTAATCAACATATGTATTTTATCAAACACCTTCAAGGCACAATAAATGTAAACACATAGCATGCCCAATCAACATATTCATCTTGAAATTCCAATGAGCAATTTCACCAAAACTCAATTCATGCAAGAATTGATTTTAACCATTCTTATACCAATTTTTCACATTTCAACTACAATAGGTATGTGTCATACATGAGATTATATCTCTAACACCCTACTCATTTCATATTTCAACCCTAGGTTAGAAATAAACCTAGTTAGGAAGTAAACCCTACCCCTTGAAGCGTAATACACGTAGAGAAACTCCAAGAAATCCAACTCAAGATTTAAACCTTGATTTTCAAAAAATTTGTTATTTCGACTTCGGCGAAATCCACAACTTTTGGTATATAGATGTAGCTCTCGTCGCGTAGAACAACTCTTGTTCTTGACCCGAAGCGATTTGACGAACGGTTAGCCCTAGATCGCAAGGAGAAGAGCTTGAAAAACCCTTGTTTCTCTTTTTTCTTTCCCTCTGTCTCTTTTCCGAAAATCTGATGGTAATGGGGAGAAAAATCTGATTTTTCTCCCCTATTTATACTCCCAAATACTTGGCTCTCATTAAGCCACACGTCCCGATTTTTCTGGTCCAATTTTGTCCCAAATCAATTAAATCTTGACCCGTTTTAAGTTCAATATATTTTATTTGAACTAACTTTAAATTATTTTTCATGTTTCGCAATTAAATCCCGATCTCATTTATTTTGGTCACGCGACACCCGATCGCATCGTAAAACCATGAAAAATTCGACTGTCTCGAAATTTAACGAAAATTGATAGGGTGACTAGATTTCGTGAGACGAATCCAACAGTGATATCTGTTTCATTATCCAAGTTCTATAAAAATTTGGATTTTCAACCCGTACCGCAATGACTAAATACCATTTTGCCCTTCACAACAAAATTTTAAATTTTTCCGGTTTTACACGTCAGCTTGGTATTTATGATGTCATAGAACTCAACATTGTCCCAATGTCTATCTACAAGTCGTTGAGTAGTACCACTCTTTTATTATGGTCTGTGGCGAACAATGCCTTTAATTTTTACTTTGGCATGATGGGTCCCACGGTCTATGATATATCTGCACTCCTCGGGTTTCCATCTTTTGGGGTTTAAGCTAATGCCCTACTCCCTTATACTGAAGCGAGTTATCATTTTCAACTAATACATAGGCAAACTAGTTTTTGCTTACTCCCTTTTTATTGTGACCTTTCGTGGCTGCGATGTTTCTTTGATTTCAGATAAAGAGCATATTTTCTTCCTACTTTACTGACTCAACCACTTCTTCTTCTGTGAATCATCACTAAGGAGTATATCCCGCTAGCCGTTAATCTGGCCACGGGAGCTTCCTATGTTGTTAATCATGGAATGTGGAAAACAGTAATGGTGAATATGAATAGAGGCTCAGGTCCTCTTTAGGTTCTTCAATTGTGACTTCGCACCTATTTTTCGGAGCTCTTGATCCCACATGCAAACAATGCATCTTTTTTTTATGGTCATTTATTTACTACAACCCCTTCCAAGGAACAGACCTTTGTGGCCTTCTTTGGAGCCACTGCGCGTTGTGGAGCCGTAGAAGTACCAAATCATGACTTGATCATCCCTATCTTAGGATATTGTCGATAGAAATCCCCTCGCGCCTCTTGGGCTTCCTGTTCTTGCTTCTCCTCCCACTTACGCAAGTCTGCTTGGATGTGCTGCCACTTGCATTTTTGGGTTATGGACAATGGCCGTGACTAGTGGTACTATAGAAATTTTGTATGTTGGGCTACATACCAATGGCCTTCCAATGGCTCTATTGGCTTAATCATTCTAGGTCGATCTTGATATCCCTCAGCTCTAATAGATTGATCATGAGTCAACCTCATGGTAAATCCTTCATATTTTGGGCCAAGCCGACCTCGTGGAAGCTCTGGCAAATTTCTATCATTCTTTTTGTAGCTCGGCCTCTTGAACTTGCCTGGTCGGTCTTCGTAGTACTGTTTGGGCAACGACCATTCGTTTGGCTTCTCATAGTGGGTGCCTATATAATGCCATCTTTTTCGTGGACTTTCACCCATTTTTTATCGTTTCCCCTCCTTTAGAGTGAGTCTTTAATAAGCCTTACACCTAGGGTATGGGCCTTTCTTGACCATATCAAAATGTTCTTTAACTGTAGCTGAATAGACAAACTTCTGTTGGGGTTCTTCTTTTGAAGAATCGTCTTCAAGGGAAGCACCCTTCTCATCACCGGGATACTCTACATCTCTCGCATTTCCAATACTCAAGTCTACCTTCTTTTGTGGGGGTTTTTGACTGCCGAACCTCCACCATGTTAATGGCGGCAGTCTTTTGAAAAGGGTCCTTATCGAGTCCCATCACCGGATTCCTTTTGTCACCGAAGATCAAATGGCCTTTTCGTCAGGCCGTCCTGAATGGCATTACAAAAAACCACACCGTTATTAGTAGAATGGCTCCACAAATTGTGCCAGTTGCAGTATGTCTTACTCTTTAGCTCTATGGTCAAAAGAATCTTGTGACCAAATGATAGTTTGATAATACCATCTACAAGCAGATAGTAAAAGATCTGGCCGACCTTCAAAATGTCGAAGTCATACTTTTAGTTATTGCCATCACTAGTTCCTTTGTCGGTTCTTGATGAAACTTGCACTCGATAATATGCGCAGTACTCCATCTCAGGCAAGGTCAACCTACACCCATTCCTAACCTTTTTAAAATACACGATGTATTGCTCCATGGTTTCCCCCGTCATCTGGAACAATCTTGCCAAATCGATCATTGCCACTTTGGGCTACCATCTGAAGGCCATCCTGGTCAAAGCATTAGCAAAAAACCTCAACTTTAGAATTTCGTTAGCCCGCGCCTTGCTACATTGTATGGTAAAGTGACCAATATGCTCCACGATTGACTGACCGTCTTCTCCTGAGAAAGTTGCAAACACTTGGACCTTGTACCACTAAGGATATTCATATTCACTATCTTCCCAGTTAAGGTACAATTTCTAATATGTCGACCTGGTGACGCGCCTCATGGAATGGCCGACATGTTCTTGGATGATTTCATCAAGTTGGTCTCTATTCATGAACACTTGGCTCCCCACTGGTAAAACAATTGACGACTGTCTTCTTTGCCCACCAAACTCGAGATTGGGGGCTATATCCTGTTGGAAAATAGGATTGTTGTTTCTCTAATGGCCATTTTTGGCCTGCTGCGCCATCGAGAACGGCATATACGGCGGAAGCACTGGCTATGGTGCCTCCACTTGTACAGATTGTACAGGGAAACAATGGTTTTCTTGTGCCACCTGGAAACAATGGCTTTCTGAATTATTTTCTATACCTTGGGGATCAAGGGCTTAAACGATTTCCAACTTATAACGGAATGGACTAGAATGTAGAAAGGCAACGGGAATGCAAAGTAGTAGAGAAACTAAACTTGGTAGATGAAAAGACTACTGTACTTAATATTAATTGAAAAGAAAAAATCACCGGAGTGAAAAATTATAGGTTAAAGTAAATTTGCTAGGGAAATAAGCTAAGTAAAAGAGAGGCAGAATCTATGTAGAGTTGTTGTGTTGATCAAGGATCCTTTATCGGTAGCCTTACCTTCATTATTTATAGGAGATGACCCCTAACCGTCGAAGCTATCTTTTCTAGCCATGACTGTAATCATGGACTTTTCCCTCGAGATGTGCAGACATGGACCAAATCATCCCTAGCTGGTGGTTCATGATGTCATGTTTCCTAGGGTTCTTAGAGTCCCACTTCCTTAACCGTATTGTTATGCTTGAACTCTCACTAACTCTTTATTGACCATCGGATCACCTCCACGTGTCACCCTTAGATTTTATTATTTTGGGTGTAAATAAATAATTTATGGAAAAGTTTGCCACTTACCTATGGAACTAGAGCATAAAGCATATTAGGCAATTAAAATGTTTAATTTTAGGTTAGACAAAGCCAATTCTTTACAAAAATTATAGTTGAATGAACTTGAGGAGATAAGGAATAAAGCTTATGAGAATTCTAGAAATTGCAAAGAATGGATGAAGGTGTTCTATGATAAAAATATTTTAAGAAAATCTTTTGAACCTTCTTAGAAAATTTTTTTGTATAGTTCTAGATTATATCTATTTCTGGGTAAGCTCAGATCTAGATGGATCGACCCCTTTATTGTTAAAGAAGTATTTCCATATGGGGCAGTGGAGATTGAAAATTCCAAGAACATGAATGTTTTTAAAGTAAATGGACAAAGACTAAAATAATTCTTGGAAGGGGGGAGTAATGGAAGTGGAATCCATTGAGTTGGTGGATCCACAATATGAGTAATCACCAATAAATCAACTCAATTGTTGTACAATATTTTTCTGAATTTTTTTTAACCATTTTGGTTGTTCTTGTTGAGTTTTATTTTTTAGGTTGATGCAAGACATCGTGAGGTATGTTTCATTCCCGAACTTATGCATTTTCTTTTTGATTTAACCGTTTGATCGAACATTTGGGACAATGTAATGTTTAGGTGGGGGCGGATTACATTTCATGTGTTGTATGCATCAATATTTTTATATTTTATGCTTAGGATGAGTTAGTTTTTTTTTTTAGAGTAGAAATTTTTATTTTTGTAGTAGACATGTCATGGATCATAGCAAAAAAATTTCCATGTCAAAAATTTTCTAAGTATAAAAAGAGGATTGACATTCTATTAATCGCGTTTGGACAGAACATTTCACGAGTCCGAATGCAAGGGAGTCATTGGGAGGTAGTAGACACTGCTAAACGCGTCTAGACATAGCTTTACACGAGTTCGGAAGTGAATTTGAACCACCTCAAGATATTTTTTACCACGTTCAGTCGCGCCATTCATTAATGTCCATTAAATGTTCATCTGTGTCTTGCATCCAGACAACATAAAACACGCGTTTGGACGCGTATTTCAAAATTCAAAAACCTCGGTCAGCCTCCTGATTTCATAATTTTAGATTCTCTTCTTCTCTCAACTTTCAAAAATCTCTCTCTCTCTCTCCTCACATCCCACCTAAAAAATCCTACCTTTTACCCAAATGGCTCCACCCAAAAGCTCAACTTTGAATAGACCAAGGACATCACAACCATCTACACAGGATGTACAACAAGAGGAAGAGAGAGTTTTTTATGAGCACTTTGATGAGCACCGTTGTCTGACTCTGGAGTGTAGTGATCGATACTCCAAGTCTTTTAAGAATAAACCTCATGCATGTGAGAGAGAGAAAGAGAGAGAGAGAGAGAGAGAGAGAGAGAGAGAGAGAGAGAGAGAGAGAGAGATATTGACTTTGGTAGTTTTGCATGGTTGGGAGTTAGTGCAATTATATGTTCTAGAGGTTAGGAGAGGTTTATGGGCCAAGCATGGCCCGGTGTTAAAATTTTGGTGAGGAAGTTCTACTGCAATGCCAATGATGCTGGTACTAGAAATTTTAGCACTTTCATAAGGGGGTAGAATGACACAATAGGTAGATCCCAAGATGATTGCTCGAGTAGGTAGAATGACACAATATAGGGTAGCCAATCCCGACTACCCCCAACAGTAAGATGCTAAGTTAATGGCGAAGGAGTTGGTGGGAGATCTTGAGTTTGACTAGGTTAGTGATGATAGGTATTTACTTCAGGGGCATCTTACTAACAAATACAAGATATTGAATCTAATTTCAGTATCTAATATGATGCCCCTAATGAGGAACAATTGGGTGTACCTTGATCAGACCAAATTGCTATATGTTATGGGAACTGGGTTATCCATCGATCTCCCTACCTTGATTTTTGAGGAGATGATGAAGGGAGTGGTGGATGAGAAGAAGAGCTCCCTGCCATTTACTTGATTGGCCACTGCCATCTGTTTGCGTGCGAGGGTAGTACCTAAGACTGATATGGAGGCAACCCCAAAGGCAACTATTTTGAACTCTAGCTCACTGTTGAAGAGTCGAAGTTTGACTTAGGAGGAGAGACTAGCTAGGGGCCAGCTAACCACACAATAAGTGCTTGTATGGGATCAGTAACTTAATTTTGATGAGGATTCTAATGAGCCTATTGATGAGACTACTAACACCCGGATTGACAGACAGTTGTTATTCGCACTACTGAGAGGCCAGAGGGGAGGTGAAGGAGGAGAAGAGGTTGATCAGGGCTCAATTAAGCCAGCATGGAGCACTTCTGAGGGGCATGGGTCACAGTTCCGAAGATCATCCAAGTTCTTCTTCTTAGAGCCCTAGTATTGTCTTGATGGTCATAGTTTTCACCCTTTCTCTTATGCTATGATCTGTTGGATATAGTGTTGATGATCAAAGTCTTTAAGAGTCGTAGTTAGTTTAGTCAAGGCTTGATCATACCACATTTTGAGTCAATGTTTTATTTTAGTTTGAAGTTTAATGAATGGTTATCTTTTTAGTATTTTTTATATGTTGGTTGTTAAATATCGAAATAACATTTTTATGCATAAATTGATACCACAATATGGGAATAATTCACTTAGCTAAAATTTGCATTCGTTTAAGCATCACATAGAATTTTACTCTATATTTATGTATCTCATATTATGTTCTTATGAAAACTCAAAATTTGTGCACTTTATACTTTACCAAGTTTGGAGTTTATTAGGTATTTTTACTCAAAAACTTAAAACACATAGTGGATATACATAAAAATCTTGGTGAGTTTTGATCCAATCTCTTTTGATGGGTTATTTACGTTTACTCAGTAAAGAATTATTTTATTCAGGTAATCTCATTGAATAGTCTTATTATCTTTGTACTGGTGAATACTAATATTGTGAATGATTGCTTAACTTTGAATTATTTGCATAGGAAGTGTGTTGTCAAGAACTCTTGAGATATGGGTCATCTTTGACATTATTTGAGCCTTAGACTTATTCTTTGTAATATTAACCCTAGAAACCGAGACTGAGCCTTTTTGAAAAAAATATTTTCGGTTCTCAAACCTCATATAATAACTAAGCCAATAATATGATAAAATATCCTTACCCTTGGTTATCTCGGGATTGAGCTACTATTTTTTATAATTGGGTGAGATGTTGGTTGAGAAATATCAAGAGAAATGAGAAATTTTGCACAAATGAGAATATTTACATGTGAAGGTTTGATAAAAAGAAATCAAGCTGGAAAAAAAAATAAGTCTAGCATTGCTGGAAAAAAAAAAAAGAGAAGAAACTAGCAAGCATGTATGTGAAAAAGGAAAAAAAAATATGAGAAAGTTTTATAAATTGTGCTTCTAATATTTTGAACTCCTGAATATCCTTCATTTCATAACACTAATCCCAATGCCCCATTACAACCTTAGATAAAGATCTATCTGATCTCAAGTGTGTATTGGGGTATGCATGACTTCTGTGAATAGGAAGAGGAGTGGCGATTGTTTGCTTATTCTATGTTGATTTCCTTTCGTGACTATGTCAAGTCATTTTCTTGTATTTAGTGATTGTTTCAATAAGACATGTGAGGATTATTTGGTTTTGATTTAAACTTATTTTTCTCACATATGCAACTTGAGTGTATAGTCTCTAAAATCTGAGAGAATTCTTAATGAATGTATTATCTAGTGAAATTTAGCATTGAGACGAATAGTTGATAATTATATGTGTGATTACCAAATGAATTAATAACTTGGTATAACTAATCCACACTACACAAGAGTTTATATGAGAATATGATAAGTGCATACATTTATATAGCGATTAGTTCTATGTATTGTTTTGGATGTGCTTATAAAAAGCTTGCAGCTTAGAATTCTTATCTTGTTATAGCAATTTGTGATATGAATTTATTATTCAGATATTTGATGATAGGTTGATGTTTGTGGGTATCATCTCTAGAAACCCTCACGAGACTATACTTGTCCACTAGGGGCAACTTAGGGGTTTAAGAGCTTGTTGCATATGCTAAATACAATTGTGAGTCATACGAAAAGTGGATGCATATTTATTTTATTTTATTTTGTCTTACTAAGGACTAACGAGAGCTAGGTTGGGTGTGAGTAATTAGACATGAATATTGCATGATTACTATAATAATAATTGGCTAATTATATCGTGTGAAGAGTTAATTATGTTAAATTGATTGAGTTTTAGATCTTATCTTCCTTTTATAGTATTTGTCAATTTGCAAGTAAACTAGGTGATTTTAACACTAAAAGGGGTGAATGTGTGAAGGAGTAAAGATTCAAAGCAATTAGAAAGCCAAAAAAGGGAAAATAGTCGTGTGTCCGGACGGGGGAACAAGCGCATTCGGACGTAACTTCCAAAAGATGCAAAGGAGTTACTATCAAGTGCGTCCAAACGGTCCAAAACAACGCTACCGAATGCAAGTAGCAAAAAGGCCAAGACAACAAGGTGCATCTGGACGGTTGGAAACGCGCGTCCGAATGCGATTATCAAAAGTGGCCAATTACTCCGGACTTTGATTTTAATTAGGTGAATTGATTCTTTAGCCTCTTCTTCCTTAGTTTCTTATATTACTTTTCTTATGGATTGGTAAAGTCCCTTACTAAAGTTAGGAGAAAAACTTTCAATAAAAAATGGTATTGTTTTTTATCAAATGTTCTTAATGTATGCACTATAAGAATAAGGGCCTTGTGTGACAATTTTTTTAAGGTAACTGTGTTCGCCGTCACAAAAAACGTGTTTGGGCATATTAGGTGACACACCTAATATTTTTAGCCGAATCCTTTTAGGGGCTAGGATCTCTCTTGAGTCTTCTCCCTGTTTGTCTATTTATAACGATATGTCAAACGTTTTCCAATGATTGAGGCAATGTTTCTCTCAATTTGGCCTCGTCTAATTCTCTTGGTTGTTGAAGGACTCCATAACGAGTTATTGACGCGTTGTATTGTTGATTTGGTCATTACGGCAGCTCGGCCCTTTGAGTCGAGCGCTAGTCGTCTGTTCGATTTGACTATGGTGTATGCTCTTTCCCTCATGTGTTTCTAGCACGTGCTCTTGGTCACGTGTTTCAAGGCACACGAGTGTTCATTAACTGTCCCAATCATGCATAGTTGTTTTGTGTCCTTTTAGATATATTTTTCATATATTTTGATCTAATGGTACAAAAATTATCCCCAAATTTATTTTTTCGCTCAAAATTATCAGTTTATCTGCACAACCCTTAATGTTAAACAATTTAACAAATACATTCCCCAAGTCAAATAACTCCATTAATGCACACCTAGCTCTCTATTTTCTCGTACATATATATTATTTTCTCTGTTTATTTTTAATTTTAAATTATATATTTAAAAAATAAGAAAATTACTTATTATTTAAAATATAAATATCACACGATTAATGTTCGATCTTTTGTAAATATAAAATTTTTTTTTATCTATTTTAATCAAATGATACAAACTTCATCCCAAAAATTTTTTTTTACCCAAAAACATCGTTTTCTTTACACGACCCCAAATGACAAACAATACAACTAACATACTCCCCAATAGTCCACACCTACCTCTCTCTTCTCTCTTTCCTACATCTCTTATTTTTTTTGTGTTCACTTTAATTTTTAATTACGTAATTAAAAAATAAATAAATTATTATTTAAAATATAAATATTATATAATCAATACTCAATTTTTGGTATTAGAGTATCTTTATGTACATGATTATTATTAGTATGCAAAAGTAATACTATTGAGATCTAAAAATCTAACCTAAAGGTTATCTATTGATTTCTAAAATGTAGAAATAATGTGTTGCATCTATTGAAAAAGTATAATTTTCCTTTTGAAAATATCAAGGGGTGACCAGATGATAAAGCTATAGGTTAGGGGTGTAATTATAATTTACCCTATGTCCAAAAGAACAGCTGGAATCACATGAGCGTTGTTTGAGCGATGGGTCCTCCTCCTCTCTCTCCTCCTTTCTACGGCAAAAAATTTATGAGCCGAACTAAGTTTCCATTTTATTGTAGGGTAGGATATTTTCACCGCATAAATATTCATTTGTATCTTATTTATTTTTTTAATATTTACTCTATTAATAATTAAGTCTAATCCATATTATACACACCCCTTATAATAAGTAAGTCAACCTTATATTTATTCACAATTTGGATTTTATTCATTCTCTCATCTTATATAATCTCAAAAATATTTTTTTCAATATAAATTTTTTCAATGAGATATAGGTTAATATTAATTATCGATTTAATTTCATGTGTGTTGTGTGAATTTTTATTATTTTTTGTGTTTTAATATCTCTGTCAAATTTAATATTTTTTTATTTAAATTTATATGTGTATATATTTATTTAATAAAATACAAGATAATTTAAATTTAAAAGATAAATAAAATAACTTTTTTATTTTTTAGAGTTAACATCGTTTAATAATCAATACAAACTAATCCGATCGCTAAAAATTAGTCTCAAATGATTATGTTCCCGCCCAAAACTGCTTCCTCCACTCACGCCTGCTTTTCCATACTAAGTCCACGTGTCTTTCTTCCGCTGGTGGTTTGTTTTCACATTGAAGGTGTGGTCACATGGTGCGTGGACCCCACTTTCAAATCACATCTCTGACAGTTGTATTGGTTGATCGTGATGGGAATCATTTGATTGCACGTTGTGGTGCGTTACTCCAGTCAACAACACTCAGCGCCTCCGCCCCCTCACCGTACGAATCTATTTTCAATCTATCGTTTGTTTTTCAACTTAAATATCACTCTGCGACACTTTTAAATTTATTTACCAAATTAAAATATTTTTTAAAAACGAATTCAATAATTCCATTTTTATTAGAAAGCGGATTCAATAAGTCCGCTTTTATTAGAAAATAATTTCAACAACCTCGCTTTTAGGAGAAAAAAAATTTTGGACAATGAAAAAAACGTGTCTATTAAACACGATTTTCACACAAAATTGGGTACCTCGCTGGTTCAAAAACTAGAGATAAATGAAACTTGGCTGTGTCAAATTTGACTATAAAGGTGGGTAATTTTCTATTTTTTTTGTGTGATTCACTTCAATATATTTCTCTTCCTTTAGCTAGAAAAGTAGGAAAGCCGAAAATCACCAAATACACTGATGAATTTGGAGACGATGGAGATGACTTATCTTACCCATTTTGGCAACAGAGTTGCAGATCTCTTCTGAGATACTGTCTGTGAATGAAAATGCTATGCCTGGGAGTTTCATAACTTCATGACAACTTCGGATCTAGTGGGTGTAGGGTATTCAATCATAGATTCAAGCAACTAAGAGGCAACAATAACAGGCTTATTTAGTTGCCTGCACAGTTGAACAATCCTTTGCTGCTCAGATGGGACCTGTTCCAATGGGATCTGAGTTGTTGATCGATCAAATCATGATTAATTTTGAAAGATTTTGAGGGTTTTTAGAGATGGATTTTGGTAAAGAATGAGGAAAGATGGTTAAGGAAGCACACCAATTTCACCTATAAATGCAGAAGGAAGCACACTAGTTGAAACACGTGAAAAGCGTGGTTACTAACCACGCTTTTTAAAAAAGTGTGAAAAAATGTGGTTAGTAACCATGCTTTTAACGTGTTTCAACTCATTATTTTAAATCACGTTTTTTATTTATAAGCGGGATTATTGATCCCGTTTTTTAACAAAAACGGGGTTGTTGAATCCGCTTTCTAATAAAAGCAAAATTATTGAATCCGCTTTCAAAAAGTGCTATAGTTTGATAAATAAGTTCAAAAATACCGTATTTTGGTAATTATGTTTAAAAAATGTTGTATATTAGTGATTAATTCCTCACTTTACTGTACATGTCATTCAATCACTATATTTTTTCTCCTCCATTTGTGGGTTATTTTATGGGCTAATTTTAATTTGCATACTCAAAATTTAAAAATACTAATTTATCTCTTCAAATATATAAATACATTTCAATGTGCACTTAAAACTAACTGTCATTAATTTTACAGTTAAAAAAAATTGGATTAATTATAAATTACACCCCTAAAAGTTTAAATATTTCACATTTATTTTTCATGCATTAATGTTCGTTAAATAGTTCTCAATTGTATCATGTCATAACATTTTCGTATCGTGTTCGAGTGAATAAAAAAATATTTTTAACACAAAAAATATTTTCATATCAAGTCAATTGCGTTGTGTTATATATTTCACATTTATGAGAATTCATATAATATTTTTTAAAAATTAAAAATATCTATTTTTTGTCTATAATACTCGTTAAATAACTATTTTCTGTCTATAATTGTGTTATTCGTATCTAATTTTAATTTGATCGGACAATCAAAAGATTTGTGACTAATTGTTGATAGAAAATAACTATTTAATAAATATTGTAAGCAAAAATTAGGTATTTTATAATTTTTTTAAAATTTTGAAAAATAATTTTTTATTGATTCAAACACAATACGAAGATGTTATGATACGATACAATTAAAAGTTATTTAACAAACATTAATAGATAGAATTCTTTTTGGATCATAAATATGAAATATTTAAACTTTGAGCGGTATAATTTATAATTAGTCTAAACTTTTTTAACGGCAAAATAGACGGAGTTAACCCTAAGTACACATTGATACAAATTTATGTTTTTCGGGGTGTAAATTAATATTTTTAAATTTTGAGGGTACAAATTGAGATTTGAATGATCTTTCAAGGTGTAAGTTAAAATTAGCCCTTATTTTATTGTGGGAGTTGAGGCTATTAATAGGTAAATATTAGTATTTTGTTAGGTTTGTATCAAATATATATAGAGTAATGTTATTAGAACCTAACAAACTAGTTTAATTCACTCAAATAATGATATGACAGTAATTTGGTTTAATAATATTTTTGTGACTATAGCTCTTGAATTTTTTCATTAAAACTTTATTACTTAACACATCATTATGTCAATTTTTTAAGTCTCAACAACTTTATTGATATAATTAATATGAATTAAAATATTATTTGAACTTAATTTTTTAGTCTTATTTACTTATCTAATGAATCATAATTATTGAATTAGTAATGGATCCCCACCGGCCAATTCTTAGCAAAAAGTGCCTTCAGGCACATGGATATATCTAGTCTATACTTTATTGCAATAAACAAACAGTTATAATAACAAATATAATGATAATTCCCAACATTCGATGAATCCAAACAGAAAATTGGCTCCACTTCAATTCAATTATTGGATGCTTAGTAAAGATCCTAAAACCTACCAAGTTTAAACAGATACCCCAAAAGCTAGCTCAAAGATTCATATTTATATTTATAAGAGGAAAAAATCTCAAATGCAACAAATTTGTTCATTCTTTTAAACAAATGTTTTGCAAAGTTTGCATTGAAACCCTTTTGAAGCAGAAAAAAATAAGAACAAAATAAATTACAAGAGATAGTTTAAAGACATGCATGTATTACACTTCCTTTAGCCATTTTCTTACACTCTCTCGCCAATGGAGAAATTCTCATTGTAGGACAGAGGAGAACAACTTGGACAAAATCCCGCAAGACATGATAATTACATTACTATTATAGAAACCAAATCATTTGTAAGTGGGTTTCTACAGAGTAAGTAGTTATAGATAACTATATGAAAGCTGAGTGTATTTATATGATTTTGACTGTAGTTTGGTCAGTTTTTAGGGGGATCAAATTGCATTTTGTGTTGTTTTTATAGGTAATGTTGATAAGCAGCAATCCCAACTGAAATCATAAGCTCTTGAATCCTTACAGCCCGTTAATTTCTTTTGCTAAACCATAATTTCACATCATGTTCATTGCAATCTCCTTCTCACAAGCATTCTTATTTGCACGGAAATCATCTAAGATATCCCAAATGGCTCTTCAATGGACCATCTGAAACAACAAAATATTATTCATTTTTTCTTGTTTCTTTTTTTTGGGAGAGAGAGAGAGATCACCTTCTTAATGAGCATTAGAATCATTTCTACAGATAGATTCACCTACTCTGGAAATGGCAGAAACATGAACCTAGTAGGATGATACTGTAGAACTAATCTAACAAGTCATGGTCCGGTTCAATAGTGGGTCACTTTTGATGAGGGAGATAGAAAAAGCACTAATATTATTATTCAAGTGACCAACTCAGACTGGAAGAATATAAGTAGTTTTAGTATATAGATAGATACTGTCAATTATTGAAAAAATATTTTGCCAATTTACTCTTGGCTTCAACCAGATATGGTGTAACACAGACATCCAAAAACACATGGGCATGGTTTAGAAGCGGCCACACATAGAATCCATCCACAAACACAAGATGCTTTGGTGACTATAATCACAACAATAAAAAACATTCTAGGAAAACCATATTGCGAATTTCTATGTCCATAGCACACAATAACAAAAAACTGAGTCAAGACTTTCCATGAGAAAGCTAAATGAAATCTTCTTCATACTTTGTGTATATGAACAACTTATTTTTGGTTACAAGTATATGAGCTAAGGAATACAATATGAGCTTCTTCCTCACTCTCTCTATTGCACATGGATTACTTTTACGTCATGTATCCTACAATCCATGAATATAAAAAGTAGCATCTTACTCTGCATAACCATTGATCAACACGTGTTGTTCATTATGACCATTTAATAAGAACCAGAATCCAAAAATTACCTAATGCTCATGTCCATGTCCATGGGAGTGATCTTCATGGCTTTCCCAAGGATGCGACCAGCCCTAAATGACACAAAAACCAAGTAAAAAATCAATGAAAAACGAACACAAGGAGCTCAACAATTATGAAAGAAGGAAAGAAATAATCAAATCATATAATGAGAAACAGAACTTATAACTACAAGAACCTTAACGAGCACAGGCACTGAGAAGTGAGAACCATAACATGGCTTATGATTACCAAGTGAAGTCTTCTGTTTCAAATGGTATCTCATACTGATTAGTCAAATTAGCGGATCCAGTGAGGGTGTCTGGGGATGATGACAAACCAAAGGATTTACAACACATTTATTTTTGTGACCGCGCAGCATCGAATTCTCATCGCAGTCAATGTTTTGTAAACCAAAAGGGTTAATTCTTTGATCACGGTTACTGTTCTTTACTTCAAAGCAATGTTTGGTGAAGAATTTTCAAGCCGTCAATTGTTTGGGCAATTATGCTTTGGCGGCTATATATATTTAGTTTAAATGATTTTAATCAAATTAGACCTTTTGATATTGACTTTTAATCAATATATAATTTGATTCAAGGATTTGATTTGGATTAAATATAAATATCAAATAAATTTTATATTCACAACCCCTATAACATTTTTTTTATGTTATAATGGTGGAATTGTTAGTTTATTGTTTGTGTCTATTCTATTAAATAATCATTAATTATTCATGGATTATGTTGATGAATAAACACATGTTTTACATATACAAATTATTTTCTCATATTGATGTAACTTTGATTGAATTGCTATAATTTCTAGAGGGTGTTGGTACAATTCTAATTTTAGTCCCTAGTGATTTATACGATGAATTTTTTTTTATGATCTACATATTACTTAATAAATGTTGGTAGATGTGAATTTAAATTACTTAATTTTAATAGTAAAAATAGAATTGAGACCTGAATGCAAAGATTGATGATGAGTGATCTAAAGAGATACATATTGGTTAGTACCTCATATTGATTGATCACATGATATTTAATTATGGGCAATTTGTTATAATATCCTGATTTGGGAAATTCTATGAGTTAAGATGAATAGTTGCCATCAAAGTAGTCCATTCATTGAAATTTGTAGATTTTTTTCTCATGCTTTTGTTACGGGATGATCTTTAAATTATAATATACAATTACATGCCCAAAGGGGGTTATTGTGTATTGTAATTTGGAGATATCATGAAACATTGTGGTAGATATGTAATAGTCTAAAATGTTTATCTGCCCAAAGGGGATAAATTTTTTAAAACTTGAGCATTCTCATTGGTTAGTTTCATGAAAGATGAGACCTATAACATATTGCATTTTCTGCCTAAAGACGAGTTTATAGTGATGTATTTGGACTCTCTTAATAAAATATAACCTATTATGTTCAAAACATATTTTATTTATTTATTGCCCAATTTGACTTACTGTTTATATTCTCGTTGCCTTAAACAGTCTCTTTTGCTGTGAATAATAATAATGTCAACATTAAAGTCTTGACTGATTCTAATTATAAG